>CM064872.1:16071829-16585071 GCA_032719365.1 Prinsepia uniflora
ATGGTGTTCGGAAGTTGAGGGGTATTTTGGTAATTTGGCTTATTAGGGGCCAAATGTTGACTTTCTGACCGGGAGGTCCGATGGGCGAGGGCCAAGGACCGTTACGTAGGTATCGTCGATACGAATCCAACGACAGGCGGCATGTCGAAATCGGAGTTACGACGACGAAGTTATGGTCACGGACGTAATCGCGATTAACCGAGACTCGGAATAAAATAATAATATTTAAAATAGGTGAACAGTAATTGACGAATCTGGACCCTTGGATGTAGGCCACGTGTCATCATCCCCTTCAATCCCTAAAATCTGGATCCTTGTTGGCCATTGGATTATTTAATCCATTTTCTCCCCTTAAATCCTCACCATCCATTCAAACCTCAGATTAAATCTGGGCCCTTGATCTCATCTCTTTCTTCCCTTCATCTACTGATCACACTCATCCCTCTCACTCTGTTCTTTCTCCCACCCGAAACACATACGCACACAACCTACATGAACCACCTCACCAATCTCTTCTGTGTTGGTGTGTGAGTGAGATGAGCTGCACGGTGAGGCTTGAGAGACGGCGGGGGGACGATGGAGACGGCGAAGACGACGGCGGCAAAACAAAAACAGAGGAGCAAAAATGCAGAAATTGGAAGATCGTTATGGATTGGCTTTTGATCGCTTTAGAAGGATGTATGGTGTTCCTGGAGTCGAGCTAGGCATGCTGGTAGCCACGGCGGTAGCCACGGCGGCGAGGTTAGCCTCGAACCCGTGAGTTTGTTTTCGGGTACAAAAATGGTAGGATGGGTTTTAACGTGTTTCGATCGATCTGGTGATTAGGATGATGATCTAGAAGGTGAGACGAGCTTCTGGGGATCGTTTTCGAAAGGAATGGTGGCCGGGATCGTGCAGGCACGACGGTTGCAGGTGGCCGGTCTGCACACCTCCACGAACAGGTAGTCAAACGTATTGGTTTCTCAGTTTTTAAAGCATGGATCAACTGGAATTGATGAGACGATCTTGTAGGAACAAACGGAATTGAAAATGATCGAGTAATGGCTGAGAACCAGTCGGGTTGGGCCGCGGGTCACGGTGACCCGTTTATCAGACAACCGGGTCAGAACGGTGACACTGTTCACGGCGCGTGAGTTTCACGCGCAGCCACTCACGGCGGCGCGTGGCGGCGCGTGGGCACGAATCTCGAGGTGAGGTCAACATGACTTTTAATCCATTCGATGTAACGGACATTTTGGAATTGGTTTCGTGTCGATCGGACACCGTCTCGATAGTGTTCGGGATGTCCGAAGGTTTTAAATTAAGTTTAAAAATAAGTAAAAATTCGGGAAAAATACGGGACTTTGATAGGATGTTAATAATGAGGTTAGTGACCCTCTAATGTGATTTGGACAGGATTGGGAGTCCCGGTGATAGTGGTGTGGCCCGGGAGGGCCGGTGGCACGCGTATCGAGGCACACGGTTAAAACGGTCTGTGAGTGGACTTTGGTTTTATAAATTCTATGCATGCTTAAATGTTTTACATGGATTATGATTGTGATTGTATGATGTTGGTTTGGTTGTTGGTAAATTGTACGGTTTCACGTATTTCGAGGCGATTTACGTGCTTGCACGTAAATCGAGGTTTTCTGGTTTTACATGGATTTCCCATATTTATGACTTGGATATAATGTGATGAAATGGTTTTGCAATTGGAAATATAAACTCGAGCTTGAGGCCCACTTGTTTTGGAAATTTCGGACTTGGAGTCCATTTGAAAATCGGGCCGGGGGCCCAGTTGGTTAATGAAATCGGGCCAGGGGCCCAGTGGGTATGAAATCGGGCTGAGACCCATTTGAGTTATGTTATCGGGCCAGGGGCCCAGTTGATTTACGAATTCGGGCCGTGGGCCCAGTTGGTTTACAAATCGGGCCGTGGGCCCAGTGGTTCATAAAATCGGGCATGAGGCCCAATTGGATTATAATGGTGATTTCGGGTCAGGGACCCTATATTTAATAATTGTGATTTTGGGTCAAGGACCCTAAATGGAATTATGTGGTTTTATGGAAATTTCGGGCAGGGCCCAATGATAATAATGTGATAAAAGGATTTAATAAAACTGTTTTCCATATACCATCTGGATACAAGGATATATGATGGTCTCCTCCAGATGTCTGGGACACTGGGGAAGTCACGGTGCATTGCCTGCGAGGGGTCATTATACGGAGCAGCCGGACCGTATGATGACTCAGGAGCAGGATTGCTATGATTGACGTCAGGAACGTCAGACATCAGGGATGTCAGATATATGGACCCGGAGAGACCCCGGGCAGCACGCGTAGCTTATGAAACCGTGAGATATGACGTCAGGGACGTCTAGCGTCTGGGACGCTAAGCATCTGGGATGCTGGTGATGGTAATGGTAAAATATGGTTTAATGAATAAAATGGCTTATTGGTTGGATATGTGTTATGTGGTAAAAATGGATTATTGGTTATGAAATGGTATGTCGGGTCAGGGACCCTAAATGGTTTCGGATTTTAAATTGATGTTCAATTATGGTCGTGGGTGGTGACCCACATGGTTTTAATATGTATGGTGGTGGTATTCCACGGTTTTGGGCTGAGTTCCCACACTTGGTTTTTGGTTAACGGTTTTTGGGCTAAGACCCTAATGGCTCGGTTGAGCAAACGTTTTGGTTACTGGTTTTTGTGGCATGCATACGTTTTTATTGGAGGGCATAAATGTCTTATAAATGTATTTGGTAAACTTATTGGTTTTTGTCCACTCACAGCTTTTGGTTTTAATGCCCTTCAGGTTGATTACGGATGCGATTGCAGCAGAGACTGGGACATTGCACACCTCCTCTATCGGTCCTTGCGCACTCTGGATGGCCCGTTTGGGCAGTGGCTCTTGGTTATCCCTTGTCCGACACCCCTTGTTGGACGGGAGCAGGGCACATTCCACGGTAATCCCGGGGGGATTGGGATGGGTCCTGTCAACTTGGTATCAGAGCACGGTTGCTCTTTTGTGTGCGCAGGTCGAGGGTGTGATGTCTCTTTGGGCTGCAATTCGTTATCAACCTGATAGATAGTTTTTGGGTTTGGATAGTGGATGGAGTGTGATTGGCCCGATACGCCGTGCGTTAATGTGATTCGACCCAAGCGGGGTTGATTGGGGTGAACTGGTATAGTGGGACCGTCGGTTCGGTCATGAGATATTGGATTGTTGTGCTACTAGGTGCAGCCAGGTTCGGGGAACCTCTTGTGAGTAATGGTCTAAAATGTGAACCCTTGTGGTGGTTTCTAGTGTGAGGGATGTTGGTTCATCGGAGTTGGCCGATGACCTAGTGGTGGAACCCACGTTGATGGGATGGTAGGATTGGATCTGACGTCTATTCGATGTCTAGACCGCGGGGTCGGTCAGGTTGTGAATTTTATATTACGGAAAGCTGTTTGGTTCGGTTGAACCATAGGGTGTGATTGTGGAACCCTAATATTAAAAAGGTAAACCTTAATTGTGACTAGTGGATGAGAACTTGTGCTGCGACGAGCGGCTGAGGTCATGAATGACCATGGGGATGGCTCTGAGATAAATTATGGAATCCCGTGTTGGATCGGGTATTGGTATGATGTGTGGATGCGGATCTCGATAGCAATGACAGTTAGTCGGAAGTCATATGGAGATGACTGGCTATCGAGGGTAATCAGTGTGGTCATAATACTTGGGGATCAGGGGACGTTCGGGGAACGTTCATTTTCCTGATGTGGATTGTCAGAGTGGTGGTACCCATAGTCGTGAGGTACGGGATCGTCATTCGGTATGAACGGAGATCCAGGATTGTCGTATTTGCACACGGTGTGCAAGTATGGATGTTTGCGGGTTGGTACTTTTGTGCTGATGCTAGTATGGATGCCTGCGTGCTGATACTAGTGTTGTTGATAGTGTGTTGGTGCTGGTACTAGCGCTGGTGCTAGTGTCGGTAATGGTGTTGACGATGAGCCACAAGTTGGGGTGTGACTCCGTCATGATGAACATATGTTTGGTCTTTGAGTTTCGGTAGTGGTTGAGTGATGGACTGGATGGGATCCAGTTAAGATTGTGCTGGGTTGGGATAAGTCCCAATAGTGGTGAGATAACCAGTGATGAGTGGATTAAAATGGTATAATTAAGACTTAAGAAATTTTGGGATGATTAGTGGATTTGGGGAGTTGTTGGCAACTCCAAAATTTGTGCGATTTTATGTTTTTAAATATCCCTAAAATGTACATGGAAATGATTAAATTGGAAAAGACGAGGAAAAACCATTAGTGGTATAAAGGTAGGAATTTGTAATTGAGAACTTGGGAAACCGAGTGCTGAACCTGTAAAGGTTGGGATTTGCGAACGGAACAATAAATTATGGACACGGGGTTGTCTAAGTGAATTGAGGAGGTAGGAAGTCTAGTGGTTAGACTTGACGTCTTGTTGGGAGCATGTCTGTTTCCAACATGGTTGGAACCTTAGTGTCGAGGAGAGTTGTGATTGGGGAACGAGAGTGGTGCTCGTTTTTGGTGATTGGTGTTCCGAAGTCATTGGGGTTGACTTCTTGCTTCCTGCCCTGGCAGACATTGACTGTAGTTACCAGTACTTTGAGCGTGTATTGGTTGGTGAGCTCTTTGTGTTGCGAGGTCATTAGGAGGAGCTACGTGTTCGAAATTAGGTAAACGAGATTTTTCATTTTCTGCTTGGTGGCAGACGATGTTGGGGTACATGGCGTGGTGAGTGCAGTGAGTTTTTTTGCATCCACGTAGGATGAGTTGTGACGTCATCATTTTGGATCATCCTTGGTTTTCCTAGGTGGAATGACAAGGATTGATACGAGGTAATCCGTGAGAATCCGCAGTCTCGATGTGTCTCGTCGTTGACTGATCTGTCTAGTTGTTGGAGTCGGTTGTCGATCGTTGTGGCGATCTAGGATTTTGACGTTATTGTCAGGGACACAGTGTCTATCTGGGTCGTGATCTTGATGATTCAGATAGGGGGAGAGTATATCACTCTTACCTTGGTACGTGAGTCGTAAATGACGGGGTTGAACTTCTTTTCGAAGTGGGGCCCGTATGGTATTCTACTCAGGTGAATAGGTTTTCGAGGTAGTTGAATTTTGTCAACCTTAGACGTGTGGAGGTTGGATTGGCTTCCCTATGAAGTCAATCAAGTGTATTGAACGGGTAACCGATAGGTTCGGTTTTGGTGTGTCTTGGTAAATGTGAATGAGATTTCGGGATTTGGAATCGAATTTCTGGGTGACGATTCAGGAATCGATTTTGGAACTTGAAAGTATATTTCCGGATTTGGGTACGGAATGGTTATTCCAAATGCTAGCTTACGGAATAATGATTTCGGATTCGGATTTGGAAATGAGTTAAACTGTGATGTCTGGGTTTGGATCCGGGATTTCTTACGAAATTGCGGATTTGGATTCGGAATTGGAACTAGATGTTGGGTGGAGTTTCGTTTTGTCTCATGCTGGATTGGGCAAACGTACTCCATTATTGGAACGTGTTCGGCTATGACCTAGGTGGTTGTAGTCTGGTTATTAGGTAGATGTGTGTACTTCGTACATGGTTCGAGGTACAATACCTTGTAGACTTGTGATGTCTAGTTACGGTATACGGGATATACCCGAGGTGTGTTGGTGAACGTGTTGGTAGTCGGATTGGTTCCGATACCATGGGATTGGTTGTGGACCGGACATTACTATGCAATGGGTCATGGTAATTCCGATGTGTTTAATTACACACAGGTCGTGTGAAATGTCGGTAAGGGTATTGGTGAGTCGAGTACGTTGGTGGCATGTGTAGCCACGAGTGAGTCTAGTGTCAGTTTTCGACTGACAACAACTGTGTGGTGACAGTTGTCAGGATGTGTCAACATAGATCGTTGAGTGGGGTCAGCTGACTCCTAGTGGGAGTGGGAAAGGAACCGTCGAGTTGTTGCGTCAACGAGAGGGTTGATTTGACAAGTGGTGTCAAATTCGAAACAAGTAGTTTCAGTCATTCGACGGGGTCGAATGTAATCGTTGCGTTTTGAGTACTAGTGGTACGTTTGGGTGTAGACAAGTTTTGTCTAAGTAGTTGGTGTACGGGTGTACACGTGTTGCGTGGTCGATTCCACTTTCCGCGGGTGTTTGTGGAATCAGGATAGTTGAGTTTCGAGAGCGAAACTTATTAAGGAGGGAAGTACGTTGAGATTAGATCGGTTGGAATTTCGAGGACGAAATTTATTAAGGAGGGAAGGTTGTAACGACCCGTCCCGAATTCCGGGATTAGATTAGTCACTAATCTTGATTAGTGAGTTTGAACGGTGGTTAGTAGGGCGGAATCGGACAAAATGTGCAAAATGACCGTTTTGCCCCTGGTCGTGGGCAAAATGTTGACTTTTTGATCGGGCGGTCAAACGGACTTTGACCGATGACCGTGACGTAGTTCGGGACATCACGAGTTCATAGACAGGTGGCACGTTCGATTTCGACATTCGTAGAGAAAGTTATGGTGTTCGGAAGTTGAGGGGTATTTTGGTAATTTGGCTTATTAGGGGCCAAATGTTGACTTTCTGACCGGGAGGTCCGATGGGCGAGGGCCAAGGACCGTTACGTAGGTATCGTCGATACGAATCCAACGACAGGCGGCATGCCGAAATCGGAGTTACGACGACGAAGTTATGGTCACGGACGTAATCGCGATTAACCGAGACTCGGAATAAAATAATAATATTTAAAATAGGTGAACAGTAATTGACGAATCTGGACCCTTGGATGTAGGCCACGTGTCATCATCCCCTTCAATCCCTAAAATCTGGATCCTTGTTGGCCATTGGATTATTTAATCCATTTTCTCCCCTTAAATCCTCACCATCCATTCAAACCTCAGATTAAATCTGGGCCCTTGATCTCATCTCTTTCTTCCCTTCATCTACTGATCACACTCATCCCTCTCACTCTGTTCTTTCTCCCACCCGAAACACATACGCACACAACCTACATGAACCACCTCACCAATCTCTTCTGTGTTGGTGTATGAGTGAGATGAGCTGCACGGTGAGGCTTGAGAGACGGCGGGGGGACGACGGAGACGGCGGAGACGACGGCGGCAAAACAAAAACAGAGGAGCAAAAATGCAGAAATTGGAAGATCGTTATGGATTGGCTTTTGATCGCTTTAGAGGGATGTATGGTGTTCCTGGAGTCGAGCTAGGCATGCTGGTAGCCACGGCGGCGAGGTAAGCCTCGAACCCGTGAGTTTGTTTTCGGGTACAAAAATGGTAGGATGGGTTTTAACGTGTTTCGATCGATCTGGTGATTAGGATGATGATCTAGAAGGTGAGACGAGCTTCTGGGGATCGTTTTCGAAAGGAATGGTGGCCGGGATCGTGCAGGCACGACGGTTGCAGGTGGCCGGTCTGCACACCTCCACGAACAGGTAGTCAAACGTATTGGTTTCTCAGTTTTTAAAGCATGGATCAACTGGAATTGATGAGACGATCTTGTAGGAACAAACGGAATTGAAAATGATCGAGTAATGGCTGAGAACCAGTCGGGTTGGGCCGCGGGTCACGGTGACCCGTTTATCAGACAACCGGGTCAGAACGGTGACACTGTTCACGGCGCGTGAGTTTCACGCGCAGCCACTCACAGCGGCGCGTGGCGGCACGTGGGCACGAATCTCGAGGTGAGGTCAATATGACTTTTAATCCATTCGATGTAACGGACATTTTGGAATTGGTTTCGTGTCGATCGGACACCGTCTCGATAGTGTTCGGGATGTCCGAAGGTTTTAAATTAAGTTTAAAAATAAGTAAAAATTCGGGAAAAATACGGGACTTTGATAGGATGTTAATAATGAGGTTAGTGACCCTCTAATGTGATTTGGACAGGATTGGGAGTCCCGGTGATAGTGGTGTGGCCCGGGAGGGCCAGTGGCACGCGTATCGAGGCACACGGTTAAAACGGTCTGTGAGTGGACTTTGGTTTTATAAATTCTATGCATGCTTAAATGTTTTACATGGATTATGATTGTGATTGTATGATGTTGGTTTGGTTGTTGGTAAATTGTACGGTTTCACGTATTTCGAGGCGATTTACGTGCTTGCACGTAAATCGAGGTTTTCTGGTTTTACATGGATTTCCCATATTTATGACTTGGATATAATGTGATGAAATGGTTTTGAAATTGGAAATATAAACTCGGGCTTGAGGCCCACTTGTTTTGGAAATTTCGGACTTGGAGTCCATTTGAAAATCGGGTCGGGGGCCCAGTTGGTTAATGAAATCGGGCCAGGGGCCCAGTGGGTATGAAATCGGGCTGAGACCCATTTGAGTTATGTTATCGGGCCAGGGGCCCAGTTGATTTACGAATTCGGGCCGTGGGCCCAGTTGGTTTACAAATCGGGCCGTGGGCCCAGTGGTTCATAAAATCGGGCATGAGGCCCAATTAGATTATAATGGTGATTTCGGGTCAGGGACCCTATATTTAATAATTGTGATTTTGGGTCAAGGACCCTAAATGGAATTATGTGGTTTTATGGAAATTTCGGGCAGGGCCCAATGATAATAATGTGATAAAAGGATTTAATAAAACTGTTTTCCATATACCATCTGGATACAAGGATATATGATGGTCTCCTCCAGATGTCTGGGACACTGGGGAAGTCACGGTGCATTGCCTGCGAGGGGTCATTATACGGAGCAGCCGGACCGTATGATGACTCAGGAGCAGGATTGCTATGATTGACGTCAGGAACGTCAGACATCAGGGATGTCAGATATATGGACCCGGAGAGACCCCGGGCAGCACGCGTAGCTTATGAAACCGTGAGATATGACGTCAGGGACGTCTAGCGTCTGGGACGCTAAGCATCTGGGATGCTGGTGATGGTAATGGTAAAATATGGTTTAATGAATAAAATGGCTTATTGGTTGGATATGTGTTATGTGGTAAAAATGGATTATTGGTTATGAAATGGTATGTCGGGTCAGGGACCCTAAATGGTTTCGAATTTTAAATTGATGTTCAATTATGGTCGTGGGTGGTGACCCACATGGTTTTAATATGTATGGTGGTGGTATTCCACGGTTTTGGGCTGAGTTCCCACACTTGGTTTTTGGTTAACGGTTTTTGGGCTAAGACCCTAATGGCTCGGTTGAGCAAACGTTTTGGTTACTGGTTTTTGTGGCATGCATACGTTTTTATTGGAGGTCATAAATGTCTTATAAATGTATTTGGTAAACTTATTGGTTTTTGTCCACTCACAGCTTTTGGTTTTAATGCCCTTCAGGTTGATTACGGATGCGATTGCAGCAGAGACTGGGACATTGCACACCTCCTCCATCGGTCCTTGCGCACTCTGGATGGCCCGTTTGGGCAGTGGCTCTTGGTTATCCCTTGTCCGACACCCCTTGTTGGACGGGAGCAGGGCACATTCCACGGTAATCCCGGGGGGATTGGGATGGGTCCTGTCAGTTAGTGCAGGATGGCCGACGTTCCTAGCTAGATTTGACCAACCTAACTATGGATGATTGTTCCACCAAACAATAGTTGAGCATCTGGGAAGAGACGTCTAAGTAAAATGAGAAACCATAATACGACATTTTCAGGATATGGAAAGTCTCTGGAACATTTATTGTAGTTTGTATTCTCTTTATGAACGTTTACTTTTATAATTTCTTTTATTTTATAATTTATTTTTGTGCAAAAAGATTCCATGTTCTACATGTGGACCCTCCCTACAAAAAATCAAGCATCTTCCACTGATCCTACCCATTTTAAAATCAAATATTTACCCTTAAACTTCCATACAAATATAGGCCCTAGTTGCAGCTCCGTTGGCAACTACAGAGTTGCATTTCCTTCAACTCGACCACATGAAATTGAAATTTTTCTTATGAGTCGAACCTTGAATTTGCATGTCCATAAGTTGTGTTGATTAGTTCTATGGCGATGCTGTTGGTTTCTATGGTTAATTACGACAATGTATTAACTTCAAGTTTGCAAGTAAAATTGAATGGATGGAGAAACACCATTTCTAAAATATCGATGTGAATAAATTAGCCTAATGTTTAATTAGTAATAAGTCATAACACATGCCAAAACTAACAGCATGTGAAGACAATAAAAGTTTACATTAAACATGTTTTGGTGAGTTTTGTTTCACAATAAGATTTTCTTTTTATTTGATCCTAATATTGCACAAAATTAACTTTAGTTTTTTCTTTTTTGCCCAACAAAAAGTAATTTACGTTCTTGTTTTGTCATCAAATATGCATAAGAAGAAAATTGAAGAAAGAAGACGGATGAATATGGTTTCGTATGTTATTGGACATTCATTTCCAATCTTTTTCATTTAATACTACATCAAAGTTATTTCAAATCTATAACGCTAGAGCTTTCCCAAAATACTTAATTTTAGTTATTTATTTTTTGGTGAATTATTAAAAACAAATAGAGCGTTTGGAGGCAGGGAGAAACTAGTCCTTTCGTTCATTAGTTTAACCCCTTATATAGGGTTAGGATTGAGATAAAATACATAAACGTAAGTAGCCTTATTTGAATAGCAACATGTCATAAATATTTGCAATCTTCCCCTTGGATACTTCATGTAATATTTTGCATGGCAGTGCGTCTATGTGTTACCTCATTGAAATCTTGTCGGGTAATAAAAATCTCCACAGAAATAACATTAATTGAAAGAAATACAGTTCATAGAAAAAAATATAGAAATACAGCGCAATGCGGGTCGGTAGGTAGTAGCCGCATTAGATCTTCATGTTGTAGATGAAGTTGCCTCTTATGGATAATGAGCAAATAGTTCGTTTCTTCGGGCGGCTAATAACTAAGTCCTATCAATGCAATAACCCAAGGCGTTTGCCATATTGAAAACAACGCTTGATGAGCTCGAGAGTTAGAGAGATCTTCCACTGGTCCTACTCATTTTAAAAATAAAAATTTGCACTTAAAGTTCCATACAAATATAAGCCCTAGATGCAGCTACCTTGGCAACTACATAGCTGCACCTCCTTCGGTCTGATCGCATTGTATTTTTGTTATAGATGAGATAATATATATAGTCATAAATATTAATTATATGTATAATTGTTGTTAATATAAAATATATTAATAATAATTATAATATAATTATATAATTATATTGGTTATTTAAAAATACCTTGTGTGCCGGGCAAGATGAACTTTGCCCGGCGCATCATAAGCATTCGCCGAGCAAGGCTAATTTATGAGTATTTTTTTTTTTTTGGTTTTTGTTGTTAAATATTACTTATTTGTTACATATGTATGTTCATAGTTATAATAATATATTTTAATATATAATATTTAATATGTTAATTATAATCATATATATTAATTATAATATAATTATATAATTATATTGATTATTTAAAATTACCTTGCCCGGCGCATCACAAGCATTCACCAAGCAAGGCTAGTTTTATAAGCATTTTTTTTTTGTCTTTGTTGTTAAATATTACTTATTTGTTATATATATATATATATATATGTTCATATTTATAATAATATTTTAATATTTATTATATGTTAATTATAATCATAAATAAGTAATGTATATTAATTATAATCATATATATTACATTTATATATGTCTTCACTCTTAGTTCTCTCTTGTTCACATTCTCTTGCATTACATTCATTACATGGAACCACGCCTCCATTTATAGAGATCTTATTCACTAATTGCAATTTCGCTACTAGCATTTTCCACAGTAATTTTTTATATATAGCATCTCATCATAATTTCTCTAAATATCCTAGAGTTCTAGTTTATAATTGATGAAGCTTTTTTGAAGCTTTCTAGAAATTTTAAATTTCTTATTTCTTCTTTAGAATTCAAGAGTTTGTGTTGGCTAGTCTCTCTTGAATCTTCATAAAAAAAAAAAATTCTTGTCTTCCTCCCTAGTTCTTCTTGTACTCTATAGGATTCTCCGCATCTTTATCATATATTCATCTCCTTTGGTCTAGAATTATCTAGAATGTTCTAGACAAATCTTCCAACAAGCGGTTAGGATTGGTGAGTGAATAATTTTTCATTCGGATGGAGCAGTTTTTAAGGACAAGAGTTCAATTTCGAATTTTTTTTGTTACCTATTCCATTAGGAATGGCAGAGTTTTTAGTGCATCACATTCACGCATGTAAAATCCATGTGACGAAAGAAAACGACCATGATGATGATTCTATGTTCGTTTTCGCTCTACCCCGATGATGCGCTCCTAGTTCTCGGAGTTACATACCGGAAAAAGTAAAAGAATCTCTCTATTACTTGAAGAAGAGAATCGCTAGTTTGACCGACCGACTAGGTGGGAATTACAACATCGAGGAATGCCACTACATTTTCTCCCCTTGCCCTTTTTTTCGACCAATTTGTATGTTGATTCATTATAGAGTTGTGAGGATTCTTATGCCCCACTATGGCTTGGGGGGCTCAAAAACGAAATTGATGGCCAGTGGACAATAAACTATATCAAAGCACACACATTAATAAGGTGACCATAATAATAATAACAATGAGAAGATACGGGTGATCAAGACAAATCGCCTCGTGGTCCATCAATTTACATTGAAACCCACCGTAAACATATATATATATATATACATACACACATACATACAGCTTACCATGGTACCCATTCAATTACATAGGTGGAACCCTCGCCATAACCAGTCATACTTGCCATCATACTAACCCAACCGAACCAAATGTGCCCGTGGTAGTCGTATAATCCCTGAGTCATAGTTTGATATCCTTACGCATCCTTAGCCATAACTCAATATCTCAGTTGATCTTGATCCGTAATGTAACGACCCGGGCATTCGGAAAGAGGAAAATTTGGAAATTTTGAAGAAAATGACGATTTTGCCCCTGGAATTGGGCGAACAGTTGAATTTTGGTTTGAACAGTCAAACGGACTTTGACCGATGACTGTGATATAGTTCGGAACGTCATGACTTCATAGACAGGTGGCACGTCCGATTCTGAAATTGGAGGAGAAAGTTATGATGTTCGGAAGTTCAAAGGTAATTCGGTAATTTGGTTAAAGGGGCAATTTGTTGACTTTTCAAACGAGACTATGGCTTCTCCCATGCTTTGATAATGGTTTAATGGATGATTTTATATGAATTGTGCGTATCATGTTTTAATGATGTTTTGATTATGATTGTGAGTATGATTTACAGTTTTGACAAGTATTTCGAGAGTATTACGGATTTGCACATTTTACGAGATTTTGAGTATGTCGTGATTTGACCATGGTTTTGACGATTTGAATTTGGAATTTAAAATATGATTTGATTTCAAAGATTTAAAATGGATTTTGGAAAAGGTGATTTCGAGCTTAATGCCCAGTTCATAACAGTGGTTTTGATGAACGAGATTTCGAGTTTCGGAAACTTGAACGTGGATTTCCGGATTTGGGTTCGGAATGATTATTTCGGATGCTAGCTTACAGAATGATGGTTCTGAATTCGGATTTGTAAATGGATGATGGATATGATTTGGGATTTGAATGTGAAATTCGGACATGAGTTCCATTTCGATAAAATGTGATGTCGGATTTGGTTTTGGAAAGTGGATTACGATGAATTTGGGATTTGTTGTGAATCACACATGATTTTGGGCTTAATGACCTGGTAATATTGCTAGATCTGGATTGATATGACGGGAGAGGGCCCGTGATTGATATGTTTTGAGTTTAAAGACTCGGTTATTATGATATCCCATGAGGCCTATTGATTGTGTTTTGAGTTTAAAGACTCGTTTATATCCTGGGAAGGCCTGATTATGCGCATGGTTTTGAATTTAAAGACTCGTCCGCACTTGAGATCCAGCAGATTGATTGACTTGTGATTTACTGTTGATTTTTTATGCTTCCGGATATATTTTGATGGATTTTTGGGTTATGTTATGTACTTGGATTTTGATTTATGATTTTGGGCTGAGGCCCCGTGTTTATATTTCCGGGCTAAGGCCCGAGGTTTGAAAAAAGGAAAATGATTTTGGTTTTTACACACAGTTTGCTCGTACTGGAAATGAAATAGATTAGGAAATGATTTTTGAATGCATGCATTGGTTTTACGTGGAGGGTAGAAATTTTTTTCTGTAACATGTTTTATAATTAATTTATTTTTGTCGATTCACACCTTTTGTGTTTTTATTGACCCTCGACGTCGTGGCGCGAGGATCGAGGCTGATCGAGAGGTGGAGGCATGGGTGAGCACAGGTACGGTCATCCCTTGTTTGGCAAGTGCTGAGGGTAATTTTGGGAAGTTCAGTTAACTTGTCCGACGAGAGCAGGCCGGGAACGGTTATCAATGTTCCCTAGGGGACGGTTCTGTCAACTTGGTATCAGAGCACTAGGTTGCTGATTCTGTTGCCACATCATCCCTCTGAAATGTAAGCCTCGTGCGCGACCAGGTAGTGAGACGGGTAGACGAGGGTATATGAGACCTCGTGATAGATCTCGGACAAGATTGACCCTGGATTGATGGTCAGATTTTATTTAGTGTACACTGTGAACTACTGTTGTTAGACATAGCATTGTGTGGGTCCCAGGGACGAATGAGCCCAGAGGCTAGAACAGTTGCACAATTGGGCAAGTAGTACTCGTGATGAGATTATTCTCAGTGAATTTCTTAAGTGGAATGTGTGTTTAAAGAGTCTAGAATGTGATGGAATATCCCTTAGGCCTTATCGGTCTTATAAGACGTGGTTGACCGTCGGTATTTGCTCGGTGACTGGGTATGTCAATGATCGCATGGCTGATTAGTATGAGATTGGACTCAAGAGGAGTCGAGATATGGATATGGGACTCAAAATGAGTCAGGATATTGGTTAGGATTTGAGATAAGTTATAGTAATGTTTCTGGGTTCGGGTGGAGCAGGAAAAGTTGAACATCACTATGGTTGCTGACACGGCAGACTCTTGATTGAGGAATGTTTAGCCCCTAGGATGCTAAGGACTGGTATAGGTGAGATACTGATGAGTATGAAATTATGGATTGGTCTTGTTTACATTTATTTATTGGACTTATGGGTCAGTTTCATTTAGTGACTGAGGTTCGGGCGGAGACCCAAGATAGACAGGGATTTGGCCTTAGGAGATACTCCAGTTCAGTGGGACGCTAGTTGGGTCCACTGGGAGGTTAAGTGATAAGGGTAATTATACAGTAATAGTTATGATTGTGAGTCGTCTTGTCACATCATAAAGAAATGGTTATATAGATTGATTGATATATTGAGATGGCACTGTTGGGGTGTGATAGAGTGAGGATTGGCTCCTATATTGGCTGTTGATATGACAGGCAAGGGAAGAGTTGGTGGGGCCCGTGATGGACCATAGGGGCGTGGTCAGTTGGGACCGCATGCTCAGGGATTTGCAATTCCTTCGTAGGAAGCCTGAGTAGCCCTGGAGTGATGACCCGGATACCTGTTATTTGTGGTCATGATGTAAGTTTAACCAAAATGTATGTATTTGGTAGGTCCCAGGCTATCCACTCTTCTATGTCTTGAGATTGTATATTGGACGGATATGGTGTTGTTTGTGATTGGTTATGGTATGGAAGTCGTTGAACTGACTAGAGTTACAGATGCGATACTTTGATAATAGTTATATGGTAACCTTGGTAATTATATATGGTAAAATTGGTAGACATAAGCGGAGTAAACCTATCAGTGTGAGGCCACCCAGAATGGCAGGTGTTATTCGCCTAGTGGCTAACTTAAACCTGGATGATTTGGATGTAACCCTTGGAAGGGCTTGGTTGATGACTCATGATACATCTATCGAGTATGTCGATTAGAGAGTGATATGTGGAGTCCAGGAGTACCAGAGGTTAAGTTTCAGAAAGACTTAAGAGTATTATCCTCTAGAATGATTTTGACCCTCACAATCGATGGACTATTGGTATGAGGTAATTAAGTTGCTGGTCAAGTGTGTGGCATAGGTGATTAAGCTATGAGATGCCTGGTGATGGTTGAAGATGCACAGATTTCTCAATACATATTTCCTGAGATTTTGCTAGGATGAGAGATTGAGTTGATGATGGAAATCATGTCGAGTATATGAGTTGTTTCTTGGATACCCTGGTATGTGGCACCTATGGAGTCATAAGGTCTGAAAGTGCAGGTACGGGACTTGGTAGATACGGGTTCATTTGGCTCAGTGTTGCCATGGGGAATCCAGTATTCCTTGTGTGGTAAGAGGAAAGAGGGATGATAGTCTAAACTTATATGTTGACTATAGACAACTTAATATGGTAACGGTATGGGAGAAGTATCCAGCATCACGAGCTAATAATTTTTGGTTATTTTGGAAGGTTGTGATTATTGAGCTTATTGAGAGAGGCCAACATGGTGGTGACTGTCAGTTATGTGTTAGAGAGAAAAAGATAATGTCCGGATTTGATATGGCTAAGGTTAGTTGATGGTGATACCCTTGGATAGCCAAATGGATCGGTTCTATTTGTGAGCTGATGAGTCAGGTATTCTGACCACATTGGGATGGTGTATGGTACCATGATTGATGATTGGTTGGTGTACTTACATGTACATATGGGCGTGTAATATACTGAACATATGTATTGAATGCCTTCAGAGAGAGATAGTTGAATAAGTGTTAGGTTCGATAGACCAGAGTAGGTTTGGGGAACATGAGTTGGTTTGAGATTTGATGGAGACCACAGAGGATTGTAGGGGGGGTTCTCTACCATGTTTTTCCAATTATGGTGATTGACTCAGAAGGAGGTCAGAGTTATTGGAAATGAGAACTGAGATAGAATGATTACAAATGGAGAAACAATGACTTATGTTTGATGTTGACCCTTTCTATGCGTATAATGAGATGTCACTACGAGATTCGGGATTTGGCGAGTTAGGTGTTAATGCTAGCTGAACCCTCAGACGTTTTACTTTTCTTGCATGATCTGGAATCGACCCAGGTAGTCGAGTATGGAAAGGTCATATACCTTTGGGGAGAAATATGATGATACTGAGTGCTTATTGACATGAGGTAGATATCAGTGAAACTTGTGATGAAAAATACAACAGAAGGAAAAGTTGAATTCGTTATACATAGCGACTCTGGGAAAGGGGTATGGTGTGATTGACCTAGCGAGGGGGAATAAGTTCCTGAGTTATTGAACCTTATGAGTTTATTGGCCTGGTGACATATACGTAAGGTGACATATGTGTAAGGATGTATCATGTCACGAGCGGATGGCATTTGATTGAGAAGATATGACAGATTTTTGTGTTTCCTGGATTGTGTGGACTCGAACGTGAGCTAGGCTACGTATTCCGAGTAAGTATATGATATGTTTGCCCATGGGGCAGGGGATTACATAAGGATTGAGGCTGGTTGTATGATTTCTATAAGTTGATTCTGACTTATATCCGGTTGAGGTTGATTCTGTTTCGAGTTCATCTTAGACATGTATCCTCGAGAAAAATATTATGGCACCCACTAATTGGAATTTTGTGGACGAAATTATTTAAGGGGGGGGTAGGTTGTAACGACCTGGGCATTCGGAAAAAGGAAAATTTGGAAAATTTGAAGAAAATGACAATTTTGCCCCTAGAATTGGGCGAACGGTTGACTTTTGGTTTGAGCGGTCAAAAAGACTTTGATCGATGACTGTGACGTAGCTCGGGACGTCACGAGTTCATAGACAGGTGGCACGTCCGATTCCGACATTCGACGAGAAAGTTATGATGTTCGGAAATTCAAGGGTAATTCGATAATTTGGTTAAAGGGGCAATTTGTTGACTTTTCAAACGACATGGACTTTTTACGTAATTCGAGGACCGTTGGGTAGGTCCCGAGACGCTGAATCTGTAGACAGGCGGCACGCGTCAATTGGAGTCTGGATGACCAAGTTACGAACCTCGGAATGTAAAGGGCATTTTGGTAAATTGTTAAAGCAGGGGTAAAACGGTCAATTGGCAGGGCGGTTGGTTATGAGCTGATGCAACCTCAGTTTGTCCCTGGAGTGACACCTGTCACTTACAAATAAGAATTAGTGGCAATTGTTGCCGCTTGATTTACAAACGGTGCTTACCCATATCCATTCATGTGTGATCAAATTGAGTCCAGGGGAGTGCTTCTGAGAGAAGAGAATTAATCTTGAGTGAAAAACAAAGAGAAACGAGAGAGAATGAGGGAAGAAAGGAGATAATTAGTTGAAGGAACCCAAAACCTAGTTGGTTGAAATTTAAATCTCCCAAAAATCGAAATTGAATTTGTAGGCCATGATGATGCAAACTGAAGTTTAATTAAGTCTTATGGGATCAATTCAAGTCGATCCAGTGCAAAAACGAAAGGAATTGGTGTCCTATTGGCTATGAAAGGACATGGCAGGGGATGAAGAAATTCGAAGATGGGATGTGTAATTGGAGGGAGTTTCCGTTGCAATTGAGGTTGGAAACACGTTTATAAGGCTCCCACGAAGCTTTCTGATAAATTAATTGGAATAAAACAGGTGAAATATAGTGGAATTGATGGATGAAAAGTGTTCGGATGTTCATCGAAAACTCGAGCTTGAATTGACGGATTGAGGTAAGTTCTAATGAAATTGAAGTTACAGAACCATAATTAGAATGATAAGGATGCTTTTTAACTGAATCAATTAAAGGAATCGATAAAAATTGAGGGGATTGAATGATGAACAGCCATCAAAGATTTAATTGAGTTGGATAGTTGAAAGGAATTGTAATTGAAATTGAGATGACAGACCTTAAATTCATGTGTTAACGATGCTATTCGACATTTGAATTATAGGAAACGAGTTGGAATTGAACAGAATTGCAACGGGTCAATACGCGGGTTGAACGACCCGTTTCACAGGTAGTCGGGCAGAGACGATGAATAATGACTTTAATGTAGCAACGCGTGAGGGCACGTGGGCTCGAGTCTCAAGGTGAGTTCAACATGAAACTTGTTCCTTTTAATATAACGAATATTTTGGCACTAGTTTTGAGGAAATCGGATATCGTTTCGATAGTGTTCAGGGTATCCGAAGTTTTCGTATACGTTTAGAATACGTATTTAAATCCCGGAAAATTGGGGAAAATTATATGAAGTATGTTGGAGTGTTAGTGACTGTCGATATTGATTTTGGACAGGAACTATGATTTCTGGAATTTACGGAAAAACGTGCAGCTCGGAAGCGAGCCGTTTGGACGGTATGTGAGTGGACTTTTTTTTCTAAATTTTAGTGCATGCATAATCGTCTTCTATACTTTATATTTATGATTTCAATGCTTATGCTTATGGTAATTACAATTTCCGTATTTATACGTATTTCGATACACAATACGTAATTGCACGTATTTCGAGACTATGACTTCTCCTATATTTTGATGATGGTTTAATGGATGATTTTATATGAATTGTGCGTATCATGTTTTAATGATGTTTTGATTATGATTGTGAGTATGATTTACAGTTTTGGCACGTATTTCGAGATTATTATGGATTTGCACGTTTTACGAGATTTTGAGTATGTCGTGATTTGACCATGGTTTTGACGATTTGAATTTGGAATTTAAAATATGTTTTGATTTCAAAGATTTAAAATGGATTTTGGAAAAGGTGATTTCGGGCTTGATGCCCAGTTCATAACAGTGGTTTTGATGAACGAGATTTCGGGTTTCGAAAACTTGAACGTGGATTTTCGGATTTGGGTTTGGAATGATTATTCCGGATGCCCAGTCCATTTATGAAAAAGTATGGATTTAGATTTCATAACAAGGATGTACATTTTGGTTAAAATATCACAAAGAATTTGAAAGTGAAGAAAATTAACGATAGAAAATGGCTGAATATGGTTTCGTAAGATTATATCAAATGTATTTCTAACTTGTTACTCTAGAGATTTTTTAAAATAATTAATTTTATTTTTCTTTCCTTGCTAGGAAAAATTAAAACAAGTAAAATGTTTGGTGGTCGAGAGAAATCAGTTCTTCCATTCATCAGTTTAACTCCCTTATACTGAGTGGGAGTTGGAATAAAATACATGGACATAAATAGTCTTACATCAACAGCCACATAGCTCATAACCATTTACATCATCTCCGTCGATATTGCATGTAATAGTGTTACTTGGCTACGCGCGTATGTATTTCCTCATTAAAACCTTGCAAGATAATTAAAATTATGTAGGACATAAATGGCTTGAGTGCAGAGAAATACGATGCAACATGGATGGACATGGAGTGGTGGCATGAGAACCTTCAGAGGTAGATGAAGTTTTCTGTTCTAGATAATAAGCATATCATATGTCTCTTCTAGAAGATAATAACCAAGTTCTATCAAAGCAATACGACAATACATTTGCCATCTTGAAAAAAATGCATGATGAGCTTGAGGATTAGCACTGAATGACCAATGTTCCTAGCTATGGCCGACCCAACTATGGATGACTCAATCACTAGACCACAACTGAGCATCTGGGAAAAAACTAAGTAAAATGGAAATTCTAAATCAATGATATGTGTGTGGGTGGGTGTGTGTGTGTGTGTGTGTGTGTGTGTGTGTGTGTGTGTGTGTGTGTGTGTGTGTGTGTGTGTGTGTGTGTGCGTGCACTTGTATTGATAACGAAACCATAATACGATGCTTTCAACATATGTAAAGTAGTTGTGGACATCTGTTGTAGTTTGGAATCTTATAATGAATAATGAATTTAGAATATGCTGTTTCTAAATGTATTTTTGTGTAAAAGGATTCTATGTTTTACATGTTTACCCAAAAATTACATTGTGATTACCTTCATTTCAAACCCTTTCCACCAATACTACATCTAAATTATTTCAAGGGCTATCCATTGGTTAGTCGTTAACAACATCAATATTTATCCAAAACCCACTAACCATATTATTTTAACTTTATAGTCCATAACCATCATAATAATTAGTCAAACAATAAAATTGACCATTTTTCTTCAAAAGTACTTTTAAACTTCATATTTGATTTTTTTTTTTCATTCCAAGATTATATTGAGGATTATGAAAATATTGCTCCTATGTATAATATTTTTTTTTCTTCACTTGTTCATTTTAAGAGTAATATGATTATCTAATCCAACTAAATACAAGATAACTAAAAACAACAATTCTTCAAAAATACTTTTAAATTTAAAAAGTTTCAACATCCGATATTAAATAATTTGGTTAATTGTATATGGTTTAGTGTTTAATTCTTGGATCCCCTAAATCAATGAATTAAATCCTACATCGGAGGATTTTCCACCACCATCTCATCCCTCCCAAAAACTTTCTATATCATATTGTTGAACCCCAGACAATACCAACTTTATTTTTTATTTCATAGAAAAAAATTCAATTATAACAATATATATATATATATACATATGTAATATTATTATATGTATAGTCTAATAAAGGGTCCAGGAGGTCAAAGAGATCAAACACGAAGGAGCACATGGGGCAAAAAGAGCCAAATTAACAATGCAATATGCTGTTTTTTATTGTTTGAAGAACTTTTCAGTAAAAATAAATTGATAGGAAAGTTTTTTAAAAAAAAAAGTAAAAGTTGTCAAGGATGTACCAATAATTTACTCTTATTTCAAATCAATTACGCACTCTAATGTGTTCGTAAAATACTTATTTTTATTTATCTTTCTTCTTGTACTCTATAGGATTCTCCGCATCTTTATCATATATTCATCTCCTTTGTTCTAGAATTATCTAGAATGTTCTAGAAAAATCTTCCAACAAGCGGTTAGGATTGGTGAGTGAAGAATTTTTCATTTGGCTGGAGGAGTTTTTAGGGACAAGAGTTCAATTTCGAATTCGTTTTGTTACCTATTCCATTAGGAATGGCAGAGTTTTTAGTGCATCACATTAACGCATGTAAAATCCATGTGACGAAAAAAAAGGACCATGATTATGATTCTATGTTCGTTTTCGCTCTACCCAGATGATGCGCTCCTAGTTCCCGGAGTTACATACAGGAAAAAGTAAAAGAATCTCTCTATTACTTAAAGAAGAGAATCGCTAGTTTGACCGACCCACTAGGTGGGAATTACAACATCGAGGAATCCCACTACATATTCTCCCCTTGCCCTTTTTCTCAACCAATTTGTACGTTGATTCATTATAGAGTTGTGAGGATTCTTATGCCCCACTATGGCTTGGGGGGGCTCAAAAACGAAATTATGGCGAGTGGATAATAAACTATATCAAAGCACACACATTAATAAAGTGACCATGCTAATAATAATAATTTGAAGATACGGGTGATGAGGACAAACCGCCTCGTGGTCCATCAATTTACATTGAAACCCACCGTAAACATATATATATATATATATACATATATATACATACACACATACATACAGCTTACCGTGGTACCCATTCAATTACATAGGTGGAACCCTCGCTATAACCAATACTACTTGCCATCATACTAACCCAACCGAACCCAATGTGCCCGTAGTAGTCGTATAATCCCTGAGTCATAGTGTGATATCCTTGCGCATCCCAATCCATAACTCAATATCTCAGTTGATCTTGAGCCGTAACCCAATATTCCCACTCCTCTCGAGTCATAACAATATCACAACTTATCCCTAGCTATAACTCAATATTTCGGCTCACTCAATATCCTTGTTCATCACAAGCAATAACTAAATATCTTGCCTTAACCAGACCCATAATTCAATATCTATACTTTCCTCGAGCCATAACTCAATATCCCGGCTGTAGCATTGACACAATATACCAGCTCATCTTGAGCCTTAACTCAAGATAGAGGGCGGAGCCATTCTCACCTAACCATCGCGAAAAGCTGTGGATAGCACTTGAGAGGTCCAATCCAGGACCTACTCTCCACATATTTTATTTTATATATGCATTGAGAATTCTAATTATATATAAAATGAAGACAATAAAAGTTTACATTAAACATGTTTGGTGAGTTTTGTTTCACAGTAAGATTTTCTTTTTATTTGATCCTAAAATCGCACAAAATTAACTTTAGTTTTTCTTTTTTGCCCAAAAAAAAGTAATTTACATTCTTGTTTTGTCATCAAATATGCAAAAGAAGAAAATTGAAGAAAGCAAACGGATGAATATGGTTTCGTATGTTATTGTCACTACATTTATTTCCAATCATTTTCATTTAATACCACATCAGAGTTATTTCAAATCTTTACGCTAGAGTTTTCACAAAATATATAATTTTTTATTTTTGTGAATTATTAAAAACAAATAGAGCGTTTGGAGGTAGGGAGAAATCAGTCATTTCGTTCATTAGTTTAACCCCTTTTATAAGGTTAGGATTGAGATAAAATACATGAACGTAAGTAGCCTTATCTGAATAGCAACATAAGTCATAAATATATGCAATCTTCCCCTTGGATACTCAACGTAATATTTTGCATGGCAGTGCGCCTATGTGTTACGTCAATAAAATCTTGTCTGATAATAAAAATCTCCACAGAAATAACATTAATTGATAGAAATACAGTTCAAAGAAAAAATATAGAAATACAGTGCAATGCGAGCGGATAGCTAGGTAGTAGCCGCATTAGATCTTCATGTTGTAGATGAAATTGCCTCTTATGGATAATGAGAAAATAGTTCGTCTCTTCGGGCGGCTAATAACTAAGTCCTGTCAATGCAATACCCAAGGCACTTGCGATATTAAAAACAATGCTTCATGAACTCGAGAGTTAGCGCAAGACGCCGGACATTCCTAGATATGGCCAACCCAACTATGGATGATTATACCACTAGACGACATCTGAGTACCAGGAAAGAAACAGCTAAGTAAAATTAGAGATCAAGCATAGTGATAGATTGGTTATATATAACGAGAGATATAAGTTGATTTGTATTGAAAACAAAACCATAATACGACACTTTTAGGATGTGAAAAGTCATCATGAACAATTAAAAATCGTGGTTCTTCCACTGGTCCTGCTCATTTTCAAAATAAAAATTTGCACTTAAAGTTCCATACAAATATAGGCCCTAGATGCAGCTCCTTTTGCAATTACATAGCTGCACCTCCTTCAGTCTGATCGCATTAAATTGAATTTGGTCATATAAGTCGAACCTCGAATTTGCATGCTCATAAGTTGTGCTGATTAATTCTAATGCAATGTTGGTTTCTATTCTTATTTACCACAATGTATTTAATCTAGTGACATTATGCTAACTTTAACTTTGCAATAAAAATTGAATGGATGGAGGAACATCATTCCTACAATATTGATTTGAATTAATTGGCATAACATTTAATTAGTAACGCGTTATAATGAATGCCAGAACTGTTAAAAAATCAAAATTATGCTAAAATGAATTCATTTTTAGCCCTATAAATACACAGTTTCTTAAATCTTAACAACTCAAGAGTCATTTCCAATATTCAACAGGAAGTTTATTATATTATTCTCAGCAAAATAAATATGGCAATTAGGTCGAACATTTATCATAATACCCACATTACATCGGTTTTGATGTTGGTCATGATGATTGTAGTCTCACCAGCAGCAATAGCAACCTCAAGGCTTAAACCGGCAGCACATGAACCCTCACGTGTTTCTCCGTTGCAGGATTGTGTCGGGCGATATTCTGAGTTTTGTGGAAAAGACATACGTAATAATATATTGTATGGTGAACATGCAAGAGTGTATATGCGGTGTTGTCTTGAGCTTCTAAATTCTGCAGGAGAAGCATGCCACGACGCATTGACGAAGGAAGCTCTTGCAGAAGCTCCTTCAACAGTAAACAAATCAAAGGCTTTGGCAACTAGTAAACAACAACGGAAAGTTTGTTCTGATTGGTTTGAATCATTACCTCTAGGGAGCTACGAATAATCTTATCCTTCCATTAAATTATATATGCATGGAGAATTCTAATGATATATATATATATATACGAATACAATAAAATTTTATAATAAAAATGTTCATGGTGGGTTTTGTTTCACAGTGAGATTTTCTTTTAATTTCATCATAAAATCACCCAAAATTAAGTAACTTCAAGTTTTTTTTTCCTTTTTGCCTAAAAAAGTAATTTATATTCTTGTTGTATCATGAAATATGCATAAGTCCATTGTGGAACCCAAAAATCATCCGGAAATTGTGGAGCTGCCACGTGGCCCATAATTCCCAAAATGACCAAATTGCCCCTGGCAATAACGCTAGACATTTGAAAACACCCACACGTTAAATAATTTATTTACCAGCTAAATACGTTATTTAATCGGGTTAAAATCTCCGTAATATTAATATTCTCCCCGAGAGTTAATTGTCATTATTCTTAGTAACGGACAATTAACATTAATATTAAAACACAATAATTATCATTATTATCATAATGAGTTATTATTATAATTATTAAATAATATATTTAATTAATATATTATTTATTAATTACAAATTCAACCGACCAATCAGAACGCTCCGAGGCCTCCAAGATTTTCCTATAAATAGCGGAACATATTTCATTTCCAGGGTACGTCGATTCTTCGCTTCGAAGTATATCCTTTTCCTCTCTCAAAGCTAACTTAGGCATCAGAGTGTTCTTGGTCGAACAATCCACCGGGTAAATCGATCGAGACAACGATAGCTAACTGTTTGCTGTTTGCAGGAATTGTGAGGACTTTTCGCGGCGGGTTCGATTTTTTATTCAACAATTGGTGCTTTCATTGATAGCGATTGAGGAATACTCAGAAGAAGCTCTCTCGGTTGTTCATCGTTCTTCAACGGTGTTCATCGTTCTTCAGGAAATTATTCATCGTTCATCTTTCTTCGTTCGTCGTTCATCGACATTGTTCGAAGATTTTGAACGTTGTTCAAATCATCCATCAACAAGCTTTTCAGCTCAAGATTCTTTGTTTCGACATGGCTAGGGTTCGTCGATCCGCTCGCTCAGCTGGAGAGGGTGTTTCCGCCTCAACTGCTCAGACCAGGAATGAGGCTCGCATAGAGACTCCGGAGGAGCGGCCAATTCGACCCAGGCGTGTGTCCATAGAAGCGCCCATGGAAACGCTCAGAGGGAGGCCAACCTTCAGCTTTGGAGCATTCCCCTCTCCAGCTAACCAAGTGCCTGCACTTGGGGAAGGAACTTCGGCTTTGCAACAGGCAGGCGGGCAGATGATGGGAAGTGCATCACGGCATGATCAGCCCACGACAAACATGGACCTAAGGGACTTTCTAGATGGGCGTCACGACGTCTCAGGGAGAAGTCACCATCAACCTCTCCAGGACAACTTGGCACAGCAAGTTGAAAGGTTGAGCAGCCAAGTTCAACTCCAGTCGGAACTCTTGCAGCGACTCCTGGCGGAAAGACCAGTCCAAGAGCCAGACAGACATTCCACATCACGTGGGAGACAAGAGAATGCTCCAAGGCGTCCTGGGAAAGAAATAGTTCGCTGCCGAACGATGTCACGAGACACTTCACTAAGTGACTCTGGTGAAGAAAGTCACGCTCGTCGAGCAAAAAGCACACAACCCCTAAGGCCATCGGTACATGAGCGGTTGGGAAGTAGGATTGGGGCTACTTCACAGGTGGAGCGCTCACAGTGCTCACATGGGAGTAGGGGGCAACTTCAGGCTCTACGCAAAGACCCAAAATGATCTGCCCATGGCAGTGAGAGGGAAGATGAAGTCTACTCTCCTGCACGATCCCAGATATCAAGGGGATAAGCTCAAGGAGGTTTTCGGCGATTAGCACGGAATGACTCACCCCCTCAGCAAGGTGCGTTGCGGGCTGATGATGTTCAAAAAATGCTGGACAGGCACCTTCGTGCTCAACGAGATGGCGATCTAGAGGACGATCTACGTCGCCAGATACAGCTCTCAACTCCTTTCGTAAGGGATATTGAGGAAGAGCCATTCCCCCAAAGGTTTGCGACACCAAACTTCACTCCGTTCAAAGGAGCCTCTGACCCGGTAAAACACATAGATTATTACCGGGGAGTCATGGTCCCCCACAGTCATAATGATGCGCTCATGTGCAAAGTCTTTCAAGCTTCTCTTCAAGGCCAAGCCATGACTTGGTTTAATCATCTCCCCCGGAGATCGATTGCATCCTTCGAAGAGTTGGCTTTGGCATTTGTGAAGGAGTACGCACAGCTTCGGACAATCGAGGTGAAGGACGACCATCTTTTCTCTGTCCGAAGGAAAGCAAAAGAAACTCTGCGGCAATACATACGAAGATTTTGCGAGGAGAAGTCTCGGATTGTCGGTTGTAGCGACCTTCTTGCGGCAATGGCATTTAAACAAGGACTCCCTCGGGACAGCCAGCTTTATGGGGACATCGTCATGAGCAATGCGCGAAGTCTCGCCAAAATGCTTTCTCTAGCAGAGCGACATGCAAGCTGGGAGGACGAGAAAAATGCCACTCGTACTCAGGACCATGCTGGGGCGAGTGAAAAGTCCTCCAATAAAGAAGAATCCCATGGAAAGTTTGCGGCTGGAAAATCCAACAAGCGCAAGACGGGACAACCTTCCCAAGCACCGGCTATGGGAAAGCCTAACTTGCAGCTATCCTTGCCAGTCCATCAGATCCACAATGAAATTAAGGACAAACCGTGGTTCAAGAAGCCGGAGCCAGTCAAAGGTGATCAAGGGAAGGCTGATAAAACGAAGTGGTGTGCCTACCATGAATGCTACGGACACAACATTGGAAAATGCATATCTTTCGAGAGATATCTCCGGAACCTCATCAAAGAAGGACATTGCACTGAGTACGTCAAAAGGAAGCCTATGAATCGACCCGCTGACAAAGGGCCGAAAGAACCTGTAGCAAAGATGATTCGCATCAACACCATTATAGCTGAATCGGAGTTGCTAGGAACCACCTCCAAGCAAAAGAAGAGAAAGATCCGAGATGCACTGGCCGTCTCTCAGGTCTCCCATGTTTCCACCCCCGGGGTGGCCAACGACCTTGTCGTTGGTTTCTCTTTGAAGGACAAGGTAGGACTTGATTGGCCGCATGACGATGCTTTAGTCGTGTCAATCCAGATCGCCCATGCTCAAGTTGATCGAATTCATGTTGATGAAGGGAGTGCAGCAAATATCCTCAGCCTGGATGCAGTACCCAAGATGGGGTTAGAAAGCCTCGTAACAAAAAGGGATGTCCCGCTCCGAGGTTTCAACGGGTCGACCAGTATGACCGTAGGCACTCTCCAACTGGATGTTCATTCGGATCCCGTAGTCACGTTCCAAACTTTCTACATCTTGAACGAGTACTCTCCATACAATGGAATTTTGGGAAGGCCATGGCTTCACAAGATCCTCGCAACCACGTCGAGCCTTTACCAGAAGATTCGGTTCCCTATTCCCGGTGGTGGAATCGGGGAGATCAAAGGCGATCAGGCGATGGCTCGGCGATGCCTTACAGAAGGGCTGAAAGAGGTCAAGGAGGCAGAGTTTGTTCCCCAAGCAGGATCATCCACTGGGGGCAAGCTTTCTTCTTCGTCTCCTAAATAGCAACTAATCACGGGTCAAGATCCTGATATACATGAGGAACCACCAACTCCAGAAGGATGGCAGCCGGAGGATGACGTTACCCTCATTCAACTTGACCCTCAATATCCTGAGCGAGAAGCCCGCATTGGTGCTCGGCTGCGTGACACGGAAAAAGAAGAACTCATAGCTTTCCTGCGTGAGGAGAAAGATGTTTTTGCTTGGTCTCCATCTGACATGCCAGGGATTGATCCTATTATCGCTTGTCACAAGCTGCACGTCAATCCCCACCACAAGCTGGTAAAGCAGAAAAGACGCAATTTTTCCCCCGAGAAAATTGCTATCATCCAAGAAGAGGTTGACAAGTTGCTCGTTGCTGGATCCATTAAAAAAGTTCCGCACTCTGAATGGCTAGCAAACGTCGTGCTTGTCAAGAAAAAGGAAGCTGGACGGTGGAGAGTTTGTGTTGATTACACCGATCTCAATCTTGCATGCCCAAAAGATAACTATCCTCTGCCCAGAATCGATCTCTTGGTGGACTCAACCGCAGGAAATGAGCTCCTAAGTTTCATGGATGCATACTCGGGCTATAATCAGATTTTCATGTATGAAAAAGATAAAGACAAAACTGCCTTCGTCTTCGACCGAGGTGTATACTGCTACAAGGTCATGCCATTTGGCCTCATGAATGCGGGTGCAACGTACCAGCGACTCGTCAATCGGATGTTCAAAGATCTCATCGGCAAAACCATGGAGGTCTATGTGGATGAGATCATGGTCAAAGGCGAAAAAAGAGGGGATCATATTACCAACCTGCAAGAGACCTTCAACTTGCTGAAGAAGTACAAAATGAAGCTCAACCCTCTGAAGTGTACTTTCGGGGTGTCAGCAGGGAAGTTTTTGGGATACCTTGTGACTCAGCGTGGGATCGAAGCAAATCCAAAGCAAATCAAGGCAATTCTCGAGATGACATCAAGTCTAAAGGAGATTCAAAGTCTCACTGGACGAGCAGCAGCATTGAACAGGTTCCTGTCCAAATCAACTGACCGGTGTCGACCTTTCTTCCAAGCAGTAAAAAAGGCATCCAGAGATAAATGGGATGAAGGTTGTGAGAAAGCATTTCAAGATCTCAAGTCCTACTTGATGTCTCCACCGCTGCTATCAAAACCCAAAGATAACGAGGACCTGTTCCTGTATCTGGGGGTCTCTGATGTTGCTGTAAGCTTTGCACTTATCCGAGAGGAGAATGGGATTCAACTGCCTGTGTTCTACACGTCCAAAGCCCTTCTTGATGCTGAGACACGATATCCAAAATTTGAAAAGCTAATTCTCGCATTACTGGTTACCACAAAAAAGTTGAGGCCTTACTTTCAAGCTCATCGGGTAATCGTCATGACGGAATATCCACTCCGTTCATTACTTCATGCGCCTGATGCATCGACACGGGTAATGAAATGGGCCATAGAGTTGAGTCAGCATGATTTGCTATATCGTCCACGAACAGCTATCAAAGGCCAAGCCTTAGCGAATTTTGTTGTGGAGTTCACACCAGCATCACTGGAAGGAAGAAATGACAATAAGTTCGGCGAAGCACCCAGGGCCGTCGACGCTTCCTTGTCACGAGCTCATGGCGACAGTTCCTCTTCTCTGTAACCCTCAACTTCCAATCATCTATGGAAGCTCTTTGTTGATGGTTCCTCGAACCAGAAGGGGGCAGGAGCGGGGATTGTCCTTATCACTCCTGATGGCTCAATAATGGAACAGGCAGTACAGTTTGGATTCAAAGCCTCTAACAATGAAGCGGAGTATGAAGCTTTAGTTTGTGGGCTCACACTTGCCAGGGAGTTGGGAGTCAACAAACTTGCTATTCATTCAGATTCGCAGCTGATCACTAACCAATCGATCGGTGAATATGCTGTGCGTGATGCACGGATGCTCAGATATAATAACAAGGTCCAGGAAATGCTTGCTTTTTTCTCGGTTTTCACTTTTCATCAACTTCCTCGAGCCGAAAATACACAAGCAGATGCGTTGGCCAATCTAACATCATCACTTGACTTTCGTTTCAAGCGTTCAATCCCCATTGAGTATCTCGAGCAGACAAGTATTGATGTGAAGGAGATTGAAGTAAGACAAATTGATTCATCACCAAGTTGGCAAGATCCTTTTATCAACTATCTAGAGCATGGAACATTGCCTGATGAACGGTTAGAAGCCCGCAAAGTCCAGATGAAGGTCGCACGATACTATGTCGACAAGGACCGACTCTTTCGAAAGAGCTTCACAGGGCCAAACTTGTTATGCTCGAAGCACCCTGAAACATTGAAAGTCTTGGCTGAGATTCATGAAGGACATTGTGGAAATCATTCTGGTGGAAGATCGCTTGCCCAAAAGACGCTTAGTGCGGGATTTTACTGGCCTACTCTACGCCAGGAAGCTCTGCAGTATGCCCAGAAATGCGACAAATGTCAAATGTTCAAGCCTAACCAATTGGCACCACCGGAAGAGCTGCATGCACAGATGAGCCCTTGGCCATTCATGCAATGGGGAATTGACATCGTTGGACCGCTCCCAAGCACTCTAGTTCCTAACAAGAAGTATTTGATTGTTGCCACTGACTACTTCACCAAATGGGTGGAGGCAAAGGCCTTGGCCACCATAACTCAGGCTGATGTTCAAAAATTCATCTGGAGCCAGATCATCTGCCGATTTGGACTTCCCAAAGTCATTCTAACAGACAATGGAACTCAGTTCACCGGTGCCATAATTAATGAGTTCTTTGAGTCATGGAAGATCAAGCATTTCACTTCAACTGCGTATTACCCCCAGGGTAATGGCCAGACAGAAGCTTCAAACAAGACAATCCTGGACTGTATTAAGAAGCGACTTGATGATAAGAAAGACTTGTGGGAGGAGGAGTTGGATGGCGCGCTTTGGGCTTACCGCACCACTCCGCATCGTGCGACAGGAGAATCTCCGTTCACCCTTGCATACGGAACCGACGCAGTCATTCCTCCACATGTTGTTATTCCAGCGCCCTTTACCGAGCTCGATGGTCCAGCAGTCAATTCCATTGCTCTAAGAACTTCACTTGATCTCAGCGAGGAATTGAGAGAGCAAGTGGTGAAGCGTATCTCCAGTTACCAGCAGCAAGTGAGGAGTTCCTACAACAAGAAAGCCCGACTCAGGCACTTTCTCCCAGGTGACCTTGTTCTCAAGAAAAAGTTTGCAACGCCCAATCGACCAGGGTCTCAAAAACTCAAGTCCCCATGGGAAGGACCCTACCGAATCTACCAAGTAGGCGGAAAGGGAAGCTACACCTTAGAGACAATGGACGGAAAGTTGGTGAGTGGTTCTATGAACGCTCATCACCTCCGGAAATATTATGTGTAATGTGTATTAGAGCTCAAAAGCTAAGCTAGTCTTTGTTTTTGTGACAAATCTAGACTTTATTTTTAAGAATGATGTATTTAGACTTATCAATAAAGCTATCAAGTCATTCCTAGTTCACATATTTGTTATTAAACTTTCGATAAGGTTCTTGAAGCCTTCCGCCGGGAAGCACTCAAGCCTTCCTCCGGGAAGCACTCAAGCCTTCCTCCGGGAAGCATCCAAAGCCTTCTTCCGAGAAGCACTCAAGCCTTCTTCCAAGAAGCACTCAAGCCTTCCTCCGGGAAGCATCCAAAGCCTTCTTCCGAGAAGCACTAAAGCCTTCATCCAAGAAGCGCTCAAGCCTTCCTCCGGGAAGCATCCAAAGCCTTCCATCAGGGAGCGCCCAAAGACTTCCTTTTCGAAGCACCTTAAGCCTCCCTCTTGGAAGCACCTTAAGCCTTCCTCATGGAAGCACTTCAAGCCTTATCTTAAGAAGCCCAAGCCCTTCCTTGAAGGCAACATACCAACAACTTAATTATCTAACGCCACAAGTTATTTGGAACTCGCCGTTGTGCACACATGGTTGCAGTGGGGGCATATGGATAAGTCCATTCAGACTCATTGACAAGCATTTGAAAGTATTCCTTTCAACGCATTGAAAGGTGGATAAAAAAAAGTTAACACTTGAGTTCCAAAAATTGTTCCAAACAATTCAGCATAAATGCTTTTGTTATTTATTCATTTGGCGGGTGTTTGGCAAATCACATGTCGATTGCTCACACCGGTTATTCACTATTGAATGAAAATTACAAACGAAAGGGAAATGACATAAAGAGCTACGGATGCAGATCTTCAAAACCCATTGTTTTTCTAAACTCTTCCCATTCTTCTTCTGAAAGTAGGGAAGTGTCGTTAAACAATGATTCAGCAGTCTCAGGGGCAGCTTCCTTTCTGGTCACAGTCTCAGGCTCTGGGTCAGGTTCCGGTATAGGCTCGTACTCTTTCTCCAACTCTGGTCCCCGCTCTTTGGAGGTGATCCCACTGCAGCTTGCAATATCCAACTTTTGCGCCTCATTTTCCTTTTGGCTCAAAGTTGTGGGGGCATGTGGTGGTAGTAAGTGGTCGTGCCTCGGAAGCCTTTCAGTCTTCAGACTCTGGATTTCCACTTCTAAAAGTTTGATTCTCTCATCTGAGTCCTGTAAATTTCTGCGCAGCAAAGTGACCTCGTCTCGGGCAACATCTCGCTCATTCTCTATCAACATCCTTTCTGCACGGCTTGTCTCCAGCTCGCCCACTTTGCCCTCCAATGTATGGATTCCTCCGACCAAAGCTTCATTGTTCCGTCTAGAGTGATCTCAGGCTTCTCGAAGGCGTTTGCATTCGCTCTTCATTCGCTTGTTTTCATCTTCGAGACTGGCATTTCCACGAAGCATGTCTACCAACTTGCGGGCCCCAGCTTTTGCAATCCTAAGGTCTCGGACTACCTTGTCGTAAGCTCCTTGTGGAACCATCTTTTCAGTTTCCTTTGCTAGGGAGGGGGCACCTATCACATCAGGAGTCTTAGATGACGACCGTGTCTCTTCCACTAACCGGACTGGGCCTTAATCTCTCAACGCTTCAATTACTTCAGGGGAAGTGGGAATCGCCTTCAGCTTCTTACGTTGTATAGCTGCATCTTCGCAAGGCCCGTCTGCGGTTTTGCGCTTGCTAGATGATTCCGCAGGACTGGAACAGTTGGGCTTGGAAGGATCTTGAGGATCATGCTTTCTCTCCAAAGAGTCACTGGGCCCTTGCTTGTTGTTCTTCTTCTGGGTAAAGGGTTTTTTCAAGCACAGTTGAGCGTTCAACCACTCTTTAATTAGGGTGTTCGAAGGCCTCCCGCCATTCATGTCTCTGAGAGGAGAGAGTAGCCAGCTCATGTCTCGAAACTCTGGAGGAATTTTTAGGGCCATGTCAATCTTTTTGAGATCAGGATGGCCTTCAGACCCGCTGTACAGCTCATCAAACATGCGGAAGTGCGAGCCAATCCTCAGGTCCGGGGAGGCGTGTTTGTCCCATGCGCCACCAATTTCGATGCAGTTGAATCTGTACGAGTTGTCATCAAACTTCGTCCTCAAAAATAGCTCCATCTTGGGTACGACTCGAGAAAGCCGACCGCCGGTAATTCCGTTGTGCGACACTGAATAGCAATGCCAGAATTCATCTTCAGTAAGCCCCAGGCCAAAGAATTTGTTCAGCTTCTCAAAAGACATGATGTGTCGGTAGGCATCGACGTCTAGTTGAGCGGGGCTGCATCCCATCCAGCCAATAATCTTGGAGAAGAACTTCGTGAACGGGAACTTAAAACCCCACCCAATGATCAAAGGGTGGAATTTAGTCCATCGACCGCCGACAGGGTTTTTTCCCCTTCCATGCTTAAGAGCCTTCATGGAAGAACATCTGTCGCCAAGCTCCACGAAGACGTCGTCGGGAAAGGCAATCTGATTGCGAGTTTTCCACTCCATGAAGTCTTCAGGCTTCTCGAACTCCATATCTTTCCCTCAGAATGGGCTTTGGCTACGAGAACCGCCACGCTCCCACAATGCAAGCCTGCTAGGTCTCTCGAGAAGTGCACCTTGATGCATCTTGCAACTATCGCCACAAACGAATCAAGATATCACCACTTGAATCGTAGCCAACGGATGTCCTGAATTACCGGAATGAGCAAAAACATTCACCTACAATAAGATAACAAATTTATTAGTTCCTGAAAAAATTTCAAATATATACACACTATAATTTATACACATAATTATTCAAAATACGTATACTATAAGCAAACACATTAATAATATTAATATACTAAATACATATATTAATATATATATATATATGTATATACGCATTAAATATGCCTATAAATATACTGCAGAAAAATACCAAGTTTTGAATATATATATAAAAAGTCAAAACAAAGGTAACATATTTATATAAATATATATATATATATAAAACACCAAAGGAAAGCCGTGTCAAAGCTATTAGCTAAAGACATGGCAACCAAAACAAAAGTAAAAAAAAAAAAACAACATGAGCAAGTCGCCATGTGCAGTAACGTGCCCAGCCCAGAGACGTCAGCGACGTGATGGAATGCTGCAGAAATGTGTGGTTGGTTCCTAGAAATAGTCCCCTATGTACGACGTCGACAAGTTTGTGCCACACGTTCTCATCTGAAAGTAGCAGAGGTGCATATGTGACCCACCAACGGCAACGGTGACATAAAGCCCGCTAATTGGCAAACGCTATGTGACATTGTCAGTAACGCCAGCCGACATCACCTGCCAGACGTGCCTGCTCCTTCAAACGGCTCCAGCCACGTGGTGCCTACAGCGCACCCCACTGACGGATGTGGGACCCGCTCCCCTGCGCAGCCAACCACCATCTTCCATGTGTCACATCTCGGATGGCACTAACAGGCCGCCGACAGTGACGGGGCCTGCCTGCCTGATGAGCCACACGGAGCCTTGCACCTGGCAAACTTCAGCATAGCCACTGACTTTGTGGAACCCACTGATCTGACTAGCCAATTAACGTTGGGCGTGCACAGTCACCGTCAAGCAGACAAGCCCTGCTCTCTTTGCAGCCTCTGAACTCATTTGCTTTTTGGACCCATACACACAAATACTTTCAAAACACATAAACAAATATAAAAAAGAGAAGAATTTGGGGGACTCACACGGAAAGTCTTGAAAAATTGCCGTAAAGTTTTTTCTCCTCTCACTTCAAACGGCAAAAGTCTCCTCCCTCTCTTCCAAAGCAGACAGAATGTAAGACTAAACCCATTTCGACCTGCAACTATTTAAATGACGCAGGGGAACCATGACCCCTTTCAATCTCATTTAAGCCACATTCAATTGAAAACTGTTTAATCGAAATAAATTTCATTTAAATATGATTAATTGAAATAAATTTCATTTAAAACACATTTAATTGAAATTTACCCTACTTAACTAAAATAAATTTCAAAAAGTTGACAAAAATGTTTACGAGAGGAAATTAGTTCAAAAGATAAAAATGGCAACATTTTTACTTCAACACAAGTATATATATATATATATATATGTATAAATGTACAAGTATATGTTTGATATAAATATATCATATCCATTCAATTTGTAGGATCAACAATTTTCCACAACACGAAGAAAGAGTAAAAACAAAGAAATCCATGAATGTACATCCCCTCGGATTCTCTGAATTCCGAAACGATGTGGGGGGCATTTGTGGAACCTAAAAATCATCCGGAAATTGTGGAGCTGCCACGTGGCCCATAATTCCCAAAATGACCAAATTGCCCCTGGCAATAACGCTAGACATTTGAAAACACCCACACGTTAAATAATCTATTTACCAGCTAAATACGTTATTTAATCGGGTTAAAATCTCCGTAATATTAATATTCTCCCCGAGAGTTAATTGTCATTATTCTTAGTAACGGACAATTAACATTAATATTAAAACACAATAATTATCATTATAATCATAATGAGTTATTATTATAATTATTAAATAATATATTTAATTAATATATTACTTATTAATTACAAATTCAACCGACCAATCAGAACGCTCCGAGGCCTCCAAGATTTTCCTATAAATAGCGGAACATATTTCATTTCCAGGGTACGTCGATTCTTCGCTTCGAAGTATATCCTTTTCCTCTCTCAAAGCTAACTTAGGCATCGGAGTGTTCTTGGTCGAACAACCCCCCGGGTAAATCGATCGAGACAACGATAGCTAACTGTTTGCTGTTTGCAGGAATTATGAGGACTTTTCGCGGCGAGTTCGATTTTTGATTCAACATCCATTTCTAAAATAGTATGAATTTGGCTTTCATAATAAGGCTTGACTTATTGGTTAAAATATAACAATGAATTTGAAGAGGAAGAAAATTAAAGAAAGCAATCGGATGAATATGGTTTCGTATGTTATCTTCACTACATTCATTTCAAATGATTTTCGTTAATAGTACATCAAAGTTATTTCAAACGTATAACTCTTGAGTTTTCATCAAATACTTATTCTTTATTTTTCTTTCTTTTTTGGGAAATGTAAAAATAAATAGAATGATTAGAGGCAGAGAGAAATCAGTTTTTTCATTCATCAGCATAACCCCCTTATATAGCGTAAGGATTGGGATAGAATACATGTACATAAATGTCGTACATGAATAGCAACATAACTTATACCGATTTGCAATCTTCCCTTTGGATATTCTATGTAATGTTGCAATATGGCAGCATGCCTATGTGTTACCTCATTAAACTCTTGTTTGATTATAAAAATCCAATGGGGTGGTAGTTGAAAAAAATACAATGCAAATAAAAAATATAGAAATAAAGTGCAACACGGGTACATGCTTAGTAGCCAGATTGAAACTTCGGGTGGTACATGAAATTGCCACTTATGGATAATTAGCAGATAGTACTTCCTTTCTGGAAGGAAATAACCATGTCCTATCGATGGAATAACCTAAGACATTCCTGTGGAAACAAAAATCATCCGAAAATTATGGAGCCGCCACGTGTCCCGTAATTCCCAAAAATGACCAAATTGCCCTTGGCAATAACGCTGATCATTTGAAAAACACCCGCACATTAAATAATCTATTTACCAGTTAAATACGATATTTGATCGGGTTAAAATCTCCGTAAGATTGATATTCTCCCCGAGAGTTAATTATCATTATTCTTAATAATGGATAATTAATATTAATATTAAAATACAATAAATATCATTACTATCATGATGAGCCATCATTACAATTATTAAATAATATATTTAATAATAATATATTATTTACTAATTAAATATTCAACCGACCAATCAGAACGCTCCAAGGCTCCCAAGATTTTCCTATAAATAGCAAGGCACATTTCATTTCAAGGTACGTTGATTCTTCGTTTCGAAGTATATCCCTTTCCTCTCTCAAAGCTAACTTAGGCATCGGAGTGTTCTTGGTCGAACAACCCCCCGGGTAAATCGATCGAGGCAACGATAGCTAATTGTTTGCTGTTTGCAGGAATTGTGAGGACTTTTCGCGACGAGTTCAATCTTTGATTCAACAATTGGTGCTTTCATTGAGAGCTATTGAGATATACTCAGAAGAAGCTCTCTCATTTGTTCATCATTCATCTTTCTTCGTTCATCGTTCATCGACATTGTTCGAAGATTTTGAACGTTGTTCATCGCTCATCAGGATTTTGTTCATCGTTCATCTTTCTTCGTTCGTCGTTCATCGACATTGTTCGAAGATTTTGAACGTTGTTCATTACTCATCAAGAATTCATTCATCGTTCATCTTTCTTCGTTCGTCGTTCATCGACATTGTTCGAAGATTTTGAACGTTTGGTCATCGTTCATCTCCCTTCGTTCGTCGTTCATCGACATTGTTCGGAGATTCTGAACGTTGTTCAAATTATCCATCAACAGCTTTCCAACTCAACATTCTTCGAATCAGCATGGCTAAGGTTCGTCGATCCGTTCAGTCAGCCGGAGAAGGTGTTTCTGCCTCAACAGCTCAGACGAGGAATGAAGCTCACACAGAAACTCTGGAGAAGTGCCCAGCTCAACTCAGGCGTGTGTCCATAGAAGCGCCCATTGAGACACTCGAAGGGAGGCCAACCTTCAGTTTTGGAACATTCCCCTCTCCAGCTAACCAAGTACCCGCGCTAGGGGATGGAACTTCGACTTTACAACAAGCAAACGAGAGGTTGATAGGAAATGCATCACGACATGATCAACTCACAACAAACATGGTCCTAAGGGAATTTCTGGACGGGTGTCATGACATCTCAGGGAGAAGTCGTCACCAACCTCCCCAGGACAACTTGGCGCAGCAAGTTGAAGGGTTAAGCAAACAAGTTCAACTTCAGTCAAAGCTCTTGCAGCAACTCCTAGCAGGGAGACCAATCCAGGAGCAGGACAGACGATCCACGTCACGTGGAAGACAAGAGAATGCCCAAAGATGTCCTGGGAAAGTGCAGGTCCGCTGCCAAACAATGTCACGAGATACTTCGCTAGGCGACTCTGGAGAAGAAAGTCACGCTCATCGAGCGGAAAGCCCACAACGCCTAAAGCCGTTAGTACGTGAACGGCTAGGAGGTAGGACTGGGGAAACTTCACGGGCAGAGCACTCACAACACTCACATGGGAGCAGGGGGCAACTTCGAGCTCTATACAAAAACCCAAAACGATCTGCCCACGGCAGTAAAGGGGAAGATGAAGCCTACTCCCCTGCACGATCCCAGAGATCAGGGGGAGAAGTTCAAAGAGGTTCTCAACGATTAGCAAAAAGGGACTCAACGCCTCAGCAAGGAGCGTTGCAGGCTAATGATGTTCAAAAAAATGCTGGACATGCACCTTCATGCTCAACAAGGTGGCGATCTAGAGGACGATCTACGTCGCCAGATACGGCTCTCTACGCCCTTTATAAGGGATATTGAGGAGGAGCCATTCCCCCAGAGGTTCGCAACGCCAAACTTCACTCCATTCAAAGGTGCCTCCGACCCGGTAAAACACATAGATTATTACCGAGGAGTCATGATCCCCCACAGGTCTAACGATGCGCTCATGTGCAAAGTTTTTCAAGCTTCCCTTCAAGGCCAAGCCATGACTTGGTTCAATCATCTCCCCCCGAGGTCGATTGAGTCCTTCGAAGAGTTGGCTTTGACATTTGTGAAGGAATACGCACAACTTCGGACAATCGAGGTGAAAGACGACCATCTTTTCTCTGTCCAAAAGAGAGCAAAAGACACTCTGCGACAATACATACGGAGATTTTGTGAGGAGAAATCTCGCATTATCGTTTGTAATGACCTTGTTGCAGCAATGGCATTCAAGCAAGGAATCCCTCGAGACAGCCAGCTTTACGGGGACATCGTCATGAGAAATGCGCGAAGTCTTTCCAAAATACTTTCGCTAGCAGAGCGACATGCAAGTTGGGAGGACGAGAAGAGCGCCGCTCATACTCATGACCATGCTGGGACTAGCAAAAAGGCCTCCAATGAGGATGAACCCCATGGAAAGTCTGCGACTGGAAAGCTCAACAAGCGAAAGGAGGGGCAACACTCCCAAACGCCTGTTATGGGGAAGCCCAACTTGCAGCTATCTTTACCAGCCCATCAGATCCACAATGAAATTAAGAACAAGCCATGGTTTAAGAAGCCAGAGCCAGTCAAAGGCAATCAAGAGAATGCTGATATAACCAAATGGTGCGCCTATCATGAATGTTATGGGCACAATGTCAGCACATGTATATCTTTCGAAAGATATCTTCGAAATCTCCTGAGGGAGGGGCATTGTACAGACTACATAAAAAACAAGACTGTAAATCACATGGAGAACAAAGAGTCAAACGAGCCAGCGTCAAAGGTGATCCGCATCAACTAGACGCAAGTCAACATTAGAAAGACATAAAATTCTATGGAGCTTTTCAATTTGCTTTTCAAGTTGCCTTCTAAATTCAAGTATCAATGAAATGAGATTAACAAATTGATTTGTTCACCATGTACAATTTTCAAAGCTTATTCTCTCTAGTGTAAAAATCCTTCGTCATCGAAGCATCCGAGTTTTCGCCTTGCGAAGCATCTAAGCCTTCGCCACGCGAAGAACCTAAGCCTTCGTCATCGAAGCATCCAAGCCTTCTTCATCGAAGCATTCAAGCCTTCGCCCTGCGAAGCATCGAAGCCTTCGCCATGCGAAGCACCTAAGCCTTCGTCATCGAAGCATCCAAGCCTTCGTAATCGAAGCATTCGAGCCTTCGCCCTGCGAAGCATCTAAGCCTTCGCCATGCAAAGCACCTAAGCCTTCGTCATCGAAGCATCCAAGCCTTCGCCCTGCGAAGCATTCAAAGCCTTCGTCATCAAAGCATTCAAGCCTTCGTCATCGAAGCATCTAAAGCCTTCTGAGTCCTGCAAATTTCTGCGCAGCAGGGAGAGCTCATCTCGAGCGGTATCTCGCTCATTTTCTATCAGCATCCTCTCTGCTCGGCTCATCTCCAACTCGCCCATGTTGGCTTCCGATGTGAAATTAGGACCTCAAGTTTTCTTAAGTTATCGTAATCTCACATCAACAACATAACTTTCCGTTTCTGCAGGCCCTTCGCGTCAAGATGGCACATTCGCGGGACCAGGGCAGATAGGTTAGGAAAGAAGTTGCTCGGTATGCTTTTTGGTTAGGAAAGAAGTTGCTCGGCATGGTTTTTTATCCCAAGAACCAATAAGTCCTTGTTTATTGTCCTTCTGAACAACGGTCTCCTTCAAGCACAGTGGAACGCACAACCACTCCTTGATCGGGATGTCTGAAAGCTTCTCGCCATTCATGGAGAGAGTAGCCGGCTCATGTCCCGGAACTCTAGAAGAACATCTGTCGCCAAGCTCCACGAGAACGTCGCTTGGAAAGGCAATTTGATTGCGAGCCTTCCACTCCATGAAGTCTTCGGGTTTCTCAGAATCCATATCTTTCCCTCGGAATGGACTTAGGCCACGAAAACCGCCACGCTCCCACAGGGCAAGTTTGCCGGGTCTCTCAGCACCTTGACGCATGGCGAGCATGTATGTGGTACTAGCAAGAGTCACAGTGAGTGTGATCCTGCCTACCGATGCTCACTAGTCACGTCCGCAAGTGCACTCAGTCACCGCCAAGTCCCCGTCGACTGTTCAGCCAAACTCCGCCCACCACGTGGCACCGGTAGTACACCCGCTCCAACAAAGTTTTTAAACACCTTCAACGGACTCTTGATGCGTAGCAAGCATATTTGCGGTACTAGCAAGGGCCACGTTAAATGTGAGCCAGCCTACCAATGCTCGCCCGCACCATCCAAACTGCTCATTTTCCAAGCTGGACGCACTTCCTTAATTTCCCACGCTTTCCAGGAATCTCGAATCCTGTCCAAAAACAACATGAAAGGTCATTAATGACTCTAAAAAAAATCATATCAATTTCCCGCAATTTTCCGGGAATTAAATATTGATTTAAAACATAAACTAAACCTTCGGACCCCCGAAACAGTATCAAAACAGTGTCCGATTAACTCGTACCCAATACCAAAAATGTTCATTACATTAAGTATAGTAAAACACCTGTTAAAAACTTCCCCAGAAAGTCTACCACGCGCCCTCACGCGCCGCCGTGAGTGGCTGCGCGTGAAACCAACGCGCGGTGAACAGTGATTGCTACAGTGTCGTCCCTACAACCCGTTTCTCTAATAAACGGGTCGTGCAACCCGCGTCACAACCCGACTAGTTCCACGTCAATTTAACACCTAATCCTTCAATTGAACATTCAAAAAGCTTAGGTGTAAGTCTAATTAAAGTTATGTATACTTAATTAGACAATTGATTACCTTAACCCACACGATTCGAAGATCAACTTCGAAGAACACTGGGAAAAATCCGATCTTCGAAATTCATCAATCTCAACATATTAACTTCAATTGATCCACCTAGAGGCTTAAATGGACTAATTTAAACCAATTCCCCACGTCAATTGCATCGATTGATCACTCCACGATCACAACTCAACCTCGAATTTTGCTTCCTGTCGCCTTGACCGATCAAAGCCAATTAGGCATCAATTGGCTTCATTATTTCGATGATTCTGATCGTGGTAATCCCAGACAGCTTAGTATGAGCTCAATTTCGATCGTCGAAGTTCATATCAGCAAATTCGAAATCCCCCCCCCCCCCCCCAATTCCAAAATTTTTCGATTCAGGTTTTCACCTCACACTCTCTGTCCCCGTGTTTTTTCTCAGTTAAAACCGACTCTTCAAGCACTCAATTATTCACTCTCAAGAACAATTTCATCCTTTGTTCACGGATTGAATGAAGAGGAAGAAGAAAATTAATGGAGTTTAAATAGAAATTAGGGATAATTAAACAATAATTAAAACATAATAATGATAAATTCCATAAAACATGGAGCTGTGTTTAGGGGTCCCTAAATCAAGGGATGAGTGACACTTGTCACTCATCCAAGTGTTCACACTCAACGGTCACTATTCACAATTTAATATTATTTTAATCGAAATCCCGGTTTGTTCGGTTAATCGTTTTCGTCCCCGAGACCACAACTTTGTCGACGAATTTCCGATTTTGGACCTACGTAACGGTCACTATGGATTCGTATCGACTCGACCTACGTAACGGTCCTTGGCCCTCGCCCTTTGGACCTCCCGGGTCAAAATTCAACATTTTGCCCTTACTTTGCAAAAAATTACGAAAATGCCCCTCGCCTTCGTAGACCCATAACTTTTGCATCCGATCTCCGATTTTGGCATGCCGCCTGTCTATGGATTCGTATCAATTCGACCTACGTAACGGTCTCTGGCCCACGTCCTTTGGACCCCCGGGCTCAAAAGTCAACATTTTGCCCATGCTTGGGGGCAAAATGGTCATTTTTGCACATTATGTCCGATTCACACCACTAAACCCAGATTTAGTCATTCTAAAAATAATAATGGACTTTTAACCCTTATAATCAGGGGCATAATCGTCAAATAAATACTGACTCGTTTCTTGTACCCAACAGTAACCGGAAACCCGGTAATATAGATTCCAAACAATATACATCCCTCCGGATTCCCTGAATACCGAATCGATGTGGGGGCATTTTGTCGGAACCCAAAATCATCCAAAAATTATGGAGCCGCCACGTGTCCCGTCATTACCAAAAATGACCAAATTGCCCTTGGCAATAACGCTGATCATTTGAAAAACACCCGCACATTAAATAATCTATTTACCAGTTAAATACGATATTTGATCTGGTTAAAATCTCCGTAAGATTGATATTCTCCCCGAGAGTTAATTATCATTATTCTTAATAATGGATAATTAATATTATATTAAAATACAATAAATATCATTACTATCATGATGAGCCATCATTACAATTATTAAATAATATATTTAATAATAATATATTATTTACTAATTAAATATTCAACCGACCAATCAGAACGCTCCAAGGCTCCCAAGATTTTCCTATAAATAGCAAGGCACATTTCATTTCAAGGTACGTTGATTCTTCGTTTGAAGTATATCACTTTCCTCTCTCAAAGCTAACTTAGGCATCGGAGTGTTCTTGGTCGAACAACCCCCCGGGTAAATCGATCGAGGCAACGATAGCTAATTGTTTGTTGTTTGCATGAATTGTGAGGACTTTTCGCGACGAGTTCAATCTTTGATTCAACAATTCCCCATCTAGAAAACAACGCATGATGAGCACGAGAGTTAGTGCAGAATGGCCGACGTTCCTACATTTGACCACCTAACTATGGATGATTGTTCCACCAAACGACAGTTGAGCATCTGGGAAGAGACGTCTAAGTAAAATGAGAAACCATAATATGATACTTTTAGGGTGTGAAAATTCGTCAGGAACATTTATTGTAGTATGTAATCTCATTATGAATGTTGACTTTTATAATTTCTTTTATTTTTTAATGTTTTTTTTTTTGCAAAAATAATCCATGTTATACGTGTGGACCCTTCATTCAAAAAATCAAGCATCCTCCACTGGTCCTACCCATTTTAAAATCAAATATTTATCCCTAAGCTTCCATACAAATATAGGCCCTAGTTGCAGCTTCGTTTTGCAAGTACAGAGTTGCATTTCCTTCATCTCGACCACATGAATTGAAATTTTTCATATGAGTCGAACCTTGAATTTTCATGTTCATAAGTTGTGTTGATTAGTTCTAATGCGAGGCTGTTGGTTTCTATTGTTAATTACGACAATGTATTAACTTCAAGTTTGCATGTAAAATTGAATGGATGGAGAAAAACCGTCTCAATAATAACGATGTGAATAAATTAGCTTAATGTTTAATTAGTAACAAGTCATAACACACGCCAAAACAGTTTAAATACAAAAATTCAACTAAAATAAAGTCATTTTTAGCCGAATAAATTCACAGTTTCTTAAATCTTAACACCTCATATGTCCCATATTCTAATCAAATTTATAATATTATTCTCAATAAAATAAATATGTCAATTAGTTGAACACTTATCCAAATACGTTCATTACAACATGTGTTATGTTCTTTATGATGATTGTAATCTCGCCAGTAGCAATTGCAACCTCAAGGCTTCCACTAGTAGCACTTGAACCCTCAAGTGTTAATCCATTATGAGATTGTGTCGAGTGAGATTTTGAGTTATTTTGGAAAAGACATACGTAATAATATATTGTATGATGGACACGTAAGTGTGTATACACAATGTTGTTTTGAGCTTCTAAATCCTACTGGAATCTTGCCACAAAGTATTGACGAAGGGCGCTCTTGCATAAGCTCCTTCAAAAGAAAACAAATCAAAAACTTTGGTAGTAAGGAAACAAGAATAGAAAGTTTGTTATGATTGGGTTGAATCACTATTTCCGGGGAGCTACGAATAATCCGACCTTTCCATAAATATAGAATAATTACTACAAAATACTTCCACTTTATTTTATATCTCGAATGAAAACTTCTCTTTTTTGTCATCAAATATGCATAAGTCCATTTATGAAAAAGTATGGATTTAGATTTCATAACAAGGATGTACTTATTGGTTAAAATATCACAAAGAATTTGAAAGTGAAGAAAATTAACGATAGCAAATGGCTGAATATGGTTTCGTAAGATTATATCAAATTTATTTCTAACCTGTTACTCTAGATATTTTTTAAATAATTAATTTTATTTTTCTTTCCTTGCTAGGAAAAATTAAAACAAGGAAAATGTTTGGTGGTCGAGAGAAATCAGTTCTTCCATTCATCAGTTTAACTGTCTCTACTGAGTGGGAGTTGGCATAAAATACATGGACGTAAATAGTCTTACATCAACAGCCGCATAGCTCATAACCATTTACATCATCTCCTTCGATATTTCATGTAATAGAGTTACTTGGCTACGCGCTATGTATTTCTTCGTTAAAACCTTGGAGATAATAAAAATTATGTGGGGCATAAATGGCTCGAGTGCAGAGAAATACGATGCAACATGGATGGACATGGAGTGGTGGCACGAGAACCTTCAGAGGTAGATGAAGTTTTCTGTTCTAGATAATAAGCATATCATATGTCTCTTCTAGAAGGTAATAACCAAGTTTTATCAAAGCAATACGACAATACATTTGCATCTGAAAACAACGCATGATGAACTTGAGAGTTAGCGCTGAATAACCAATGTTCCTAGCTATGGCCGACCCAACTATGGAAGACTCGATCACTAGACCACAACTGAGCATCTGGGAAAAAGCTAAGTAAAATGGAAATTCTAAATCAATGATAGATTGGTTGTGTGTGTGTGTGTGTGTGTGTGTGTTGTGTGTGTGTGTGTGTGTGTGTGTGTGTGTGTGTGTGTGTGTGTGTGTGTGTGTGTGTGTGTGTGTGTGTGTGTGTGTGTGTGTGTTCACTCGTATTGATAACGAAACCATAATTCGACGCTTTCAACATTTTAAAATTCGTTGTGGACATCTGTTGTAGTTTGGAATCTTATAATGAATAATGAATTTAGAATATTCTGTTTCTAAACGTATTTTTGTGTAAAAGGATTCTATGTTTTACATGTTTACCCAAAATTACATTGTGATTGCCTTCATTTCAAACCCTTTACATTAATACTACATCTAAGTTATTTCAAGGGCTATCCATTGGTTAGTCGTTAACAACATCATATTTATCCAAACTCACTAACCAAATTTTTTTTACTTTATAGTCCATAACCATCATAATAATTAGTCAAACAATAAAATTGAACATTTTCTTCCAAAGTACTTTTAACGTCAAATTTGATTTTTATTTTCATTACAAGATCATATTGAGGATTATGAAATGTTGCTCCTATGTATAATATTTTTTTTTTTCACTTGTTCATTTTAAGAGTAATATGAGTATCTAATCCAACATAAAACAAGATAATTAAAAACAACAATTCTTCAAAATACTTTTACATTTAAAAAGTTTCAACATCCGATATTAAATAATTTGGTTAATTGTATATGGTTTAGGGTTTAATTCTTGGATTTTGTCCCTAAATCAAAGAATTAAATCCTACATCGTAGGATTTTCCACCACCATCTCATCCATCCAAAAACTTTCTATATCATACTGTTGAACCCCAAACAATACCAACTTCATTTTATTTCATAGAAAAAACTCAATTATAACAATATAATATATATATATATATACATATGTAATATTATTATATGTATAATCTAATAACGCGTCCAGGAGGTCAAAGAGACCAAACACGAAGGAGCACATGGGGCAAAAAGAGCCAAATTAACAATGCAATATGCTGTTTTTTATTGTTTGAAGAATATTTCAGTAAAAATAAATTGATAGAAAAGTTTTTTAAAAAAAAGTAAAAGTTGTCAAGGGTGTATCAATAATTTACTCTTATTTCAAATCAATTACGCACTCTAATTTGTTCATCAAATACTTATTTTTATTTATCTTTCTTTGTTGTGAAATATTGAAAACAAAGAGAATATTTTGAGGTTGAGAAATATTGGCTCTTTTATTCATTAGTTTAACCCCGTATATAAAATTGGAATAAAATACATAGACTTAAATTCCCTTACATTAATAGCCACATAACAAATAATACTTACAACACTCCCCAATGTATATTCCTTAATTATAATAGTGTTGCGTGGCTACATACCTAGAAGGGCTAGAATTTAGCTTCTTACCTAAGACTTCTTGTTGCTTATTGGCTAGTATGACCCAAGGCCCTTCTTGGATCGCTCACGCTCTTCCTTTATATATGTCTTCAATCTTACTTCTCTCTTGTTCTGACAGGACCCATCCCAATCCCCCCGGGATTAGTGCAAGATGACCCTGCTCCCGTCTGACACGAAGTGTCAGACAAGGGATATTTCCGTCCTTTGCCCTCCCGGGCTATCAGAGTACGCCAGGATCCGGATGAGGTATGTGATATCTCGGTCTCTGCTACAGTCCACATCCGATGTCAACCTGAAGGGCAGTCAAAACATTAAAAGCTGTGAGTGGACAAAACAAAAGTTTATAAAAACAATTTATAAGAAAGCCATTTGTACCCTTCACTAAAAATCATGCGTGCATTCGAAAACCATTTATCCAGAAAAACCATAATGAAATCAAGTACACGGGCCACTGCCCAACTCCATAAGGGACTCAGCCCAAATCATCAGAAACTAGCCACGAATGACAGAAGTCGTACGCTCCGAACTGACACCACTTGTCAGATTTACCGTTTCGCTGACACAACCAACTGGACGGTTCGCTGCTCAACCACTAACTATCATGTCGTCTACTCCCACTGGGAGTCATCAGACCTCACTAATCGATCCACGATGACACCTCCGACAAACCGTCACCACTTGACAGTCGTCAGTCGAAAACTAACACTATAACCACTTGTGGTTATACTAACCACCAACGGACTCAACCATGAGTAAACACTTACCAACAAAACACTCGACCTGTGTGTAACTAGACCCATCAGAAATACTATGACCCCACTCACAGTATCCAATGTCCAGTCCACGACCTCAACTAATCCGATGGTATCGGAACCAATCCGACTACCAACACGTTCTCCAACGTATCACTGGTATACCCAGAATACCGCTACCAGACACCAGAAGCCTATCCAGTATCGTACCTCGAACAACGTACAAGGTACATACACCTACCCATCAATCAGCCTACAACCACCTAGGTTGTAGCCAATCACGTTTCAATAATGGAGTCCATCTGTCCAATCCAGTATTAGACAAATCGAGACTCCAATCCATCATCTATTCCCAATTCCGAATCTGAATCCGCAATTTCGTAAGAAATCCCGAATCCAAACCCAGAAATCATATCCATAATCATGTCCAATTTCGAATCCGAAACCATCATTCCGTAAGCTAGCATTATGAATGACCATTCCGAACCCAAATCCATAAAAAGAAAATCCACAGTCAAGTTCTAGAATCAAATCCTGAATCGTCACCCAGAATCCGATTCCAAAACCCAAATCCAGAAATCCTCTTTCAAGTTCCAAAATCAAATCCTGAATCGTCATCCAGAAATCTGATTCCAAAACTCGAAATCTCATTCACATCTACCGAGACGTACCAAAACTGAACCTCTCGGTTACCTGCTCAACCAATTACCCTATTACCATTGATTGACTTCATGGAGAAGCCAATCCCAATATCAACATATCTAGGCTGACAAAATCCGACCTCATCGGACACTTACTCACCTGAGTAATATACCATACGGGATTTACCTCGAAAAGAAGTTTAGACCCATCATCTTCCACTCAAACTCTCCGCCTATCTAGATCGTCAAAATCACGATCCAGATCCATAACGATACCCAAAGTCCTAAACCAATTCCCACATCTAAACAGATCAGTCAACGACGAGACACGTCGAGACTGTGGGTTCTCACTGACTACCTCGTATCGATCTTTGGCATTCCACCTGGAAAATCAAGGATGATACAAGACGATGACACAAAATCCACCATCAACCGTCATCTGCCATCATCTACCACCATCTACCGTGGTAGAAACTGAGAAGTCACCCAAACGACTCCGAAATACCCATTACTAATGCGAAAAATCCGCATTCCACTCGTCACCTCAATCGCAACCTCTCGCGATTCCGAAGTTCCAACAAGATTGGAAACAACATACCCAGACATCAACCACGTGTCTATAATCAGTCTAACTCTATCCGTGATCCACTCCCGGATCACCTATATCGAACATACGCCCATCATGACGGAGTCACATCCCGACTCGTAACTCAGCGTCATCACGATCACCGGCACCAGCACTAGCACCGGCACCAGTATCAGTACCAGCACACACTAACAACAATACTAGTATCAATATCAGCATCGGCACACAGGGTTCAAATCTGACAACCCTGGATCTCCGCTCACACCGAGCGACGACCCCGCACCTCTGCTCAAATAGGAGAAACTCTGTCTCCCTCGTACCCGACAACTCTAGGTACAGTCACCCTGATATGGCATACGAGAAAAGGAAACGTCCTCTGAACGTCCCCGATTCCCAACAACCATTACTACGACCACACTAGGTAGTAGCGCCTGCCACAAACTCGTGCAGACCTAACTACCAGGTATCACTATTGAGGCCCCGCATCCAACGGAATCACTCACCCGTACCAAGTACTCTGTATCCCACTCAGGGATTCCATCGACAAGTACCAACCCTGATAACTTGTCCAACCAATCACTAACCAGTCGCAACTCGACTAACCCAATGTCGTCTACCATGTCATTCATAACCTTAGTTGCACCAAACCACAACTGAGTAGCACGACAACCAACTCGGTCTAACTGATAAGTACAATCCCGACTGCTAAGTGCAGTCCCAACATAAGCTGATATGACTAGACCGACTAACGAATCCCAAATCCGAATAGTCGTCAAAGTCACACCATTCGCCAACTCACATTTCCGAACCATACACCCATGGTAGGGTTCCACAATCATGCCTAGAGTCACTCTGAACCCAACTGCATAAGGCAATATAATCCATAATCTGACCATCCACGTGGTCTTAACATCGAAAAGACGTCAATCCAACTAGGATTCCCCGAATCCGGCTGCCTCCAGCAGTATATCCGTTTAACTTAACCAAATCCGATCATCGGATGGTCATAACACCCAACCAGTCGTCGGAACCGATCCTACGACATCGTGAAAGACGATCCCAACTAACCGTCACACGATCACAATTATAACGTACTGTTACGTTAATCCTTCCATAGGGTCCCACACTGCCAACCTTGACAGAACTATGGAAACCCCGGCATTTAGTGCCGAACCAAAACATTTCTCGATTCAATCCTACTAACTATCGTACCGATACCCTAACTATCAGGTTGACCACGAACTGTAGCTCCTTGAGATATCACATCCTCGACCTGCATACATTCCAAGAGCTCCACGGTTGCTCGAATAGAGATAACCACTCTCTGATAAGCAATCCTATGCTCTGATACCACGCTGACAGGACCCATCCCAATCCCCTCGGGATTAATGCAAGATGACCCTGCTCCCGTTTGACACGAAGTGTCAGACAAGGGATATTTCCGTCCTTTGCCCTCTCGAGCTATCAGAGTACGCCAGGATCCGGAGGAGGTATGTGATATCTCGGTCTCTGCTACAGTCCACATCCGATGTCAACCTGAAGGGCAGTCAAAACATTAAAAGCTGTGAGTGGACAAAACAAGAGTTTATAAAAACAATTTATAAGAAAGCCATTTGTACCCTTCACTAAAAATCATGCATGCATTCGAAAACCATTTATCCAGAAAAACCATAATGAAATCAAGTACACGGGCCACTGCCCAACTCCATAAGGGACTCAGCCCAAATCATAAGAAACTAACCATACGTGCCACTGCCCAAAACCTGTGTAACCACACATCACATATCATATATCATATTTATATCATATACACATATAATTCACACAACCAATCCTGTCACGGTTTCCAAAGCTACGCGCGTGCTACCCAGGTCTCAATCCGAGTCTTCTCAAAGTCAAGATCAATGTCTGCAGACCACTGACCCTACCCGAGGTAATAGTAATCATAGCCTTCCTGAGAGTAAGGAACCCAACTGGGGGGTGACTCCACTCAGTCGGTGCTCCGTGACTACTCCGGGGTCCACCCAGGCCAACGACCCTCCTTGGAGGAGATAATAGAAGTAAAGGAAGGTATGTGAACATATATATATATATACATAACATAAACATTCATGCCCGGTTCCCTTGAACCGTCATGATCCATAACATCCATGCTCGGTTCCCATAAACCGTCATGCACCACAATGACCTGACAAAGGTTCATGTCGGTTCCCATAAACCGTCATGAACCACAATGACCTTTCCAGAGTTCATGCCGGTTCCCATAAACGGTCATGAACTTGGAAATCCATCTAGGGTCTCTGACCTGAAATCATCAGTGTAAAACATCTGGGTCTCGTGCCCGAACATATGACATCAATTGGGCACCGTGCCCGATATCGAAGGGTTAGTCACAACTCCGATCATAGTGATGCGTGCAACCATCCATCCAGGACCGCCCTCAATCCTGGTATGTCGCCATGAACGAATCAACCGACGCGACCACGATTTAGACCCGTAGGTCGTAACTAGAGTCATATGCCCGAGACCAAACCAAATGGGTCTCATACCCGAGTTTATTCTTTTGGAATCCAAAACCATTTAATTTAGACCAATAAAAGAATACAGACTCGTATAGGCACTATATAGGGCCGAAACCTCGAAATACGTGCCTATACGTAACCACACATCAAAATGCACTCATGGCATCACAAACAAGCATTAAAAACATATAATAAACATTTATGCACGCACCAATTTAGAAAACAAGGTCCACTCACAGACCGTCCGAGCTACCGCCTCGATTTGCATGTCATACGGCTCCCCGAGCCGATCACCGTCACCGGGATTCCCAAACCTGTCCAAATTTTAATAGAAGGTTACTAACTACTTAATTAACCTCCTACCAAAGCCCCGTAATTTTCCCGTATTTTAAACTATTTTTAATCCCGATCTGAAACCTTCCGATGCCCCGAACATTATCGAGACAGTGTCCGATCGACACGAAACCAGTCCCAAAATGTTCGTTACATCGAATAGAAGATTTCACATGTTGGAACCTTCCCAAGATTCCCTGCCACGCACCCTCACGTGCCCTGGGAGTGCACTGCGCGTGGGCCTCACGCGCCACTGCACAGTGCGTCTTCTTCCCGGCGACAGACCAGTCCGGTCGGTTCGACTGTGCAGTCCGGTCCAGCTGGACCGGCGTGACCGGTCCGGCCCTTCTACTCCCTCATTTTTGATCCTTTCTCTTCCTAATCGATTCTAAACTTCCTAATATGATCCTAGGAACATGTTTGGATGATCAAAACAAAGAAAAACCCATAGAACCCGAGGTTTGATTTTTTGAACCTCACGGTTCAATTTTTCCATTTTCCTCCCACGGCTTCTCAGCCGTCAACCACCACCAAAACCGCCTTAAAACTGTCCTAGCAACCTAACTAACTCATCCTAATCGTCCAAAAGCAACCATAATATCGAAATCAATTAAAAGGGGGGAAAATGGCCTTACCGTGCACCCGCACGGGTTCGTGGCTCCACCGCCCACGGCGGCGCCTTCCTGGGCTGGCCACCACATCCTCCTGTCTTCCCTCACTCCCTGGTCTCAGTCCTGGTCGAAATGGGGTTGGGTTGGCTGGGTTTGGGTGAATGGTTTGGGTGAGATCGGGTAATGAGAGGGGTGTGTGTGTTTGAATGAAGAAAAATGGAATGGATGGTCGATGCATGAATATGTGTGGGCTTTGCAATGGATGGGTGACACTTGTCACTCATCCATTGGGCCTCCATAAATATCTGGGCCCCACAAAAGTCCAAAAGTTAACTCGTTTCGTAATTCGTGCAATAGTGCACTTGAACTTCCGTGAACCGTAACTTCGCCGTCGAACGTCCGAATTCGACGTGCCGCCTGTCTATGGATTTGTATCATCCTTATCTACGTAACGGTCTTCGGCCCTCGGCCATCGGACCTCCAGGTCAAAAAGTCAACATTTGACCCCTCTTTTAACCAAAATTACCAAAATGCCCCTAAACTTCCGAACGTCATAACTTCCTCCACGAACGTCGGAATTGAACGTGCCACCTGTCTATGAACTTGTGACTTCCTAAACTACGTCACGATCATCGGTCAAAGTCCATTTGACCGCCAGAATGAAAAGTCAACGTTTTGCCACGACTAGGGGCAAGACGGTCATTTTGCATCGTTCGTCCGATTTAGCCTAACTAATCACCGATTAACCTCACTAATCGTGATTAGTCACTAATTTAATCTCGGAATTCGGAACGGGTCGTTAGATGTTCACATTCTCTTGCATTACATTCCTTACATGGAACCGCGCCTCCATTTATAGAGATCTTATTCACTAATTGAAATTCTCTACTAGCATTTTCCACAGTAATTTCTTTTATATAGCATCTCATCATAATTTCTCTAAATTTCCTAGAGTTCTAGTTTATAATTGATGAAGCTTTTTTGAAGCTTTCTAGAAATTTTAAATTTCTTATTTCTTATTTCTTCTTTAGATTTCAAGAGTTTGTGTTGGCTAGTCTCTCTTGAATCTTCATAAAAAAAAAAAATTCTTTTCTTCCTCCCTAGTTCTTCTTGTACTCAATAGGATTCTCCACATGTTTATCATATATTCATCTCCTTTGGTCTAGAACTATCTAGAATGTTCTAGACAAATCTTCCAACAAGCGGCTAGGATTGGTGAGTGAAGAATTTTTCATTTGGCTAGAGGAGTTTTTAAGGACAAGAGTTCAATTTCGAATTTGTTTTGTTACCTATTCCGTTAGGAATGGCAGATTTTTTAGTGCACCACATTCACGCATGTAAAATCCATGTGATGAAAGAAAAGGACCATGATGATGATTCTATGTTCGTTTTTGCTCTACCCCGATGATGCGCTCCTAGTTCCCGGAGTTACATACCGGAAAAAGTAAAAGAATATCTCTATTACTTGAAAAAGAGAATAGCTAGTTTGACCGACCGACTAGGTAGGAATTACAACATCGAGGAATGCCACTACATATTCTCCCCTTGCCCTTTTTCTCAACCAATTTGTACGTTGATTCATTATAGAGTTGTGAGGATTCTTATGCCTCACTATAGCTTCGGGGGATCAAAAACGAAATTGATGGCGAGTGGATAATAAACTATATCAAAGAACACACATTAATAAATTGACCATAATAATAACAACAATGAGAAGATACGGGTGATCAGGACAAACGCCCTCGTGGTCCATCAATTTACATTGAAACCCACCATAAACATATATATATATATATATATATACATACACACGTACATACAGCTTACCATGGTACCCATTCAATTACATAGGTGGAACCCTCCCCATAACCAATACTACTTGCCATCATACTAACCCAACCGAACCCAATGTGCCCGTGGTAGTCGTATAATCCTTGAGTCATAGTTTGATATCCTTGCGCATCCCAAGCCATAACTCAATATCTCAGTTGATCTTAAGCCATAAACCAATATTCCCACTGCTCTCGAGTCGTAAAAATATCACAACTAATCCCTAGCTATAACTCAATATTTCGGCTCACTCAATTTCCTTGTTCATCCCAAGCAGTAACTCAATATCCTGCCTTAACCAGACCCATAATTCAATATCTATATGACACGACCCATCCCAATCCCCTCGGGATTATCGTGGAATGTGTCATGCTCCCGTATGACATGAGGTGTCAGACAAGGGATAACCTAAAGCCACTGCCCACTCGGGGCTTCCAGAGTGCGCAAGGATCGATGGAGGAGGTATGCAATGTCCCGATCTCTGTTGCAGTCGCTTCCGTAATCAACCTGAAGGGCATAAAAACCAATAAAAGCTGTGAGTGGACGAAAATAAAGGAGTTCATAAACACATTCATAAAAATATTTATGCCCTTCATTAAAACGTATGTATGCCTAGAAAACCAGTAATCAAAACGACCCATCCCAATCCCATCGGGATTATCGTGGAATGTGTCATGCTCCCGTCTGACACGAGGTGTCAGACAAGGGATAACCTAAAGCCACTGCACACTCGGGGCTTCCAGAGTGCGCAAGGATCGATGCAGGACGTATGCGATGTCCCGATCTCTGCTGTAGTCGCTTCCGTAATCAACCTGAAAGGCATAAATGTTTTTATGAATGTGTTTATGAACTACTTTATTTTCATCCAGTCCCGAATATTGGGATTAAAAATTAATTAATTATGGTTTATAATGACTAATCGGGGATTAGTTGAGTGAAATCGGACAAAATGTGCAAAATGACCGTTTTGCCCCTGAGCATGGGCAAAATATTGACTTTTAGTTCGGGCGGTCAAATGGACTTTGATCGATGACTGTGACGTAGTTTGGAACGTCACGAGTTCATAGACTGGTGGCACGTCCGATTCCGACATTCGAGGAAGAAGTTATGACGTTCCGAAGTCTAGAGGTATTTTGGTAATTTGGTTAAAAAGGGGCCAAATGTTGACTTTTGACCCGGGAGGTCCAATGGACGAGGGCCAAGGACCGTTACGTAGAGCGAGTCGATACGAATCCGTAGACAGGCGGCACGCCAAAATCGGATGTTCGATGACGAAGTTGTGGTCACGGGAGCGAAATCGATTAACCGAACGAACCGAGATTTCGATTAAAATATTATTAAACTATGGAATAGTGATCAGTGTTAGTGGACATGTTTCCCTAATTTGTGGAGACCCTTGATTGAGGCCCTAATTTGTGGAACATGTTTCCCTTAATCCCTTTTTAATCATCCTTCATCATTCTCATTCATCATCATTCCTTCCTCATCATTCCTAATCATCATTCTTAATCATCACTGTCTCCTTTCTTTATCAGCCATTATCTTCCTTGTGCCTTCTTTGAACCGTGAAGAAAATAAGAAACAGAGCATGAGAGATGGGAGAATTGGCTTCCTTCCATAGCCGTTCTTGAGAGGGAAAAATTGAGAGGAAATTCGAGGGAATTAGGTGACTGAGATTGAAAGAAAAACACTGAGACAGAGAGAGAGTTGTGAAACAGAGAATCGAAATTATGGAGTTTGGAAGGAAAATTCGAATTCTAAGCTTTGAGCTGTGAAACTTCAAATTGAGCTTGGATTTAGCTTCCTGAGGTTATTACGAGTCGATCCACATCAAGAATGAAGAAAATCGATAGCTTTTGGGCTCTGAACAGACCTGGTAACAGAGAAGCAAAGTCGAAGGTTGAGTCGTGATCTTGGAGAGATCAAACGATGAAATTGATTTGGGAAATGAGTTTCTCATGGTCCACTAATGCTTCTGGGTGGATCAATTAAAAGAAATCAGAAGGGACTGATGAATTTCGAAGAAGGAACAGTGCTCAGGTGTTCTTCGATAGTTCATCATCGAATTGAAGGATTAAGGTGAGAAATCGTCTAATTGAACTTACAAAACTGTAATTGGACTTAAAACGAAGTTTTTTGAATGTTCAATTGAAACAATTGAGGTTGAATTGACAGAGAACTAGTCGGGTCGTCTCGCGGGTTGCAGGACCCGTTTTACAGACAAACGGGTGAGGACGAAGGTACTGTAGCAGGCGCGTGGGTTTCACGCGCAGCCACTCACGGGGGCGCGTGATGGTGCGTGGGCACGAATCGCGAGGTGAGGTCAACATGACTTTTTCCTATCTAATAAAATGAACATTTTGACACTGGTTTCGAGGAAATCGGATATCGTTTCGATATTGTTCGGGACGTCCGAAGGTTTTGAATCGAGTTTAAAAATAGTTAAGAATTTGAGAAAATTACGGGACTTTGATATGAGGTTAATGAAGAGGTTAGTGACCCTCTAGTGTAATTTGGACAGGTTTGGAAGTCCCGGTGATAGTGGTGTGGCCCGGGAAGGCCTATGTCACGCATATCGAGGCTCATCGTTGGACGGTTTGTGAGTGGACTTTGGTTTTATAAATACTATGCATGCCTAACTGTGTTATATGTTTTATATACGTGATTTCCATGATGGCGATTGTGATTATTGATTTCGGGTTTGTTGCACGTATTTCGAGATGTTTTCTGTATTGCACGTATATCGAGGCTGATGGTTTTATTGTGGTTTTACGTGCTTGTGGTTTTATGAATAATGTGAGAATGGTTTTGAAATTGGAAAGATGAACTCGGGCATGAGCCCAATTGTTTTGGAAACCTCGGACTTGGAGTCCATTTGAGTTACGTAATCGGGCCGGGGCCCAGTTCCTTTATCAAATCGGGCTAGGGGCCCAGTTGTTTCGAAATCAGGTGAGACCCATTTGAGTTATATTATCGGGCCAGGGACCCAGTTGATTTACGAAATTGGGCCGTGGGCCCAGTTGGTTTACGAAATCGAGCATGAGGCCTAGTTGGTTCATAAATGTGATTTCGGGTCGGGGACCCTAAATGAAATTGTGATGTTTTATAGAGATTTTGGGCGGGGCCCATTGAGATGTTTTGAAATGACTTGTAAAAACAGTTTTCCATATACCATCTTAATACGAACATATATGATGGTTTCCTCCAGGTGTTTGGGACACTGGGGAAGTCACGGTGCATTGCCTGTGATGGGTCATTGCACGGAGCTACCAGACCGTTTAGTGACTCAGGTGCAGGATTGCTATGATTAGAAGTCTGGGATGTCAGACATCTGGGATGTCAGAGATATTGACCTGGAGAGACCCCGGGCAGCACGCGTCGCTTATTACCGTGAAATATGACGTCTGGGACGTCAAGCGTCTGGGACGCTAGGTATCTGAGATACCGGAGATGGTAATGTGGTAAATATTAACTAATGAATCTATGAAATGGTTTTTCTTTTAAAATTGTGTTTATGGATTTGGGCAGTGACCCACTTGGTTATATAATTACAGATTTGGTATTCTACACTTTTTGGACTGAGTTCCCACACTTGGTTTTGGAATACGGTTTCTGGGCTAAGGCCGTAATGACTTGTTTGAGTAAATGTTTTTATTACTGGTTTTCGAGGCATGCATAAGTTTTAATGAAGGGCATAAATGTCTTGATGTAATGTGTTTTATGAACTCCTTTATTTTCGTCCACTCACAGCTTTTATTGGTTTTGAATGCCCTTCAGGTTGATCACGGATGCAACTGCAGGAGAGATTGGGACGTCGCATACCTCATCCATCGTTCCTTGCGCACTCTGGAAGCCCCGAGTGGGCAGGGCTTTAGATTATCCCTTATCTGACACCTCGTGTCAGACGGGAGCATGACACATTTCACGATAATCCCGATGGGATTGGGATGGGTCGTGTCACTATACTTACCCTGAGCCATAACCTAGTTCCCAGAGTTACATACCGGAAAAAGTAAAAGAATCTCTCTATTACTTGAAGAAGAGAATCGCTAGTTTGACCGACCGACTAGGTGGGAATTACAACATCGAGGAATGCCACTACATATTCTCCCCTTGCCCTTTTTCTCAACCAATTTGTACGTTTATTCATTATAGAGTTGTGAGGATTCTTATGCCCCACTATGGCTTGGGGGGCTCAAAAACGAAATTGATGGCGGGTGGATAATAAACTATATCAAAGCACACACATTAATTAAGTGACCATAATAATAATAACAATGAGAAGATACGGGTGATCAGGACAAACCGCCTCGTGGTCCATCAATTTACATTGAAACCCACCATAAACATATATATATATATATATATATACATACACACATACATACAGCTTACCATGGTACCCATTCAATTACATAGGTGGAACCCTCGCTATAACCAATACTACTTGCCATCATACTAACCCAACCGAACCCAATGTGCCCGTGGTAGTCGTATAATCCCTGAGTCATAGTTTGATATCCTTGGGCATCCCAATCCATAACTCAATATCTCAGTTGATCTTGAGCCGTAACACAATATTCCCACTCCTCTCGAGTCGTAACAATATCACAACTTATCCCTAGCTATAACTCAATATTTCGGCTCACTCAATATCCTTTTTCATCCCTAGCAATAACTCAATATCCTGCCTTAACTAGACCCATAATTCAATATCTATACTTATCCCGAGCCATAACTCAATATCCCGGTTGTAGCATTGACACAATATACCAGCTCATCTCGAGCCTTAACTCAAGATAGAGGGCGGAACCATTCAAACCTAACCATCGCGAAAAGCAATGGGCAGCACTTGAGAGGTCCAATCCAGGACCTACTCTCCACTCAAGATAGAGGGCGGAACCATTCAAACCTAACCATCGCGAAAAGCAATGGGCAGCACTTGAGAGGTCCAATCCAGGACCTACTCTCCACATATTTTATTTTATATATGCATTGAGAATTCTAATTATATATAAAATGAAGACAATAAAAGTTTACATGTTGAACATGTTTTGGTGAGTTTTGTTTCCCAGTAAGATTTTCTTTTTATTTGATCCTAAAATCGCACAAAATTAACTTTAGTTTTTCTTTTTTGCCCAAAAAAAAGTAATTTACATTCTTGTTTTGTGATCAAATATGCAAAAGAAGAAAATTGAAGAAACCAAACGGATGAATATGGTTTCGTATTTTATTGTCACTACATTTATCTCCAATCGTTTTCATTTAATACCACATCAGAGTTATTTCAAATCTTTACGCTAGAGTTTTCACAAAATATATAATTTTTTATTTTTGTGAATTATTAAAAACAAATAGAGCGTTTGGAGGTAGGGAGAAATCAGTCATTTCGTTCATTAGTTTAACCCCTTTATAAGGTTAGGATTGAGATAAAATACATGAACGTAAGTAGCCTTATCTGAATAGCAACATAAGTCATAAATAATTGCAATCTTCCCCTTGGATACTCAACGTAATATTTTGCATGGCAGTGCGCCTATGTGTTACGTCAATAAAATCTTGTCTGATAATAAAAATCTCCATAGAAATAACATTAATTGATAGAAATACAGTTCAAAGAAAAAATATAGAAATACAGTGCAATGCGGGCGGATAGCTAGGTAGTAGCCGCATTAGATCTTCATGTTGTAGATGAAATGCCTCTTATGGATAATGAGAAAATAGTTCGTCTCTTCGGGCGGCTAATAACTAAGTCCTGTCAATGCAATACCCAAGGCACTTGCCATATTAAAAACAATGCTTCATGAACTCGAGAGTTAGCACAAGACGCCGGACATTCCTAGATATGGCCAACCCAACTATGGATGATTATACCACTAGACGACATCTGAGTACCAGGAAAGAAACAGCTAAGTAAAATTAGAGATCAAGCATAGTGATAGATCGATTATATATAACGAGAGATATAAGTTGATTTGTATTGATAACAAAACCATAATACGGCACTTTTAGGATGTGAAAAGTCATCATGAACAATTAAAAATCGTGGTTCTTCCACTGGTCCTGCTCATTTTAAAAATAAAAATTTGCACTTAAAGTTCCATACAAATATAGGCCCTAGATGCAGCTCCCTTTGCAATTACATAGCTGCACCTCCTTCAGTCTGATCGCATTAAATTGAATTTGGTCATATAAGTCGAACCTTGAATTTGCATGCTCATAAGTTGTGCTGATTGATTCTAATGCAATGTTGGTTTCTATTCTTATTTACCACAATGTATTTAATCTAGTGACATTATGCTAACTTTAAGTTTGCAATAAAAATTGAATGGATGGGGGAACATCATTCCTACAATATTGAATTGAATTAATTGGCATAACATTTAATTAGTAACGCGTTATAATGAATGCCAGAACTGTTAAAAAATCAAAACTATGCTAAAATGAATTCATTTTAGCCCTATAAATACACAGTTTCTTAAATCTTAACAACTCAAGAGTCATTCCCAATATTCAACAGGAAGTTTATTATATTATTCTCAGCAAAATAAATATGGCAATTAGGTCGAACATTTATCCTAATACCCACATTACATCGGTTTTCATGTTCGTCATGATGATTGTAGTCTCACCAGCAGTAATTGCAACCTCAAGGCTTTCACCGGCAGCACATGAACCCTCACGTGTTTCTCCGTTGCAGGATTGTGTCGGGCGATATTCTGAGTTTTGTGGAAAAGACATACGTAATAATATATTGTATGGTGAACATGCAAGAGTGTATATGCGGTGTTGTCTTGAGCTTCTAAATTCTGCAGGAGAAGCATGCCACGACGCATTGACGAAGGAAGCTCTTGCAGAAGCTCCTTCAACAGTAAACAAATCAAAGGCTTTGGCAACTAGTAAACAACAATGGAAAGTTTGTTCTGATTGGTTTGAATCATTACCTCCAGGGAGCTACGAATAATCTTATCCTTCCATTAAATTATATATGCATGGAGAATTCTAATGATGTATATATATATATATATATACAAATACAATAAAATTTTATATTAAAAATGTTCATGGTACATCAAAGTTATTTCAAACGTATAACTCTTGAGTTTTCATCAAATACTTATTCTTTATTTTTCTTTCTTTTTTGGGAAATGTAAAAATAAATAGAATGATTAGAGGCAGAGAGAAATCAGTTTTTTCATTCATCAGCATAACCCCCTTATATAGCGTAAGGATTGGGATAGAATACATGTACATAAATGTCGTACATGAATAGCAACATAACTTATACCGATTTGAAATCTTCCCTTTGGATATTCTATGTAATGTTGCAATATGGCAGCATGCCTATGTGTTACCTCATTAAACTCTTGTTTGATTATAAAAATCCAATGGGGTGGTAGTTGAAAAAAATACAATGCAAATAAAAAATATAGAAATAAAGTGCAACACGGGTACATGCTTAGTAGCCAGATTGAAACTTCGAGTGGTACATGAAATTGCCACTTATGGATAATTAGCAGATAGTACTTCTTTTCTGGAAGGAAATAACCATGTCCTATCGATGGAATAACCTAAGACATTCCCCATCTAGAAAACAACGCATGATGAGCACGAGAGTTAGTGCAGGATGGCCGACGTTCCTAGCTAGATTTGACCAACCTAACTATGGATGATTGTTCCACCAAACGATAGTTGAACATCTGGGAAGAGACGTCTAAGTAAAATGAGAAACCATAATACGACATTTTCAGGATATGGAAAGTCTCTGGAACATTTATTGTAGTTTGTATTCTCTTTATGAACGTTTACTTTTATAATTTCTTTTATTTTATAATTTATTTTTGTGCAAAAAGATTCCATGTTCTACATGTGGACCCTCCCTACAAAAAATCAAGCATCTTCCACTGATCCTACCCATTTTAAAATCAAATATTTACCCTTAAACTTCCATACAAATATAGGCCCTAGTTGCAGCTCCGTTGGCAACTACAGAGTTGCATTTCCTTCAACTCGACCACATGAAATTGAAATTTTTCGTATGAGTCGAACCTTGAATTTGCATGTCCATAAGTTGTGTTGATTAGTTCTATGGCGATGCTGTTGGTTTCTATGGTTAATTACGACAATGTATTAACTTCAAGTTTGCAAGTAAAATTGAATGGATGGAGAAACACCATTTCTAAAATATCGATGTGAATAAATTAGCCTAATGTTTAATTAGTAATAAGTCATAACACATGCCAAAACTAACAGCATGTGAAGACAATAAAAGTTTACATTAAACATGTTTTGGTGAGTTTTGTTTCACAATAAGATTTTCTTTTTATTTGATCCTAATATTGCACAAAATTAACTTTAGTTTTTTCTTTTTTGCCCAACAAAAAGTAATTTACGTTCTTTTTTTGTCATCAAATATGCATAAGAAGAAAATTGAAGAAAGCAGACGGATGAATATGGTTTCGTATGTTATTGTCATTACATTCATTTCCAATCATTTTCATTTAATACTACATCAAAGTTATTTCAAATCTATAACGCTAGAGCTTTCACAAAATACTTAATTTTATTTATTTATTTTTTGGTGAATTATTAAAAACAAATAGAACGTTTGGAGGCAGGGAGAAACTAGTCCTTTCGTTCATTAGTTTAACCCCTTATATAGGGTTAGGATTGAGATAAAATACATAAACGTAAGTAGCCTTATTTGAATAGCAACATAAGTCATAAATATTTGCAATCTTCCCCTTGGATACTCCATGTAATATTTTGCATGGCAGTGCGTCTATGTGTTACCTCATTGAAATCTTGTCGGGTAATAAAAATCTCCACAGAAATAACATTAATTGAAAGAAATACAGTTCATAGAAAAAAATATAGAAATACAGCGCAATGCGGGTGGGTAGGTAGTAGCCGCATTAGATCTTCATGTTGTAGATGAAGTTGCCTCTTATGGATAATGAGCAAATAGTTCGTTTCTTCGGGCGGCTAATAACTAAGTCCTATCAATGCAATAATCCAAGGCGTTTGCCATATTGAAAACAACGCTTGATGAGCTCGAGAGTTAGAGAGATCTTCCACTGGTCCTACTCATTTTAAAAATAAAAATTTGCACTTAAAGTTCCATACAAATATAGGCCCTAGATGCAGCTACCTTTGCAACTACATAGCTGCACCTCCTTCGGTCTGATCGCATTGTATTTTTGTTATAGATGAGATAATATATATAGTCATAAATATTAATTATATGTATAATTGTTGTTAATATAAAATATATTAATAATAATTATATATATATTAATTATAATATAATTATATAATTATATTGGTTATTTAAAAATACCTTGTGTGCCGGGCAAGATGAACTTTGCCCGGCGCATCATAAGCATTCGCCGAGCAAGGCTAATTTTATGAGTATTTTTTTTTTTTTTGGTTTTTGTTGTTAAATATTACTTATTTGTTACATATGTATGTTCATATTTATAATAATATATTTTAATATATAATATTTAATATGTTAATTATAATCAAATATATTAATTATAATATAATTATATAATTATATTGATTGATTATTTAAAATTACCTTGCCCGGCGCATCACAAGCATTCACCAAGCAAGGCTAGTTTTATAAGCATTTTTTTTTTGTCTTTGCTGTTAAATATTACTTATTTGTTATATATATATATATATATATGTTCATATTTATAATAATATTTTTATATTTATTATATGTTAATTATAATCATAAATATGTAATGTATATTAATTATAATCATATATATTACATTTATATTAATTATAATCATAAACACCATAGATCATCTCCGTAAAATTTTACGAAATTTCGACGTCCCGAGATTAGGTTATGGTGCGAAACGAATCGATGGTAACAAATCATCGTTTGTTGATCCAAGGCCTATACGTGCTCAAAACGTCACCTCTTCGATAGGCGAGGTCTAGACACACCATATCAGAAATTGAACGGTCAATTTTTTTAAATTCACTCGTTAGCATATCGATTGAACCAAAAAACGAAGATTAGTATTGAGGTTTCCTTCAAAAGTTCTAGGTGTTAATGAGTTGGATGGTTTTAGGATTTTCTCTATTTTTTTCTTCATGGTTCGAGTAATCTAACCGTCCACAAAAATCATAAACACTCATAGATCATCTCCGTAAAATTTTACGGAATTTCGACATCTCGAGATTAGGTTACTGTGCGAAACGAATCGACGGTAACAAATCGTCGTTTGTTGATCCAAGGCCTTTAAGTGTTCAAAACGTCGTGATTTTCAACATGAGAGGTCTAGACACACCGTATCACAAACTAAACGGTCGAATTTGTCAAATTCACTCGTTAGCATGTCGATTGAACCCAAAAAAGTGAGACTATTATTTAACACTTGGCCCCGTCGATGGGTTATATTCGCTGGGCAGGGTGAAATTTTGCAAAAAATTCAAAAATTCTGCCAAAAACTTACAAAACATTAAAACTGTCGTCCCATGTTGCTCGGTGAATCATTAAAATTTTCCCGGTGGATGTGTGTGCCGGGCAAAGTCCCCCACTCACATAGAACAACGTCGACCCTCCCATTTCCTTCTTCCTCTTCATTTTCCCAAACACAAAGAAAACACAGCCGCGACCCTCCCCTCTCTACAACTCATTAGCCTCCCTCTCTCACTCACCCCATAATCCAAAACCTAACACCCCTTAAACATTGAACCCAAAGACCCACAACCCAAACCCACGACCCATGACCCCAAAGCCCACACCCCAAAATCGGACCACCTCTGTCGCTCTTCTCACTCTCTCTCTTTCTCTCTCGAGCTCCACTCTCTCGACTCCTCATTGTAAGCCCTCAATCTCATTTTTTTAATTTTTATTATTTATTGGTATTTTTTTTATTGAATGTTACATTGGATTGGATTGGTAATTGGATTGGTTTTTTATTAATTCATATTATTGCATTGGTTTCTGGATTGGTTATTGGATTGATTTTTGGATTAATTATTAGATTGTTTATTGGATGTTATGGAGTTTATTTTTTAACATTGGAAATTATTTTGTAATTGAATTGGATGAAAATATTGGAAATTATTGAAACATTGGATTGTTGGAAAATATTGGAAATTATTGAATTAGTGGATTGTTGGAAAATATTGGAAATTATTGAATTAGTGAATTGTTGGAAATTATTGGAAATTATTGAATTTTTGGATATGTTTGGAAATTGTTGATTTTTTTATACTTTTGGAAAATATTTTTGGAGATGTTTGGAAATTATTGGGAATTTTTGGAAATTATAGAATTTTTGGAAATTTTCACAAATTATTGAAAATTATTTAATCAGTTAATTATTGGAATTTATTTGAAATTATTATATATTTTTTGAAATTATCAAATTTTTCGAAATTTTCGGAAAATATTGAAAATTATTACTTTAGTTAATTATTTGAAATTATTATACATTTTTGGAAATTTTCGAATTTTTTGACATTTTCGAAAATTATTGAATTATATTTAATTAGTGAATTATTGGAATTTTTTTAAATTATTAGAAATTATTGGATTATTGCACTTTTTGGAAATTATTAGAAATTGTAAGAAATTATTTGATTATTCGTTTATTTATTTAATTATTTAAATAATATTAATTATTAATTAGTTTTGTATTACAGATGTCTTTGTATAAATTTATCACTTCGCGAGGTCGTCGTACTGTGCCAACAGAGCAACCATCTCCGGGACCAGTGCCTTCCCCGACGAAGCATCCATCTTCGGGACCAGTACTCTCCCCGACAGAGCAGCCATCTCTAGGACCAGTACTCTCCTTGACGGAGCAGGCGTCACCTTCTAGTGGGCCAGCATCAACAGATCATCCAGGACCTTCCTCAGCACCCCCGAGAGTCATTCCTGGCGATCGGGTGATACCAGGGCCCCAATCAGTGAGGTGTCGCACCAGCTCGAAACGAGGGTAACCACGTACTGCCTCCGAGGCCACTAGAGCTGGCATTCAAGAGGGAGTATCCCATCGGGTAAGTTTAATATCTTATTGAATTTAAAATTTGTATTTATTTTTTATTCAAATTATGTTCTAATGTTAATCGAATTTGTAGGGAATACCATAAAAGTGTGTGGCATCGACAAGGGGTTAAAGTCTTAGCAGATCTACAAGTCGACAGGAAATAAGATCCAAGTCGTGTGGATGGAACGACTTGGCTCACCGTAACCCAACGAGCATAATTTACTAGTGCGGGAAATAGGTACAATTATTCGCAACAAATTGAAAATGATGGCTAACACTTTCAGAACCCAAACCAAAGCAGAGCTCGTCATTTGTTGGTCTTCTTTACGGGTATGAAATTTTTTAATTTTTTTAAATTATTTTTGTTATTTTTATAATTTTAATAGTTTAACACTTTAATATTGGATTACATATTAGTTTTGAATGAGATGAGACCAACCCCGCTCCATGGAATATATCAGCTTCCATTGGCAGAAGCGGTATTCCGACTGTAAGTTCGAGCTTCATTCCTACTATGACCGTTGGAGGTCGCATAATCAGGCTAGGCAAATCCTCCTGAGGAGATGCAGGGGGACAAACTGGAGGGGTGGCATTGGTTATGCGACCATTGGATAAGCAACCAATTTATAGGAAGTTAACTTTTTCTTTCTTTTATTGAGAATATTAATTTACGTAGGTCTGTATTAGTAATAATTTTTTTTTCTAATGTGCAGGTAAAATCAAAGGCCAACAAGGCGAACTGGGTAGAGAATAAATTTGAGCATCACGGGGGAGCGCACCTCTTATTGGCTCGGCATGAGGCACGTCTTGGATTGGGTCGCTGCTCCCGGAAGTTGAAGCTTGGGGGAGGATTATGCTGGGCGAGGCAATGAGGCAGCTGACGTTATTCACATAAGTTCAATGTTTGTGGTTATTAAAGATTTTATTAGTTTTAATTACGTAATTTTTTAATTATTACTTTATTCCATTTTGTAGGTGGCCATGGTGGGGGATGTGTAGCAGACTTAAGAACAGTTGACTCAGCAACAACCTGAGCTCCCGTTGCAAGACCAGCAACCGGATCCCGAGACGTCGATTGGCATCCTGGAGCGCCACCTTGGTTTGCGACCCGAAAAAATTTCCAGGGCACCAGAAGAGGTTTCTTTCGAGATATCTAGAGCCGATCCACGAATTCTTCCCGAGGAGTCAGTCCCAATGAGGTCTCTCAGTTGCGACGCAACTTGAAGAACCTCCAAGCGGAGAATATAGAGCTTAAAGCTAGGTATGTGCGCCTCGATGTAACGGCCCAAATTTTTAATTAAGTTCTAATTCGGAAATTTTATGTAAAATGACCATTTTATCCCTACTTAGGAAAAAATATTGACTTTTGACCAGGAACACTGTTTTGACTTTGACTGAGACCCATTACGTAGATCGAGACATCACGTGTCCATAGACAAGAGGCACGTCCAAATCGAACGTGTGACGGGGAAGTTACGGATCATGAATACAAATTGATACTATTCACGTTTTATGAAGAATTATGTAGGTGACATTATCTGATTGGTTAAAGATTCTAGTGGACCAATCAGATGAGTGACACTTGTCACTCATCTAATTGGCCCAGTAACCCAAATAATTGGGATTCATGTATCTTCATCTCCCTTGTTTCCTCTTTCCTCTTTGCACCCAAAACACAAACACCACAAACCCCCTACTTCCATTATACCATCATCTTCTGTGCTTTTTCTGAATGAGTAAGAAGGGAAGGACGGCTAAGAGACGACAGAGAGAAGCTGGACACAGCGGAGCAGCCAGGAGTCACGACTAGGTAAGAACCCGAAAACCTGATCTTGGACCCAAAATGCTAATTTGATTCCTAGTGCATGTTGAGCCGTTTTAATGATTAGGAAATGTTCCTAGGGTCTGTGCGATCTCAAAGAAACCAAAACAAGGATTAAAGAGGCTGGGATCGATGAAGAAGCAAGATGGAAGTTTAGCCGTCACTGTTCAACCTTGGAAGGTACATTTTAGAACATTTTTTGTTAGTTTTGTGTTGATAGAACCCTTCATGAGGTCAAGACGATCATGTAGGAATAAACGGGGTCGAAAATGGTGTAGAATTGCATGAGTTAGGACCGAGTCGGGTCGCGAGTTTGGTTGACCCGTTATAGAGGACCGGGTTAACCCGACTAGAGGTAGACGATAATGACGTGGCAATCCATGTTATCATTTTTCAGAGGTGTCAGACACGTGGACCACTCAGGGATCGACACGTGTCATGTTGTAAGGTACAATCAGCATGTCAGATGTTGGATACGTGGACCAATTAGGGGCTGACACATAGTTTTGTGTTTAACCTTCGAAGGTACATTTTAGAACATTTTTTGTTAGTTTTGTGTTGATTGAACCCTTCATGAGGTCAAGACGATCATGTAGGAATAAACGGGGTCGAAAATGGTGTAGAATTGCATGAGTTAGGACCGAGTCGGGTCGCGAGTTTGGTTGACCCGTTATAGAGGATCGGGTCAACCCGACTAGAGGTAGACGATAATGACGTGGCAATCCATGTTATCATTTTTCAGAGGTGTCAGGCACGTGGACCATTCAGGGATCGACACGTGGCATGTTGTAAGGTACAATCAGCATGTCAGATGTTGGATACGTGGACCAATTAGGGGCTGACACGTAGTGTAAGGACCCGTCCCTAATTTTAAGGATTAATTAGGGATTAATGATGAATTAGCGGGGCTAATCAGGAATTAGCCAAGGATTAACGAACGTTTAGGGTGAAATTACGATTTTGACCCTAAACGAGGGTGAAAAGTTGACTTTTAACCGAGAGGTCCGATGGCATAGGGCCAAAGACCGTTACGTAGATCATGTCGATACGAATCCGTAAACAGGTGGCACGTCGAATTCAGACGTTCGACCGAAAAATTACAGTTCACGGAAGTTCGAACGAACGATTTCACGTTTTACAAGGCAAGGGACTTTTGGCAGCAAGTGGGGCCCAGATTTTTTAGGACATGCCCAATGGATGAGTGACAAGTGTCACCCATCCATTGCCCAGTCCAAACACGTTCATGCATATCCCCTTCCCCTTTTCTTGTTCGACCATTTCCCCACCAAACCCGATCAACCCATCCAACCCAATCCAAACCCTCCCCCATCTGACCATGATTAAGACCAAGAGAATGAAGTGAGGGCAGGATGATGATGGTGGCTGGCCAAGGACGGCGGCGCCGTGGACGGCGGAGGTGCAGAGGTAAACCCGAACCCGATTTTACCCAATTTCCATTATTTTCGATTTTGCAAGTTGTGGGTCGTTTTAGGTGATTAGGATAGGTCTAATAGGTTACAAGGAAGGTGTTAAGATGTTTTTAGATGGTGGTTAGTGGCTGAGAAGCCTTGGGGAAAAACTGGGATATTGAATCGTGAGGGAGAAAATCGGACACCTAGGATTTTACGGGGTTTTCGTGATTTTGATTTCATATTTAGGATGAAAATTGGATTGGAGGAAAAAGGATGAAAATTGACCGATTTATGGGGCTGGACTGGTCACGCCGGTCCAGTTGGACCGGATTACAGAGGAAAACCAGACCAGCTGGTCGGACTGGTCGGCTGGAGATTGAAGATGACTCCTGTAGCTGGTGCATGGCTCCCACGTGCAGCCACTTCAGGCAGCGCGTACGGGTGCGTGGGGGACAATTTGGGGAAATTTCCAACATGTAATTTTATCTTTTCGATGTAACGAACATTTTGAGACTGGTTTCGAGTCGATCGGACATCGTCTCGATAGAGTTCAAGATGTCCGAAGGTTTAGGATCGCGTTTAAAAATAGTTAAAATCCCAAAACATTAGGGGGCATTAGTAAGAGGTTAATTAAGTAGTTAGTAACCCTCTAAAGTGATTTGGATAGGTTTGGGAACCCCGGAGTAGGTGATTAACCCGGGAAGGCGTACGACTCTCGTATCGAGGCGGCAGCTCGGACGGTCTGTAAGTGGAATTTCTTTTATGAATCGATGCATGCATAAATTTTTTATAAGTATTTTAATAAATTTTTTGTGATGCCATGAGTGCATTTAGTGTGTGTTACGTATTGGCATGTATTTCGATGTTTTCGATTTTATACGTGCTTTTACGCGTTCATGCTTTTGGTTTTAATGAAATGGTTTTGAAAAGGTAAAATCGGGAATGAGACCCAATTGGTTTTGGTTTTGACTCGGGAATGAGGCCCTATTAATGACCTACGGGTCTGAGTCGTGGTCGCGACGGGCGCTGTGTGCAAGGCAACGGACGACATGATGCTCACCTCCGAACTGGAGATGTGTTCCCTCCGGAGAGGTCACGATGCACGTTTTGTTATCGAGCAGCCACTGGAGGCTCGACTTCGGGGTGCAGAAGGTTTAGGAAATCGATCGGCGATGGGTACACCATGTTCTAGAGGTGGTCACGACAGTGATATTTTCACGACAATATACTAGGATTGAGAGCAGTCCTGGACTGATGGTTGCACGCATTATTCTGATCGGAATCGTGACTGCCCTTGAGGTATCGGGCTTATTGCCTCGCTGTTTTACGAGTTTGGGCTTGAGTCCCAATTAATGGTGAAATCGGGCTAGAAGCCCCGTTGAGTCATAAGTTCGGGCTAGAGGCCCAGTTCATGTGTGTTATCGGGTGTGAGTCCCCGAGTGTGGCTTTTCTATACTAGCGTGTATATACCCTCCTTTATGAGGTGATTGGTCTCCTCCAGACGTCGACCTGGAGAGTCACGATCCACTGTCCGGAATGAGTAATCCCCATAGGGAGCCCATTCCAAGAGTGGAAGATATGATAGAATCTCGGACCTAATCCGGAGAGATGCCCAGACTGGTTTCGGAGACAGAGCCTCCCAGATGGAGAATTCCTGGGGGTAGACTCGAAGTGAGATCACGAGTAGTATGCATACTTATATATATAGAAATCGTGACATATATTGGGTATTAGTTCCCTAGGAGCTGTGTGCCCCGAGTTGACATCAGAGCATGTCTAGGATGGGTTATATATATATGTATATATGTATATGTGTGTGAGATTTCACAGAGACGATTTTAGGCTGAGACCCACGTGTTTTGGATTTAGGTCGAAACCCTCTGTTTCATGTTTTGGAAGGAGACTCGTTATGGGTTCCTTATTTTGGATTTTGGGCCAAGGCCCCTTGTTCTATGTTTGAGAAATGATTTTCGAATGCATGCATATTTTTTTAGTGAAGGGCATAGAGGTCTTTTACGAAATTTTTTTTTTATAAAATAATTTGTTTTGTCCACTCACAGCTTTCATGTTTTGAATGTCCTTCCGGCTGATCGCGGATGCGAGCTGTAGTAGAGACGAGACATCACATTCCTTTTCCGGATCCTAGCGCCCTCTGATAGTCCCGATTGGGAAAATGATGGAATTATCTCTAGTCTGACACTTCGTGTCAGACGGGAGCAAACACATCCCACGTGAATCCCGAGGGATTTGGGACGGGTACTGTCAAGTTGGTATCAGAGCGAGGTTGGCTCATATGATACTCATGGTACTCTGATACTAGTTGGTATCAGAGCGGGTTTTGCTCTCATAGTGCGCACAAGCCGAGGATGTGATGTCTCTGCAGTCGTAACAGCCCGTCATCAACCTGATAGTTAGGGTACTAGTACGAGGATTCGGCAGAATCGACCCTAGTTCGTGTACGCTTGACACGAGGTATGATCGTGTGAGGTCAGTTTGGCAGAGGATGTCGTGGTTGTTGAGAGGTTGAATCCTGATCGGGATTAATACGTGAGTGAATCTAACGGCTTAGGACCGTCGTGTTACTAGAGATAGGATCCAGTGGACCAATAGATACAGTATGATGACCCGAGAGTCGAGACCGTTGAGTAGCCATGACGCATATCGAACGGAGCAAAATGGAATCCATGTGGTTCTGATGTTGGAATCGTCCTCGATAGAACTGCAAGGATCGGAGATTGTGCTGCTAGGAGCAATTGGACGCACGAGGACCTTAGTTAAGACTGGTTGGAATAGGAACGTCGATCCTATCTGGCATGAGATGCCACGTTTAGAGGTGTAGAATCCTAGAGGGATGTCGACTGGCAGAGGATACCCGGAGTAGTTGTTGTGTGCCGTGGTACGATATGATTACGACGTGTAGTAGGGGTGCAGTGTTAGGCACGGAGTTTGGCCAAGTTCTTGTGAAGACCAACGGCTCCTAGTAGTAGAGTTACGAGGGAACGAGCTACTCAGATTGTGGTTACTTGTTGTTGGGACACCAGTATCGGAGTACGACAACTCTTCGGAGTCGAGCGCTAGGGATCACTCGAGATAAACATGCTGCAACGAGCAGCAGAGTTGGTGATAACCCTAGTTGGCGAGTGATTGGACAAGCTACTAGGAGAGTGGTACTTGTTGATCGGACTCCGAGGCAGACCGATCGGTGATTCTGGCGGTGAGTTAACCGCATAGGTTCAGAGTCTTGGTGGTGTTGTGTGTGGTTTGTGTAAAACCCGTGTCCTGGAGGGAACGGTAAAAATCCCACATTCCTGCGAGGGGGGGAATGGTCTGGGAAAAGAATGGTGGTGTGCCTTAAAGGTGTAGGCACACACCTATCTAGCATGAGGCCCAAAGCGGACAATATCGTGCTAGATGAATCGGGACCTGACAGAAGAGGGTCGGGTCCTGACAATTTGGTATCAGAGCCAGACCCCGACCGGGAAGTGTGCCAGCGAGGACGCTGGGCCCTAAGGGGGGTGGATTGTAAAACCCGTGTCCTGGAGGGAATGGTGAACAATCCCACATTCCTGCGAGGGGGGAATGGTCTGGGAAAAAAATGGTGGTGTGCCTTAAAGGTGTAGGCACACACCTATCTAGCATGAGGCCCAAAGCGGACAATATCGTGCTAGATGAATCGGGACCTGACAGAAGAGGGTCGGGTCCTGACAGTTTGTGTCCGCACGGGCTCGCGGTAGGAACCACTATCGAGGTTGGATTTGTTGGTGATTGTTGAGACATGGGGGACGTTCAGGGAACATTCATTTTCTGGTATGGATTGTCGGAATGGTCATACCCGGAGTCGTGGGGTACGAGAGAGTCAGAGCCCTTCTGACCCGTGTGGAAATGAGTGACGATCGCTCGGTGCGGGCAGAGTCTTCTGATCTGTTTACTTCGCACTCCGCGTGGCGGTGACGCGATGAAGATAACAAAAAGAAACGATGAGCCACGAGCTGAGGGTAGCTCAGTCGTGATGTGCTCAGGGTAAGGTTGTACCACTACACGACAAGAAGGATTCATCGGCTAGTGTAGATTCTTGGGAATCGTGATGGAGATGGGTTGGTTGATTGCGGTTGACTGTAACAACCCGTCCCGAGAGCCGGGATTAGTATCATGATTAAGGTGGGATTAGTGAGGTTTATTGGTGGTTAGGTGGTCCCGATAGGTCCGTAAGTTGGGAATGACGATTTTGCCCCTAACTTGTGCAAAAATGTTGACTTTAGTTCGGGTGGTCAAATGGGTGTTGACCAGTGACCAGGACGTAGTTTAGGACGTCATGAAACCATAGGCAGGCAGTACGCCCGATTCCGACATCCGAGGAGGAAGTTATGATGTTCGAAAGGTTGAGGGCATAACAGTAATTTGGTTAAAAGAAGGGGGAAACGTTGACTTTTTGGACGAACGGGTTTTGGTATGTTGACCGAGGATGGTTAGATAGATTTCATCGTCCTGAGTTTGATGACAGGCGGCACGTATTCATAGGACGTACGGTGTGGGAGTTACGGGTCTAGAAAGGTAGTGGCAAAACCGTAATATTGAGTTAAAAGAAGGGGTAGTTTGGTCTTTTGTGTTCTGGGAATTTGTGCAGAGAAAGGGCAGATGGACGGCTGGGATGAAGCCACATGGGAGAGAATGGAGTGGATAGCACAGGGCTAGTGGCTTCTGGGGGGTTCTCGTGTGTGCACGGTTCCAATAATTGGGGTGCAACCGTGCAGTGCCCGTGTGTGTGTTCTTCGATCCTAAGTGAAACAGAGTGAGGCGGTGAGAGAAATTGAAGGGTGATCGTGAGTGCTGGTGAGTTTGTGAGGGTGTGAGAGTGATCAGAGAGGTGAGAAGGTTACAGGGAGGAGGTTTGGACGTGTTGTGCTTGTGTGTGAGTGAGTGAGAGTCACGGGGACAACCAGAGGAAACAGAGAAGACTGAGGGCTTGTGGTGGTGCTGTGGCCGTGTACGGGTGTGATTGATCTCGAGAGGAGGCTAAGGCGACGCTGGGGACTCCAGGGAGCACGGCGGCGAGTACGGCGGTGGACGGTTGCAGGTAATCCCTCATTCCTGTAACATTACCCTGTTTTTCCGTTGAGTTTTGACTTGAGAGTCGTGAGTCTAGAGGTCGAATTGATGAGTTTTGGGTGGTTTGGGTGACTCAGTGGAGGTCTGGGCTTCTATTGGTTGTGCTGCCGTGACGGGTGGTGCACGGTGGGGGTTAACACGACGGCGGGTACCCTAGTGCTCTGTTTTGCCGTCGATGTTCAAACCCAAAGTCGTGAAGATTGGCGTAGAGTCGACGTTCCATGTGAGTTGGGTGAGGTTTAGGATGGTCCTAGGAACCGTCTGGTGTTGCCACCGTGACGGGAGGTGACCTGGGTGGCCGGGAAGGGAAACAGAGTAGAGAGTGGGTTTTGTTTCGAGCTTCAGTCGATGGTTTAGGAGCCGTGTCGAGGTCTAAGGAGGACGAGGATGGACAGAATAGGTCTGGACGATGAAGATGGTGAAGGAAGGGAAGGAATGGAGACGGGACGGCAGAGAACCGTTCTCGCCGGTTCAGGTTGCAGACCACTGGTGTGAACCGGGTTTGCTCAAGGTAGCCGATGCACTGTAGCAGGCGCGTGAGGGCGCGTGCGGCGGTCCTAGGAAAAGTGGTCAACATGGTTTTTGGTCCAGGAGTTGTGACGAGTCCATTGGAATTGGTTTCGGGTTAATCGGACGTCGAATCGAAGTAGTTTCGCGAGGGTGAAGGTTTAGGGTTTCTGTTCGTTACGTTTAGGACCGGGGATTTTTGAGGGAATTTAGGTGGATACTCGTGGACCTGTTAGTGACGTAATTTGGTGGTTGTTGACAGGATCGGGATTTCCCGAGGAAGCCGAGGAACGTGTTGGACGTTCGGGACGCGATTGAGGGCTCGGTACTGTGAGTGGACCCCTTCTCTATAACTGAGCATGCATAACTGCTTTTAATTAATTTTTTTATGGTTTTATATGTGATTTCATGGTTATTTGACTATGCTATAACTATTTTATATGATTGCATGGTTTTCGAGAAATAATTATTTGGCACGTTTTCCGAGAAAGTATGAATTCTGCATAAAAAGCTATGGTTTTGGGGTTTCAAATGTTAAATGATTTTCAATGATTATAAAGGGATTCTGGAACACGATTTCGATGAGCAATGGTTTTTGGTTTTAGAATCGGATTTCGGAAAGCGGATTTGGGTTTTAAAGTTGAAAAGTGGATTCCGGATTTGGGTTCGGAATGTCGGTTCTGAACGCCGGAAGGGCTTCGGACCGGGGATTTCGAATTCGAGTTAGGCGAGGGATTTCGAATTAGTTTTACACTGAATTGGGATTGGATTTGCTGGATCTGGATATGGGTTTAAAGACCCGGATGCTGATTTGACGGGGGACGGGCCCGGATTGAGTTTAAAGACTCGGGAGTTTAAAGACTCGGACATTTATGATATTACCCCCATAGGCCTTTTGAGTTTAAAGACTCGGGAGTTTAAAGATCGGATATTATTAAGGCCTGTTGAGTTTAAAGACTCGGGAGTTTAAAGACTCGGATAGGTCCAGCAGGTTTGATCGGAAAATGATGATTTTGACATTCAGGGTTTATGATATGGTTTTATGATTCCTATGCTATGACTTCTATAACTGTTTTATAGTGTTTCTGTTTCTTATGATGTTTATGGTGATTGATTCATAATTGTTTCGATAACTGGGTTATGCATGTGGTTTTCAAAACGGAGGATTAAACTCGGTTTTCTGATAAATGGTTTTAGAACTTTTCTTTTATTATGGTCCACTCACATCTTCTGTTTTAAATTGGCCTCCAGGCTGTGGAGATAGCGCGGGGTCTTGACGTCGAGGCAGTGTCTGAGGCATAGAAGTGACGAGTAGGGTCTCAGAGTGCTTAAGTTTTCTTCCGCGTGCGTGTAATTGTCATCGGTTTTTATTTCATTGTAGTCGTACTATGCTCTGTAAACTCTAACTTTGATTTTTATTGAGTGCTTTCTCCTGCGTCTGACTGTTTTTGTGTCGGGGTGTCAGACGGGAGCAGGATTTACCTCGGGTTTCGGGGTGAAACCGGGTGGGTCCTGACATTGACCACACCTCCTGAGTTTCGTGTACGCTTATTGAAGGAGAAATCTGATGGTGAGTATAGAATGGGTCATTACAGTAGTTATCGACAGTTGTCGTTGGTCAGAAATAATGGACAACGCGAGTACTGTCGTGAGGATTAGTGACCGGAGGGTTAGATGTGGTAATACGCAGAGAGTTGTATACAGATCACAGCATGAGCCTGTTGTGACTCTTCAATCGAGTGGTACATCAGGTTAGGATGAATTGACATCCTTTTGGATGTGCATAAACGAGCATAAATGGATAGGCGAATTGGATTGATTACGGACATGTGGATGATGTCTGAGTGAGTTGAGGGCCTAGTTTGTGACCGAGTTAGTAGATGTGCCCTAGAGTGGTAAACAAGTGAGTTCGATGGGCACTGAGCGAGACAGAGAGGATCCCAAGTGGCACAGCACGAGGTATACTCTATACCTGGATTGGTGACAGGTACCCTAGGTCGTTGTGGACGGACGACACAAGTGTTCGGTGCTGGAATTGGATCCCATAAAGATTGGGATGTACGAACTAGGTTACCGACGGGAAAAGTGATGGAAGAAACCGAAGAGAATCAATGGAAGTGTTTAGTCCTGAAGGAAAGGATTAAGCATTATAGTAATTATCATAGAATACTCTTAGTCGAGGATTTGGGAAGTCCAGAGGTTGGAGTTAACACCCGGTTGAAAGCATACTTATTTCCAACATGGTTGCAACTACTCTCGACTTAGAGGTCGGTGAATGAGACTTCTCGTTTTCTGCTCTTTAGTAGATAGTGTTGGATTCCGGAGGATGACATAGGATGAACTTTGATGTCATCATCTTTGACTTTACTCATGTGGGTCGATGAGGAAGAAGATGACAGCTAAGGGTTCAAAAAGGGTATAAGAACTGAACACCCAGGCTGTGGATCAAATTTGATTGACTTAGATATCAGATGATTCGTAGTGTCACATCCAGTGACGTGACAAGTGAGTGCCGAGGTGAGTCAGATTGAGTAGTGTGAGGATGATCGAGATTACGAAAGTGATTGTGGTGACCTTGAGGTGAGTAGACCGAGGTCTGGTCGTCATTGGAGTAAATTACCTTGCTAATTTTACTAAGCTAGGAGCAGAGGAGAACTTTTGACAAGACAGTTAAGGAATCTCTTAGCATAGTTGGTGAGATGACAAGATAAAGATTAGTTGGAGTTAATTAGGAGACGAGGACAATACGTGGATATCGATCAGGAAAAGATGAATAGCCGATGCCTCGAGTCAGAGTTGAGGATAGAGATTGTGTTGGATTGAGGTTGGCTCGTGACGCACGATTGAGCATCGAATCGATGAGTACTATGATCGGATGTGTTCTGACATATTGGTGCAGTGACCGGACGTCGAATGTTGTGTGCTCGAGCAGGGTTGATCGAGAGGGTTCGGAGATTTGATGAGCCGAGAGCTCAGGGTCGTGCGGGCCAAAGGAACCCTAATGACTGTGTGTGTTTCCTGCTGAGACAAGTATTCGATTGGATTTTGTATGCACCCAGGATGAGTGAGACGTCGATTGTGTGTCGACAGGACGAGTAGTATGACAGTGAGACTCGAGGTGAGTCCAGGTGCCAGCAGAGATCGCTGAGAGATGTACGGTACGATAAGAGGACTCGAGAGCGAGTTGAGATCAAAGTAGCGCAGTGGAGCCGAGCGTTACTGCTAGTCACAATCAAGATCGTGGACTTAGTGAGTGTTAGAGGAGAATAGTGCCCCTCTGAATAGTGGATTACGGTTTGCAACCGTCTCGGAACCGTTCAGTGACGGAGGTTGAGTATCGCTTTGTGGGAGCAGTGAGGATAGTTGTCGGATCGGATGCTGAATAGGACGTTAGCTCCGGTTATCAGATGAGAAAGGTCATTAGATTGAAAATCTGACTTTGGATGTTAGAAGAGAAGAACCATCATACTGAAAAGTTGACTTGATGGCAGCTTGGAGAGGATAACCCTTAGTGGGAGTATGTGTCGTAACCTGGTGGTTGGAGGTTGGAACGTGTCGGAAAGACAAACTATAAGGATCTAAAATCAACTTAGTATAACTGACCTATCAGAGTGACCTGTCAGGATGTCTAGGATGGGTTATATATGTATATATGTATATGTGTGTGAGATTTCACAGAGACGATTTTGGGTTGAGACCCACGTGTTTTGGATTTGGGTCGAAACCCTATGTTTCATGTTTTGGAAGGAGACTCGTTATGGGTTCCTTATTTTTGATTTTGGGCCAAGGCCCCGTGTTCTGTGTTTGAGAAATGATTTTCGAATGCATGCATATTTTTTTAGTGAAGGGCATAAAGGTCTTTTTACAAAAATGTTTTTTTATAAAATAATTTGTTTTGTCCACTCACAGCTTTCGTGTTTTGAATGCCCTTCAGGTTGATCGCGGATACAGGTTGTAGCAGAGACGAGACATCACATTCCTCCTCCAGATCCTGACCCTCTCTGATAGTTCTGGTTGAGCAAAGGACGGAATTATCCCTGATTTAACATTTCGTGTCAGATAGGAGCAGGCACGTCCCACGTAATCCCGAGGGATTTGTGATGGGTCCTGTCACGTAGCACGTGTCAAACCTGTCATAGCTGGATCGGCCAGGTGTCATCCCTAGTTTGACTTTTCATATGCTAAAAGTGAAGTATAATAATGGTAAAAATCCTCCATAGTTGGATCGGCCATAGCTAGGAACGTTGGCCATCCAGTTCTAACTCTCAAGCTCATCATGCCTTGTTTTCAAGATGGAAAATGACTTGTCGCATGGCATTGATAGAACTTGGCTATTACCTTTCAGAAGAGACATGATCTGCTCACTATCTAGAGCAGACAATTTCATCTACTTCCTAAAGTTTCGATGCCACTACATATCCACCCGCGTTGCACCATATTTCATTAGACTATAGTTGTTTATGTCTCATATAATTTTTATTACCTTGCAAGATTTTAACGGTGCAACATATAGGCACGCAGCCAAGTAACTATATTATATGGAATATCCAAGTGGGTGATGTAAATAGTGAAAACGATTAAGGAATGGCACACTAGAACCTAAGGGGATGAATAGGTTTACTGCTAACTTCAATTTTGCCAACAACAAATTTTCAATCCAAACACCATGAAGCAAAACTTAATCTTCAAGCTTCAATTTTCACTAATCAAATAGGACAATCCAATTCAATTGATCAAACAAGAAACCTAATCCACACACAATAAATAGCAAGATGAAAGTTCAATCAGTCAAACAACACAATCAACAAACACTAAGCAAGAGCATGATCAAGCATATAACACAGAGATTTTAACGTGGTAAACCCTCCACTGGGAAACCTCCACGGGCACTTTGCCAGTCAGAAAATCAATCCACTAAGAATAAGCAATTACAATGTTTGACAGACACGGACTCAACCTACAGACCCAATCTGTGAAGGTAGTCGTTGTCTTCAACACAAAGATGGCTCACTTAGCAACAATGATTTCCACCTTCAACTCCTCCTGGTGGCACAGCTATCACACAGCCGTTAATCACCCTTGAGGTATGAACCTCTGTAACTCTTATATATTTGTGTTTGCTTTTGAACTCCAAAAAGGCGGCAACTCTGATTTGCTCTTGATCTCTGTCTGTTTACTCTCCTCTGTTTTTCTTTCGTTTTTTATTTTTTTTTTTTTTTTGCCCCTGCCTTTATCTCAATTAACTCTCTATTTGTTTTTCCACAACTCCACTTCTTTTTCGCTACTCCAATCAATTTAGCTGGCTGCACTAATTGACACAAAACCTAACCTAAAACAAAGTTGGGCCTGTCTCTTTTTAAAACATAAAAATAGCAGCGCATCACTTTGGGCTAATAGCAACCAACGGCCATATAAACTTGACAAAAAAAACTACTCTAGGAAATGCCAATTACAAGAATGCATTTACAATCTCCCCCTTTGGCATTTCCTGGACAAACCTACTACATTCAGATTCCATATAGAAATGAAAGATGCAGATGCCAATGATCACTAGATTTAACCTGCACAACTATAAACAAACAACCTGTGAAGTATGTATGGAAATGGAGTAAACGGAATATATAAAACAACAGTGTCTATATAGAGTCAAGAAGCACATAAATGATGTGAAATATAATGCAGTGAAATCTAAAGATCACATGGCAGCTCCCCCTGAATGTATGATACTTAGTAAAAACCATTCCTCCCCCTGAAGATGTTCTGTTACTCCCCATGAATGTATTTTCCCCCTTTTGTACAGGAAAAGAGAGAGAGAGAGAGAGAGAGAGAGAGAGAGAGAGAGAGAGAGAGAGAGAGAGAGAGAGAGAGAGAGAGAGAGAGAGAGAGAGAGAGAGAGAGAGAGAGAGAGAGATAGAGAGAGAGCTGAATTAAGATAGAAGAACACACATCAACAAGTGACGAACAAACATGCTGGAATAGAGTAGAATAGTGGTGGTAGTAAGAAGAAAGTCGCAAACTCACTCGAGCAAAAAAAAAACATGTGGTAGAAAAAAATGATGGCAGGGAGCAGACAAGTGAGAACAGTAAGAACAGCCACAGATAAGCAACCAAGCACCAAGACCAATCCATGAACCATAAATTCGTAGTGCAAGGGGGTTAATAGGTGAGGAGTCCAGCAAATAAGAGTACACAGAAGAGATAGACAACCGAGATCAAAAAGAGTAATGACATAAAAACAAAATTCGATGATTTTTTTTTTGTAGTTCTCTTAAGCAAGCTTAGCGAACAGCAGGTGTTAGATCAATGTGCCCAAGTTAGTTGACTATAGAACATTAGGTGATGAGGCACCCTAGAGATGTACTAACCTGAGTCTAGAAGGCTACAAAACATACAACTTTTTTTTATGAATCAGCATTATCAAAGATGTTATTAAGCTTTCTAACTGACTTATGTAGCGGGTGTTTGAACAATGTGCTCGAATCAGTTGACTTCAAGACATTTGGTGATGAGGCACCACAAGGATGGACTAACCCAAGTAAGAAAGGCTACAACAGCAGAGACAATGAGGATTGAGACTGAGAACTAAAGAAATTGTCAATGCTTGGAAACGTGCAAAGATCCCAGGCAAGCAAGCTCATACTATGATAATCTACAGCCGCAACACACACCTGTCAACCGTGCAAGAGTGTGTGAACAAGAACAAGGATTACATGAAAAAACCAGCGCTTGGGTGAAAATCTAGGACATACATTTCGGTTCACACAAATATGAGCACTATGTAGGGAGTGACACCAATGCATAAAAGCTTTGAGTGAGTAAGATAATTTGAACTGACTACACCACTATTCATACAGAAACTCAGTAGGTTCATAAACACTCAGAAGACGTGTAAATGCTATCATAATCCAGGAAACTAGGCAAGATTACACACACCAATTGACTTTCGAAGATTTTCAAACTGGGAGGTTTCCAATGGTTTGGTAAAGATATCATCCAACTATTTATCAATAGATATGTATTGCAATGTAACAAAATTATTCTCAACTAACTCGCGAATGAAATGATGACGAATATCAATGTGTTTTGTACGTGAGTGTTCAACGGGATTCTTAGAGATATTTATGGCACTAGTGTTATCACAGAAAATAGTCAGCTTACCTTGGTCAATGCCATAATCGTGAAGCATTTGCTTCATCCATATCAACGGAGTACAGTAGCTTCCAGCTGCAATGTACTCAGCTTCTGTACTAGACAAGGAGACACAATTCTGCTTTTTTCTATGTCAAGCAACAAGGTTGTTGCCTACGTAGAAGCAACCTCCAGAAGTGCTTTTACGATCATTAGCGTTTCGTGCCTAATCTGCATCACAATACCTTGCAATTTCAGAATTTGAATCATATAAGTACAGAATACCTTGATTTAGGATTCCAGTTATGTATCTAATAATGTGTTTAACAAAGCATAAATAGGACTCCTTTGGGTCTGCTTGGAATCGTGCACAAACTCCAACGCTAAAGGAAATGTCAGGACGGCTGGCAGTCAAGTACAACAGACTGCCAATCATGCTTCTATAATGCTTCTGATCAACTTTCTTTCATGTGGGATCCTTATGAGGTTTATCATTTTTGGCCATGGGAGTAGGGATGGGTTTGGCTTTGTTGATGCCAAATTTGGCAATGAGATCTTTAGCATACTTGGTTTGAGAAATGAAGATCCCGTCGTCCAATTGTTGTACTTGCAAACCAAGATAGTAAGTTAGTTCTCCACACATGCTCATTTCAAATTCAGACTTCATAACATTAGTGAATTCAAGAACAAGATAATCAGAAGTCGATCCAAAAACAATGTCATCAACATAAACTTGTGCAACAATCAAATCAGTGTTGATCCGTTTGACAAATAGTGTTTTGTCAATTTCGCCTCTGAAGTATCACTTGGCAAGCCAAATGGGTGGACAGTCGGGAGTACCAAGCCCCTGGTGCTTGCTTGAGACCATACAGAGCTTTTCGAAGAGGATAGACATGAGCTGGATGATGTGGATGATGTGGATCAACAAAACCGGTTGGTTGTTCAACATATACTTCTTCTTACAGCACCCCATTGAGAAAAGAACTCTTGACATCCATTTGGTGAAGCTTGAATTTTAGATGAAAAGCTATGGAGAAAAGGAGTCTAACAAATTCAAGTCTGGCCACAGGTGCAAACATCTCGTCAAAATCCAAGCCCTCAACCTGTGTGTATCCTTGTCCGACAAGTCGAGCCTTGTTCCTTGTGATGGTGCCCTTTTCATCAGTCTTGTTGCGAAATATCCACTTGGTTCCAATGACATTGAATTTTGAAGGGTGAGGCACAAGATACCATACATCATTGCGAGTGAGCTGATTAAATTCATCCTGCATTGCCATGATCCAATCAGAAGATACGTAGGAACAAGGATAGCTCACTCGCAAGACTGATGAATGGTATCCTTAGAATCAATAGAAGATACGTAGCAAGTGGAGGATAGCTCTTCATTAGCCTGCTTCCTGGTATGTATTCTATCTTGTAATCTGCCAATGATATATGTGGTGGAGTGATCTCTATGAACTTGGCCGGCACCGATTCTATGAACACGATCTGATTTTGATCTGTCTGGACTTGTGTTGCCAGCTGCCATAGTAGGTTCAGAGACCCCCAAAGTGTCATCATTCAAAGTGACCTGTTGATCTATCTACACAAGAGACTCATTGACAACCACATTAATTGATTCCATAACTATTTTAGTACGCAAATTGTAAACACGATAAGCCTTACTAGTTAAGGAATAACCAAGAAAAATACCAATGTCACTTCTAGGATCAAGTTTTTTAAGGTACTCTCTATCTTTGTAAATGTAACATCTACTTCCAAAAACCTTCAAGTGTTGCACATTTGGCTTCTTTCCTTTCCAAAGTTCATAAGGAGTTGAGTGCGTACCTGGTCTTAGATATACACGATTTTCTGTGTAGCATGCCGTGCTAAAAGCTTCAGCCCAAAAATGTGATGCAACTTGAGATTTAGTTAGTAAGACACGAGACATGTCAAGAAAAACTCTATTTTTCCTTTCAACTACCCCATTCTGTTGAGGTGTGATAGGAGCAGAAAATTCATGGTGAATGCCATACTCATCACAAAATGCAGCAAAAGATGTATTCTCAAATTCAGTTCCATGGTCTGTTCTAAGCCTCACAATGCATTCAGAAGATTCAAATTTTTCTGTTTTAATTCTCTTGTATATTGAACAAAAAGAATTAAAAGCATCTAATTTTCCATGTAGGAAAGCGACCCAAGTAAATCGTGAGTAATCATCAACTAACACCAAAGCATAATTTTTCCACCGAGACTTGTAAGATCGAAAGGTCCTACTAAGTCCATATGCATCAACTTTAATGGTTTTGATGTGGATATTAAATGCATAGCAGAATGATAATCCCTAGTTTGTTTTCCAATTTGACACGACTTACAAACTCCTTCATGATTTCCTCCTAATTTTGGTAGCCCCTTAACTAGGTTTTTCTTAGACAGTTTCGAGAGATCCCTACAATTCATGTGACCTAATCGATGGTGCCAAAGACTTAGAAGATTATCTTGAGTTCTGTAACAAATTTGGAAGTTACTGAGATCATTTGCGTGCACGCAATAACAATTATCCTCAGACCTTACACAATTCATAACATCATTTCCATTTGCACCACTTACTTTGCAGTTTAATTTTTTGAACGACACAACACCAACCTCATCACATAATTGACTTATACTAATGAGATTAGCATGAAGATTATCAACTAGCAGTACATTATTCAAGCTAGATATTTCGGGAGCTGTCACATTACCTTTGCCTAGGATCTTAGATTTTCGACCATCACCAAACGTGACTGTCCCGCTTACTCCTTCATCAGAGATGGAGGTGAACCATGACCTGTCACCTGTCATATGTCTAGAACACCCACTGTCAAAGTACCAAATATCTGTCCTATCTGCAGATTGTGCAGTAAGTGCAACAAAACAAAGTATGTTTGAGTCATGTGAGTGATGAAAAAATGCAGATGAGGTATGAGCATATAGACAAACATGATTTTCTTTCTTTCTCCATTTAAGGTTCAACTTAGACACAACAGAGGAAGGAATGGTAGTGAGTTTAGAAAGTCTGCAGATCTCATCAGACGAAGATGAGAGTCTTGACCGAGAGGAGTTCTCTCTTTTGGTTCCCAGATGCCATTTTTGGTTGGCTATCATCTTTCTAAAAATCTCACACCTAGACTGAACATGACCAGAAAATCCACATAAATGACAGACATGCACACAAGTTTTAGGTTTGATGATCAGTTCTGGTTTGAATGCACCAGAGGCTTTCACAAACCGTGTGGTGCAGTTAGAGCTAACAATGTCTGTCCTAAAACCCAAACCACTCTTGTCACCAAACTGTTTTCCCATGTTAAGCATGTTATCTACCTTTTCAGCACCTAAAGTCAGCTTCAAAATTTTTTCTCTTGATTGTTGTAATTCTGCTTTTAGGGAATTATTTTCTGTTTTGAGTGACTCAACAAGCTTGTTCTGGCCAGTGTTCTGTTGATGGAGGATTTGCAACTTATCAATTAAGGCGGCACTTCGTTCCTCAACAGTTTTTAATTGTAACTTAAATTCAGAATCAATTCTAAAGTTTTCATCCTTTAGAGTAGTGATTTTTTCAGTCAATTCCAGATTTTGCTTTCTTACCTTTTTATAGGCTTGATACAATTTATCATAAAGAGCCAGAACCTCTTCTAGTTCAAGCTCGTCAGAATTCAAACCAAGTGGTTTAACTTCACTTTCACAGGTGGTTGCAACTAGTGCAACCACTTTGCGTTCAGAGTCTGAATCTGACTCACTGTCACTCCAAGTTACATGCAAAGCCTTGCTATTTTCATGTTTTTTTTTCTTCAGAGTGTTTGCACACTCTGATGAAATATCCCTGAAATCCTCACATTCAAAACACTTGATCCTATAATTTGTGGCTTTCTTATCTCTTGACCTAGATGACCGTGAAATTTTTTCAGAATTAGAATCATTGTTTTTGAATTTTCTTGAGCTAGACCCAAAGTTGTCCATTGAGTCTTAATTCTTGTTCTTCCTATTTTTGAGAAATTTTCTGAAGTGTTTGGCAAGGAGGGCAAACTCATTATCATTGAAATCATCATCAATGTTTTCTTTATCACTATCCCTACTTACCTTTAGAGCAATATTTTTGGTTTTCTTTAATTCAGGAAGTTCCGTCTCAAAAGTTTTGAGTGATCCAATCAATTGTTCTAGCTTTAAGGAATTTAAATCTCTAACGTCTTAAATGGCAGTTTTCTTGGCTTGAAATCTAAGGGGTAGAGACCTAAGAATCTTTTTAACAACTCTGTGCTCTGGAATACTATCACCTAGATTGCAACACGCTATCACAATGACACTAAGTTTAGCATAGAACTCCGAAAAAGTTTCACCCTCCTCCATTTTGATGGTTTCAAATTGAGTTGTGAACATTTGAAGTTTAGAGGCCTTGACACTTTCAGTACCTTCATGTGTGACTTGCAAGATGTCCCAAGCTTGCTTGGAAGTCTCACAAGTAGAAATGTAGTTGAACTGTTCGGAGGAGACGGCTGTGAACAAAGCATTCAAGCCTTTCTGATTATTAGTGCAATGGAGCACTTTAGCCTGAGACCATTTTTCCTTAGGTTTTGGGATAGTTTCGTTTGAACTCTCAAATTTTGAGGTTTTGGTTGGTTCAGTTTAACCATGGACAACGGTGTGCCAGACACGGTCATCAGGTGACCACAAGAAGGCCTTCATTTTGGCCTTCCAGACACCATAGTTCTCACCATCAAAGTATGGTGGATGAGCAATGGAACCCAAGGCACGATCCATCCCTAAAGCTACCTTGCGGACCTCACCAGTTATGTTTGGTGACCCGATCTAATACCAAATGAAAACGATTAAGGAATGGTACACTAGAACCTAGGGGGGTCAATAGGTTTACTGCTAACTTCAATTTTTCTAACAACAATTTTCAATCCAAACACCATGAAGAAAAACTTAATCTTCAAGCTTCAATTTTCACTAATCAAACAGGACAATCCAATTCAATTGATCAAACAAGAAACCTAATCCACACTCAATAAATAGCAAGAAGTTCAATCAGTCAAACAACACAATCAACCAACACTAAGCAAGAGCATGATCAAGCATATAACACATAGATTTTAACGTGGTAAACCCTCCACTAGGAAATCTCCACGGGCACTTTGCCAGTCAGAAAATCAATCCACTAAGAATAAGCAATTACAATGTTTGACAGACACAGACTCAACTTATAGATCCAATCTATGAAGGCAGTCGTTGTCTTCAACACAAAGATGGCTCACTTAGCAGCAATGATTTCCACCTTCAACTCCTCCTGGTGGCACATCTATCACACAGCCGTCAATCACCCTTAAGGTATGAACCTCTGTAACTCTTATATATTTGTGTTTGCTTTTGAACTCCAAAAAGGCGGCAACTCTGATTTGCTCTTGATCTCTGTCTGTTTACTCTCCGCCGTTTTTCTTTCGTTTTTTTTCGCCCCCCGCCTTTATCTCAATTAACTCTCTATTTGTTTTTCCACAGCTCCACTTCTTTTTCACTGCTCCAATTAATTTAGTTGGCTGCACTAATTGACACAAAACCTAACCCAAGAAAAAGTTGGGCATGTCTCTTTTTAAAACAAAAAAATAGCAGCCCATCACTTTGGGCTAATAGCAACCAACGACCATATAAACTTGACCAAAAAAAAAAACTACTCTCGGAAATGCCAATTACAAGAATGCATTTAAATACTTATAAGTTATGTGGCAATTCATGTAAGGCTATTTATGTCCACGTATCTTATCTCAACTCACACTCTATATAAGAGGGTAAATTGATAAATGAAAAAACTGATTTCTCTTTGCCACCAAACATTCTCCTTGTTTTCAATATTTCACAAAAAGGAAAGAAAAATAAAAATAAGTATTTGAAAAAAAAAAACTCTAGAGTAATAAGCTTGAAATAAGGTTGATGTAGTCTAGGGATATATGGTCAAATGAGTTTTTTTGAGGGTATGGGTAAATTTTTACTCTACATTGGTACACATGGGCACACATGGGCAATAACTCATCTAGACTCATTGTCAATTTTTGAGGGTTTACCCAAACCTTATCTAATTGGTAATGGATACTCATGATAGTTTACTTTTTATTTTCTCTTTCAATTTGTGTTCATCCTTTTCATTTTATTTTTAACTTCTAATTATTTTTTTTTACCAATTTCTTTTGCTCCATTTTTTTTTGCTTTGATTTTTTTTCTTTAATTTCAAAATTAGTAAATTATTAAAATTATAACTCCAAGAAATTTAGAAAAAAAAAATAACTCCAATAAATTAGAAATGAGGAAACCAAGCTCATTTATTATTTTTTGCAAATAAAATTTGTTCCGAGAAATTAAAAAATTTATTATTTTTATTTACTTCAATTTATTTATTTTTTCTCCTAAAAACCTAATCCCACCCATCATTTCTCTATATTTTCTCTCTCTCTCTCTCTCTCTTCCAATTCAAGAGCATCACAAACTTACAATGGCCAAGGCTTCTTCTTCCTCCAGAAAAATCCATATTGCAGCCACCGATCTCACCGTCATTTCCAATACAAGTGCCTCGTGCAATGAATCAACCCATCAATCATGACTATTTGCATCAGAAGTGCTCCCAAGCCTTCGTCCAAACAATGGCTTCATAAGAATGGCAGCGGTTGCCGCCGCAGGGGCGAAACCGTACTCAATTCACGAACGGCAGCAAATTTTATACCTACCAGATTAAAAACTGGAAACCCCAATTTTTGTTCAGTCTTCTCAATTCCTCTTCAAATAAATACTTTGCCTTCTCAAATTTTTGGTTACATTCCATCAATGGTTTCCTTAAAGAGATTCCCTTTCTAACAAGTAGTATTAGTTGTGAAACGAAGTATCTCAACGGAGTTTGCAAATCCAACATGAAATCCATAGATGTCGACGGCGTTAACGAAGAACAGGTCTGAAGCCTTTTTTTTTCTGCGGGAAAGGGTAACCGCAGGTAAAACCCACGTCCTGCCCATCAAGTCAGTGGGTATGTTCCACCCGCATTCATCCATATTTGTGGTTACCTAATGTAGTCATACGAAACCACATTCATCCATTTGTTGTCTTTCATTTTCTTCATCTTCAAATTCATTGTGATATTTTAACCAATAAGTCCGGCCTTATTATGAAATTCAAATCCATACTTTTTCATACATGGACTTGTGCATATTTCACTACTAAAAAACTGGGCTAAACCCACAATTTATAGAGCACGATTTTGATATACGTTATTCCTAATTCTCCCATCCACAAATTTGTTTGATTTGTTTTTAGAAAACTAAAAACACGAATATTCGTGTTCGTAGAGAACACAAAAAAAAAAAACTCATGCTTAAAAGATTATTTGAGCACAATTTTTTATTCTTAAATTTTGAACCTACACAAATTTGATAATTATATCATTTTTTATCAAATATTTTATATTTAAAAACTTCATTTGTGTCCTTTGCTCAAATAATTTAAATGCAAAAATTGAATTGTCATCCAATACTCAAATATTTTTTACACGAAAAAGTTTGAGCAAATATTTTATTCAAAAAAACTTTTATGCACAAAAATTATATTGTGTTGTTTGCAAAGTTAATTTAAGCTTATATATGGACGCTTCAACAGTTTTCTTCTCCACTTCTCAGTCTTTCTTCTCTCGCTTAAGTGACTAACTTCGTCATTGTTTTCATCATCCCCTTGGCCGACTATCTACCATCACTGGCTCATCAATTTTATCACCATCACCATCGCCGTTCAATTTTAGCACCATCAATTTTGTTTTCGTTTTTTACATAAATCAGGTTTTGGGTTACCTGATTCGGCTCCATATCTTCATCGACTTCAACCGAAGTTTGGGGACCAATTGCGGTGTAAACCCTAGACTTCGGTCTTTTCCGAACTCTACCGATTTCAGCCAGTGACGGCTACCTTAGTTCACTTCGAATTTATCTTCAATTTTTTTAATTTTTTTTTTGGAGGTTTCCCGTGATTTATTCTCGTGATTTTCCTATGTACTTTTTCATGCGCCATCATCAATGGAGGAAGAAAGCAGGATCCGAAAAAATTTGCAGTGTAAGTTGGTTGTTTTGGTTTATGGTTCATGATTCGAGTTTGTTATTTGCTTAATTGGTTTGTAATTTAAATTTGAATTTGAATAAATGAATGATATCAGAAGGAGAGAAGATTGGATTTAGCCTTTTCGTCAAACCATTCACTCAAGTTAATAATTTTGTTAATTTGGTTACCTTCGAATTAAACCTGCTTTGATTTCCTAGGTTGTTAATTGGTGCACACATTATTTTTCCTTTTCTACTTTTCATATTTCTGGAAATTTCCGTGGACGTATAATAAGGAAGAATATGCGAATGAGCTAAAGACTATTGATGATTTCGTTGGGTTGCTGTGGGAAACAAAATGGTCATATATGATGAAGGGGTTGTGTTTATGGCTATTTTCATGTTATAATTGTGAAATTCTGAATAGAAGTGCTGAAATTTTAACCCCAAAATTTGTGATTTGTATGGTCCTTGGCGATTGATGTTTAGGCATTTGTAGTTTTAACTAAATATTGAATATTTGTTATGAAGTCTCCAAAAATGGGTTTCAGTTTCTTCTGATCTAATTAAATGATTTTGTTCAATCTAACATAATTTTCGTTTTTGCTAGCTGTTTCTATTACGTTGACTGAAGGGGTCATAATAGTGCCAAGATCAGGGTCAATCTGTCTCCACATCTGCTGTGGTAGATAATTGATATCTTTGTACAATAGGTTCTATTCACATCTACTTCATTTTGAGAAACCCACTGATTAATTTAGTACACGTTTACTTGATTTAGATGATTTCAAACTTGGTTTTCAATAATCATTTATTAATTTTCATTATGGTTTGTTTGCAGATTGTTGTTTTGACTCAAGACAAAACCAAAGAAAAGAAAGAAAAATGATGAAACAAAGAGCAGTTTTTTATTGCTCTGTTTCTTACCAGGTGATTCACATTTGTATGACTCTTTTGTTTTTGCTTTGATTGGTTGTTCATGGCATGATTATTTTTCATGCTGCTAGACATAGATTATTGAGTAAATTGTAAGTGAAGTAGCATAATGCTTGATTTCTTTTCCATGGCTTCTAATATTTGGTTACAATTTAGCTTTGATTAAGAGAATATCATTGGTGTTGATCTTCGCTGACCTGCATCATTGTCAGCTTTCTTGATTTTCATATGGTGGTTTACTTATTGATTTGGTGTATAAATCTCTAGAATTGGTTAAAATTAATATTTTTTTTCTTCCTTCTTGGTGTTCCTATGATAGCCCAGCTGTAAATCTTCATGTTTAAAATCACGAGGAATTCTTTCATTAAGAATCTAAATTTAGTTCGAATCGACAAGTTTAGGGACTAATGTGAATTTGTTTGTATAGCAATCAAGTTGTAAAACCAAATTCTCCTTCTGAAATTATTCCGTTTTTATATTGAGTTGTATAAGAATAGTTTAATATAAAAATACTAAAAGAATAGTACATTAATTACTTTATTAAAAGAATTATAAAAAAATAGCGATTAAAAATAATTTATATCATCAACGGCCCTAAACCCTAAATAGACTTAGCTCAAAAAGGTAACAACTCAGCCTCCTGCTAATAATTTTCGTACCTTTCCCCTGCTCACTTCTCTCTTTTTCTAGATCTAGATCTGGTCTTCTTCCTCTTTTCCTCTGCTCATCTCCCGCAACCATTTTTATCTTCTTCTCGTCCTCCGCTCCTCTCTTGTCGTCTTCGATTGATAAAGGAGATGGTGCGAGGACTTCGAAGGCAAGGAAAGAATCGAGATCCTCTAGTCATCAGTCTTCTTTCCCTTCTCATCTCTCTCCTCCGCTCATCTCTTTTCTCATCCAACTCCATCAGTCAAACCAAACACGCATTAGAGCAAAAGGTAACTTGATTTATTTTCTTTTAATTTTTCTGATTTGTTTTTCGAGTTTGATGGTTTATAATTTTACATATTTTTTTCCTTATTATTTGTTTACTGGTTGTTAAGTAGATGTAAGGAAGCAAATTTGGAGCCATTACTGCAGTCAATGGTTGCTGATGTTTATCAGGTGAGATTTGATTTGGTTGTGTGCCTAATTATTATACTGAATATTGAGGAAAATAAATTTTGGCTCTTGGATGTATACCGAATTTTCTTTTTTGTTTAAATACTGAATATTTCATATTTTGATTTTTGTTGCAGGTTTTGTTAGCTACTGATGCTCTTTGTATTGTATATACTACGTATACATTAAATTTTTTGGATTATTCGTTATTTTTTTTCCAGAAAAATGAATATATGTATTTTTTTTATCAATCATGTATATATGTATTTTTTTTATCAATCATGTATATATGTATTTTTTTTATCAATCATGTATATATGTATTTTTTTTTATCAATCATGTATATATGTATTTTTTTTTTATCAATCATGTATATATGTATTTTTTTTTATCAATCATGTATATATGTATTTTTTTTTATCAATCATGTATATATGTGTACCAAATTTATCGTAAAAAGTTACAATTGATAAATTTTTGGTACAAAAAATATAAATTGGTCTCAATTTTTTTAAAATAAAATATAAGCTATTGGGTACAATTGTTATGGTTGTGGTTTTAAACTTAGATACTGACATATGCAGTTATGTCAGATAAATTGGGAACGAGAATTTTTCAAAACGTGCTATAAAATGGAGGCATGAACAGAAAAAATGTGTCTTATGAGCAGTAGAAACTGCTGTAACAGTCACCGACTATTTTAATGTGGCTGCATTGTGGGTATTTTTATATCCCACAAATATTTGCTAATATTTGTGCTTTTTGATGGTTTAAAGCATGAATAAAATTCACGCCTTTAGGCCAGTTTTTTAGTAGTGTTTGATGACAAAACAAGAACTTAAATTAGTGTTTTTTTTTTTTTTGTAAAAAAATAACTTAAGTTACTTAATTTTGTAGGTGATTTAATAATGATCAAATAAAAAGAAAATCTTACTGTGAAACAACACCCACCATGAACTTGTTTAATGTAAAATTTTATTGCGTTCATTCTATATATAATGATTCAATCCAATTATATCAAACTTTCCATTGTTATTTACTAATTACCAAAGCTTTTGATTTGTTTGCCTTTGAAGGAGCATCTACAATAGTGTCCTTCGTCAATGCTTTGTGGCCAGCGTCTCTTGCAGAATTTAGAAGCTCAAAACAATAGTGTATACACTCTTACATGTCCGCCATACAATATATTATTACATATGCCTTTTCAAAAAATTTGAAATATCGCCCGATACAATCCCGCAATGGAGAAACAATTGAGGGTTCAAGTGCTAATTGTGGAAGCCTTGAGGTGGCAATTGCTGATGGTGAGACTATAATCATCATGATAGAACGACAAAATTGCTTTAATATAGGCATTTTGATAAATGTTCAACGTAATTGCCATATTTATTTTGTTGAGAATAACATTATAAATTTCCATTTGAATATGGGAAATAACTCTTGAGTTGTTAAGATTTGAGAAATTGTGTATTTATAGGGCTAAAAATGAATTCCATTTAATTGAAATTTTAATCTATAAACCGGTTTGGTGTGTCTTATAACTCGTTACTAACTAAATGTTAAGCTAATTTATTCACATCGTTATTATAGGAATGGTGTTCCTCTATCCATTCAATTTTTCTTGCATACTTGAAGTTTACATAATGTCACTAGATTAACTACATTGTGGTAAATAAGAATAGAACTTCTGAAACCATCAACTTCTCTAATAAGAATTCCATATAATATGTAGGCTGTTATCTGATTAGTGAGCTTATATTATGAACCTAGTTTCTATATAAATAGTTTTATTCCAGAACCATTCACGTTGGCGAGAGGATTTTGTCATATGCCTTCTTTCATTTTCTCTACAAATTTATCTCTGTAGCATGTAATGAGGGACATGACTAAAATGAATGTTCTTTAAATTCCACTTACTTTCTTGCACTTTCCTCTTTTGTATCTTAGTACCTAACAGTTTAAAGATCCTACGTTCAAAGTTTATTTTAATTAATTAATCTTCTGATATTTGCTCTAACTTTTATTTTGAAATAAATAATTAAACAATATGACATAAATTGCTATATCGTACACCACAAATGATGGAATGCAGAAGGATCGTCAGTTCTACTCGTAATACTATTGGTAATAATTAAAAAATGATGGTAATGATTGTCTTATCGTGCTTCACATATAGTGTGATACAAAAAAAAAATGGGATTATAGGCCGTACTCAGAGCATTTTTATTTAATTAAGTATTCTTCTCATGTTTATTTTAGTTACTATTGTGTTCTGAATTAAACATCAAAAGAGTAATTAATTAAAGTGAAGATCAATTACTTGAAATTGAACCCTTGAGTATTAGGGATGTATTCTTTTTTAAATTACGCTTGTAGCTTTGAAGCCAAAAAAACAAAAAAAAAACTCTTGGAACACCAACCAAACCGCTTATTGCAATTAATGCACAACTGTCTACAACATTTTAGACAACCCATGAACAAAAGTGATGATCAATATTTAAGAAAGATGTGTAGATTCAGAAAGTAGAAGAATAATTGAGATGTAAGAGGAAAAAGGAAAGAATAATGAAGAAGATTCAAGAGAGACTCGCCAAGACAAACTAGAGAATTCTAAAAAAGAAAAAAGAACATCCAAAATTTCAGAAAGCTTTAGAAAAGCTTTACCAAGCATACGCTAGAATTATGTAGGAAAGTCTAGAGAAATTATGATGAGATTTATTAACAGATTAATTCACAAAATTCTAGAAGCTAACTACACTTAGTGGCTAACAACTCCCTAAATAGAGGTGTAGTGCCATGTAATGTATGTAATCCAAGAGAGGGTAAAGAAAAGCGTGTTAGGAAATTAAATATTTAATGTATATTAATGAAAATGGAAACTAAAAGAATATAATTGTTTGACCATTATACCTTTAAAATTAGAGTTTGACTCAAATAATTAAATCATAATTTTTTGAATGAATATTAATTTATATAAAATTAATATTTAGATTAGAAAATTGAAGAATATATATATATATATATATATATTTGAATTAAAGAGTCATTTGATTTGGCAACCCTTGGTAGAAGGGGCACATGACAATACATGAAGAGGTATACATTAAAGTCCAATGGTTACATACAATGTCTCTTTTTAAGAGATGTGTCTCTTATTAGGAGATGTGTCTTTTATTACGAAATATGTCTCTTATTAAGATATGTATACTTTATTTAATAGATGTATCTCTTATTAAGAGATATGTCTCTTATGAAGAGATGTTAATGTAAGATGTTGCAATCAATTTATAAACAACTTACATAAATAACAACTAAACCTTAAGATCACAAACAAGGATTACACCAAGAAACATTAATGTAATATGTCATACTTGTTGATGCCATCGTGTTTTGATTAAGATAAGTGGTCTTCTCTTCTCTACCAATAAGTAATTGACCTTCACTAATCAATAGGTCTATAGCTCGTAAGGAATGATTACTTATTGGTAAGAGTAAGGACCCTCTTATATAGTAGTCTAACCCTAATGTGATTTCCTACCATAATCACATTAGGATTCTCAGAGACTAAACAGCTAGTCGAGGTAAACTGTACTAACTTAACACATGTCAATTACCTTATGGAATCCTACATTAATGATTTAATGACAATGACTCTATTATGCCAATTATGACTAGGACATTGCACACTAGCTGAATAATCCATACTCAAACTCTTAACATTCTCCCACTTGATTATAAAGTGATCACATTTGCTCAGTCCTAACTAGTATTGAAATAACAGTATACACTGAGCTCATAAGTGCCACTAAATCCACTCCAAAACACAACAGTGATGATCAACTCAAAATCACAGAACCACAACACTCAAATAAATATGTGTATTGTTGCACTACCATCATTGTGACTCTAAACTGACCACACAAGTCTGTTCGACAGTATGGGGGAGTTCTTAACCGAAAAGGAACTCCCACACATTGGTCCAACCAAAAAATTAATCATGTGCCTTGATACCTAAACAACAACAACTATGATCAATGTACAGGAAACAGATTGTTCACAAAACTGTGCAATCAAGCATTGCGCTGCTATCACATAAGTTCAAAACAGATTCAACATTCACAATCATAAAAAACAGCATATTATTAGATTAAAACTGCCAACAATCAAAATGATCAAGGATACAACAAGAATATTTTAAACTATAACATTTGATGCAATCAAGCATTGCATAACTATCACGATGAATCAAAATGACATTCAGCGCTATACAACTCATCATAGTATTCAAGATAGCAGTTTTAACAGACTTCAAAACTATCAAGTGACATCAATCTTAACTATGAATCCATCTATGAATCAAAGTGAATTCGAACAGCTATATCTCAACACAATGCATCAAAAGTTTCAACAGTAAGTAAGAAAACACATAATCAGATAAGATACTTACTTTCAGCTACCAAGGCTCCCACTGATTGACACTCATACTGATCAAAATCAACCACTATCCCCATTTTGGAAACATGATCCTTGAATTCTTTAATAATCAAGGCCTTTGTGAGTGGATCTACTAACATATCCTCGGTGCTGATGTCCAGTACTGTGACCACACCTTCCTTTTCTTGCACTAAGAGGTGCTCAACTTCCATAAGCCTAGTAGCTGAAGTTTTCCTGTTATTCTTGGAGAAGAACACGACACTTGCATTATGACAATACAACGTCAAAGGTCCTTGAATGGAGTCCACCGCTCTCATGTCCATGATCAAATTCCTCATCCAAATTGCCTGCTTTTTAGTTTCATAAACTACAATTAACTCTGCTTGCATCGTTAAGGTTGTAAGTGTGGTTTGTTTTGCACACCTCCAGGACACGGTACCACCAGCCATCATGAACACATAAGCACCTATTGACTTCCTGTGTATGGAACAACCAACTAATTTTGAATCTAAAAATGCCACTAGCTTCAGATCATCAACTCTTCCATACACCAACATAAAAGCCTCGGTCCTTTGCAGGTATCTCAGGACCTTTTTGCCTGCAATCCAATGTTGTTCACCAGGATTTGATTGAAACCTGTCTAGCAAACTATCCACACAAGCCATGGTACACACTTTAGCATACATTAGGCTGACCACCAGAGAAGCATAAGGTTTATCTGTAAGACTCGTTTCTTGGAAAGAACGGTGAACGATCTCACATCGCTAGGGGAAAAAAAGGTGAAGTGTCTTATATGTGTGGACACGTATCTATCTAGCGAGGCCTTTTGGGAGCTCACTGGCTTTGGGTTCCTTGGGAACTCTAAAGTTAAGCGAGTTTGGGCTGGTGCAATCCCAAGATGGGTGACCTATTGGGAAGTTGCATGTGAGTTCTCAGAAACAAAACCATGAAGGCTAGGCCCAAAACGGACAATATCGTGCTAGATGGGTCGTGTCATGACATTATCACTGATATTTTTTTTCTCCAAGTTAGTCTTAGGGCACTAGTTAACATGCAGTTTAACTTCTTTGTTGGCAGGGACTTCTCCTTATGAGAAGGAATTCATATTTAACCGTTTGAGGATCCTTTCGATGTAGTTCTTTTGAGACAAACCTAACAGTTTTCTCTTCCTATCTATCAAGACCCGTCCCAAATCCCCCCAGGATTAACGCGGGTCGCGCCTGATCCCGTCTAACACGGAGTGTCAGATAAGGGAAAATTCCGACTTAAGCCCACTCAGGGCTTCAGAGAGCGCCAGGATCTGGAGGAGGAGTGTGATGTCTCGGACTTTACTACAGCCCGCATCCGCGATCAACCTGAAGGGCAGTCAAAATATTAAAAGCTGTGAGTGGACAAAACAAAGAATTTATAAAACCTTTTCACGAAAAGACATTTATACCCTTCACTAAAAAGCATGCATGCATTTGAAACCATTTACCAAACCACATGTTCAAATAACCATATGTGGGAACTCAGCCCAAAACCAGTATATATCTCATATAATATGACATATAACCAATCCTGCCACGGTTTCCAAAGCTACCCGCATGCTACCGGGGGTCTCAAATCTCAAGTCTTCTCAAGGGTCCACCTAGGCCAACGACCCTCCCCGGAGGAGACAATCCATAATAAAGGATGGTATATGAAAATCCATCTCGAAATCATTCTTAAAACCTTTCAAAGGATTCATGCCTGGCTTTCATAAACCGTCATGAACCCAGAAATCCATTTAGGGTCCTCGACCCGAAATCACAATCGTAAACCAACTGGGCATCAAGCTCGAACTCATGACTCAATTGGCATCAAGCCCGATATCTCAGGGTCAGTCACGATTCGAATCGTAGTGATACGTGCAACCATCCGCCCAGGATCGTCCTCAATCCTGGTATGTCGTCGTGAACATATCAACCGACGTGACCACCTTTAGATCATGGTGCACACATCACCGATCGATTTCCTAAATCGTCAGCACCCCGAAGTCAAGCCTCCAGTGGCTGCTCGACAACGGGACGTGCATCGTGACCTGTCCGGAAGGAACACATCCCCAATCCGGAGGCAAGCGTCGTATCGTCCGTCGCCGTGCATACAACACTCGTCGCGACCACGACTCAGACCCGTAGGTCATCAATAGGGCCATATTCCCAAGACAAAACTAAATGGGTCTCATGCCCGAGTTTACCTTTTCAAATCCAAAACCATTTCATTAAAACCGAAACCACAAACACGTATAAGCACCGTATAAGGTCGAAACCTCGAAATACGCATAAATAGGTAAACACACACAAATGCACTCATGGCATCACAAAACATGTTCATAAAAGCATATAAAACATTTATGCATACATCAATTTAGAAAACAAGGTCCACTCACAGACCATCCGAGTTGCCGCCTCGATACGCGCGCCATACGCCTTCTCTGGCTAATCACCATCTCCGAGGCTCCCAAACCTATCCAAATCACTTTAGAGAGTTACTAACTACTTAAATAACCCCTCACTAAATCCCCGTAATTTTCCCGAATTTATAACTATTTTTAAACCCAATTCTAAACCTTCGGACACCCAGAACTATATCGAAACGATGTCTGATCGACTCAAAACCAGTCCCAAAATGTTCGTTACATCGAATAGATGATTTCACATGTTGAAACCTTCCCCAAAAAGTTGGCCACGAGCCCACACGCACCGGAAATAGCCCCTGCATATGGGAGCCACGCGCCCAGCTACAAGGTCGTCCCTGTCCTCGCGACGGCCGGTCCGACCGGTTCAACGGTTCGGCTAGTCCAACTAGACCGGCGTGAACGGTACGACCCCATATCTTCTTATTTTTTTATCCTTTTTCTTCCTTCTTTCCACCAATCTACTCTAATCCATCCTATGAATCATTTTATGGAATCAAATCATTGAAAACAATCCTAAAATCCATGGGTTCAATAAACCATTTTGTCCCAAAACTACCATTCTATGTTCAGGGCATAACCAAGGGCCCAAACTCAATCCTAACGGTCTCAATAGGTTCCTAGGATCCCAAAAACGCACTAGGGGTTTTGATTTGGGTTATCTTGGTCGGAATCTAAATTCAGTGGGCAGTCACCGAAAATCTTCTAGCCGCCATTCCAAGATGCATAACCACTTTCCACCATCCAAAACCTTCTCCTAAACTTCCTACCAACCTCTTAAACACAACCTAATCAACATCTAACTCCCCTAACGTCCAAAATCCGAATTTGAAATTCGAAATATAAAGGGGGTTTGGGTTTTACCTTTTTCCTGTACCAACGCCGCCGTCCACGACGGTCTTGTCCTCGTCCAGCCACCAACACATTGTAACGGCCCGGAACTTGAAAAAGGGCAAAAATGAAAATTCGAAAAAGATTTATATAAAAATGACGTTTTTACCCTTGTGAATAGTTTAGTCAAACGTTGACTTTTTGTTTGACAGGTCGAACGGATGTTGGCCGATGACTGTGACGTATTTCGGGACGTCACGAGTCCGTAGACAAGTGGCACGTCCGATTCCGACATTTGAGGAAGAAGTTATGATGTTCGGAAGGTTGAGGGTATTTTGGTAATTTGGTTAAAAAGGGGAAATTTGTTGACTTTTTACACGACAAGTATTTTTCACGCAATTCAAGGACCGTTAGATAGGTCTCGATTCCCTGAATACAACGACAGGCGGCACGCCGTCATCAAACGTCGGAAGGTTTAGTTACAGGTCTAATTAGGTGAGGGGTAAAATGGTAATTTGGACATTAAGGGGCAAAATGGTCTTTTGGCAGCTTGAACTATGTGAGAAATCAGATGAGGACACCTGGGCTCTATGGATTGGATATTTTTGAGCTGAGAACCACAGGGTTGAGGACATATGTCCACCCTCCAATGGCTTCTAGCCAATTCTCACGGTTAAGTCATTTTAATCTGGTTTAATCGATCAAAGGGAAAACAGAGACAGCAAGCATCGACCATTTGTCATTTGAGTGAGTTGGGTGTGAGCTCAGAGGTAGTGTGTGAGAGATAAAAGATGTGTGTGACTTGTGTGATTGTGTCTAAGGGAAAGACTGAGTGAAGATATGATGTGAGAGGTGAGAAAAACCCAGAAAAACGGAGGGGGAAACCGTGAACGGCCGTGAACCTAAATCAATCAAACCCATCTAAAACTTGTCTGTGGTGGTGTTCAGTGAGCAAAAGGAAACCTAGGACGTTGAGAACCACGGTGGAAGCCACGAAGGAGGACTGGAAGCAGGTAAGTCATCTCGGTTGCCCTGTTTTTCTGAAATGGTTCAAAGTGAGAATCGACAAGTTTGCTAGGTTATTGAGTGACTCTAATGACCCTTGCAGTCGTGGAAGGCTACTGAGGAACCCAGGGATTCAAAACCGTGGTCGGAGAGGCTCGTGGTGGCCAGAAACAGAGAACTGGAATCTCTGGTTTTTCTGTTCAAACTTGGGAGGTATGAAATAGGGTTTCATTTTGGGTTTTAGTTAGTTGAATCAATTCCAAACTTAAGGACGAAGCTAATGGTGAAGAAAGGTTTGAAAATGGTTTGAAAATGGGTGAAAACCGACCTCACCGGATCAGTTGGACTGGGCGACCGGGCTGGCGGGAGGTAGACGATGATGAATAGTGTCACATGTGGCTCCCACGCGCATCCCCTTTGAGCGGCGCGTGAGGGCGCATGGGGCTTCTTTTGGGGAAGTGTTCAACATGGTTTTCACTCTAATCTATGTAACGAACATTTTGAGATAAGTTTCGAGTCGATCGGACACCATCTCGGGATAGTTTGGAGTGTCCGAAGGTTTAGGGGTTAATTTAATTACGTTTAAAAATCCCGAAAAATTGGGGAAATTAGTGTGAGCTTAAATGAAGTGTTTGTGACCCGAAATTATGCTATGTGACAGGCCAGAACATTCCTGAGGCATCCGACGATCGTACGGGACGCGATTGACGCATTCGGACTTAGTGAGTGGACTTTTGTTTTCTAACCGAGCATGCATAACTGTTTTTATTGGATTTACACGTACTTCGACAATATGATTTATGTTATGCTTTTGATGATGGTTTCGGATGGATGAATTATGTTTATACGTATACTGTTTTGCTAAAGATTTTTGGATATGATTTGAGATTTGGAAGTGAAATTCGGGCATGAGTCCCATTTCGATCAAGTATGACTTCGATTTTCGATTTTCGAAGATTTCAAATGTGGTTTGGATTTCAGATTTCAATGGATTTTCCTATGCTTTTAAAAAATGGTTTTGGGTTTAAAGACCTGAAAAAAGGAAAATGATTGGATCTGGTTTTGAGTTTAAAGACTCGGTATATGTTTTGAGTTTAAAGACTCGGTTGTTGTGATATCCCCTAAGGCATGTTGATTGTGTTTTGAGTTTAAAGACTCGTTGATATCCCAGGAAGGCCTGATTATGCACATGTGTTTTGAGTTTAAAGACTCGGGCGCACTTGAGATCTAGCAACTTGCTTGATTGATGTTTTTCATTGGTTTCAAATGTTTTGGGTTGTGACCCAGATGATTTGGTTCTTACGGATTTTGGGCCGAGTGCCCAAACTTGATTTTGATTTCTGGTGATTTCCACATTTATTTTCATATTGTTTATATTGTTGTTTATTGTTGTTTCCCGATATTTGGTTATGCATGCATGTTTAAAAACGGAGAGTGAACCCTGGTTTGTTACGCAAATTGTTTTATAACTCTTATTTTTAGTCCACTCGCTTTTAATGCTTTTAATACCCTCCAGGTCGTGGTGCTAGCATTGGGGCTAACGTTGAGGCAGAGACATAAAGTTTTCCCGTTGCGCGTGTAGTCAGCTCACAGTAGGATTTTAATCTTATCTTGTACTGTTAACTATGCTTTGTGCTACTGTTGAATAGTTGCATTGTAACTTCTCCCTAGTCTGACAATGAATGTTTGTGCGGTTTTACGGTCATTTTGGTCTTTTTACTTTCGGTTGTCAGACGGGAGTAGGGTTCGTCCCGGTTATCGAGGTGATAATCGGGGTGGGTCCTGTCACATGTCCTCAGCCTCACTCTCTTGGCCTCAACTGAATCAAATGGGGAGGGGTTTGGATTTGGGTTCACTAGGTTGGTTGTTCAATGGGGTTCCGGTTTAGTGGGAATGAAACAGACAAAGGGGTGAAGTGCATAAATGAAGGGAAAGTGAGCAATGGATGGGTGACACTTGTCACTCATCCATTGGGCCTGGGGAAAATATATGGGCCCCACTCAGGACAAAAGTCCACTTTTTCCTCATGAAATGTACCGCTGTGAATAGTACCTCAAAACTTCCGTGAATCGTAACTTTTTCGTCGAATGTCCGATTTCGACGTACCGTCTGTCTACAGACTCGTATCGACCCGTTCTATGTAACGGTCCTTGGCCCTCGGCCATCGGACCTCCCGAGTCAAAAGTCAACTTTTTTCACTCGTTCAAGGGTAAAGTCGTAATTTCGCCCTGAACGTCCGTTAATCATCGGCTAATCCTCAATTAGCCCCACTAATCAGTAATTACTTCTTAATCTAATCTCAGAATTCGGGATTGATCGTTACAACCTCCCCTCCTTAAATAATTTCGTCCTCGAAATTCAAACTAACCCAATTCCACAACCAAACTGTGGAATCCAATTATGTCCCCGCACACGGACACTCTCGTGTAAAAGTACACTTCTGAAACAGCCACACTTCGGCTTGTAAGTCTCACTCGAGACAGAATGTCGATGTCTCGCCTGCCACTCAATCAGTTTGCAACCATAATCCATTGTTCAGAGGAGCACCATTTCCCCTCTAACATCCTCTAAGTCCACTATCACGATCGTGACTAGCCGGTAACGGCTCCACTGCGCTTTCATTGCGCTACACTGATCTTGACTCGCTCTTGAGTCCTTATATCGTATCGTCTCTCGTAGCACTCAGTGATCTTCGTTGATAACTGGATTCACCTCAAGTCTCAATGGTCCTACTACTCATCCTGTCGTCACACAATCGACAACTCACCCATTCGGGGTGTATATGTCAGGACCCACCCCGGTTCCACCTCGAAAACCGAGGTAAATCCTGCTCCCGTATGACAACCCAAAATGAAAGACCGAAAGGACCTCACGAAAACCATAATTACACTGCCAGACGCAGGAGATTTTAACCCAACCAAAATCCCTGCTCTCGGGACGGGTCGTTACAGTATATAGGATCCTAAATCGAATACTTGTCTTAGCAGAGAAAACACTATGCACTGAAGGGTTCCCTTGTCACAGAGGAGTCGTTCGCAAAGCAACTGACCCCAGCTCAGAATGTGGGTCAATTTTCCAATTTGATTTCTTATACCCATATTCTTTCTCTACACCAGCACGCATGTCTCGCTTAGTGTCAGGCACTCACGCCAACAAATGCGGTCTATTCAAACCACGTCTACCAAGACGCACCATTCCGAATCTCGCTACCGCATCTTCATGACTAAGACAGTATGGCTACACTCTCTACATATTCAATCTCAGTCTTGTTATCTCACTAACTATGCTAAGGGATCCTTCAACAGTCTCACAATACGATTCTTCTATGCTCCTAGCTTAGCATAATCAGCAAGGTAATTCACTCCAATGACGACCAGACCTTGGTCTACTAGCCTCACAGTCACCACTGTAACGACCCGAACCGAGAATAATAATATTTTAATGTAAAAAGACTATTTTGCCCCTGAAGGGGGGTAAACTTTGACTTTTGACCCGGGAAACAATTTGGACTTTGACCCATGACTATGACGTAGGTCGGGACGTCACGAATCCGTAGACAGGCGGCACGCCGAAATCGGAGTTCGTATGAAGAAGTTATGGTCAAGGAAGCGTTTTAGCGGAATTTACGAACTGAGAACAATAGAATAAAATATTAATTTATTACGGGAATCCGTGCCAAACTAATATTTAAATCAAACCAGTGGATGAGTGACAAGTGTCACCCATCCAAGCCCATACTATTCCAATAAAGCAACATTACACTATTTAACCATTTTATAATCATTTATTTTCCCTCCAATTAACCCCAGCCCTTGGATCTCTGCCCAAATGAATCCCAGCCCTCCATCCTATCTGCTTTTTCTTCTTCATGCACGATCATCCTCCCTGTTTTCTCACAAACACACAAACACATTCAGCCCCCCTACACCCGTGCATCTTCTTCCATTTTCTCTCAAACTAGGCGATCGAACCAGCAGCCCTCATCGCACCAACCAACCACCAGCAGCACCACCATCATCTACTGACAAGACCCGCCCCGATCCCACAGGGACCACAAGGGGACGTGCCCTGCTCCCGTCTGACACCCAATAATTCATACCAATTTTAACCTCAAAACATTTAAAAGCATAAATAACCAAATTAAAGTCATACATAAAATCCGAATTAAACGAATGTCAGACAAGGGATATAATCCAAAATTACAAATTTGCGAGCACGACTCTAAAGTAATCCTGCGGGTACACCGCCCAGCAGGGGTTCAGGTACGCAGAAGTAGATCTATGCCTCAGCCTCTGGTTCCTCCTCTACCTCAGTTTCCCGACCTGGAGGGGTTATCAAAACAGTAAGGGTGAGTGGACCGAAACACAAGTTTATGAAATCGTTTGATAAGTAAAACATATAATTTACCCCTCCGTTTTCCAAATATGCGTGCACCATAATTCCAAAATCATAAACCACATAATATGAACCATAAGGCATATAGCAAAACCATAACCATAATTTTAGTTGCTGCACTATACACTCCAATCCCGACATCCCTGATGTCTGACGTCCCTGACGTCCAATAGGTCACAATCATAAGGCTACGCGTGCCACTCGGGTCTCAATTCCGAGTTCAATCCCCGAACCCCGTTCGGGTACAGCATCCCCGATGCTTAGCGTCATAGACGCTGGACGTACTAGACGTCCGTGACCTCTCCGGGGTACCTCATCCGGAGGAGACAATATAATATGGAAGGATCTATACAGTGCAGTAACAAATACATTTTATTGATATCCACATGCAAACATATATATACATAGGTAGAATCCGAACCAATCATTCAGTTTCATCGGACGGGTCTCAAGCCCAAATACCGTGAAACGTGCCATAACCATATTTTTAATATCATCAAAACCATCATTGTTTTAGCATGTGAATAAGTATAATAAAACCAGAAAACATTTATGCACACAAGGGTTTAAGAAAATGGCCCACTCACAGTACAATCCTGCTAGAAACCGAACGTATACCCTCGCCCTGGTACAAATGTACAATCTCTGTCAAGTCCAAGTATTCGTAAAGGTCAAATTAAACCCCCAACATTTAACCATGAAAGCCTAGGTCGAAACCGACCCGGAAAAGCCGCCCGAATGCGCTTCCCAAGGCAATAAACCTTATTTTGACCAACTTAATGATCTCCGATCGACCCGAAACCACCGCCATTGGATCCGGATCGTCGAAACCTAAAGAATGGTGGTGGTCCCACCAGAAACACTGTTCACACGCGCCCCCACGCGCCGGTCAACGCGGCGGTCAACGCAGGAACAGTTCCTGCTGACGTCATCGCTGACGTCACTGCTGACGTCAGCATGACGTCATGCTGACGTCATCTGACAGCTGGCAGGTCTGACATGTCAGACTCTGACAGGTGCCACGTGTCACCATCTGATTGGTCCACCTCACTGATCTGTCAGACCACGTGTCAGATCTGACATGTGCCACGTGTCAGCACGGCACTGGTCCACGTCACTGACATGTCAGTGACACGTGGCAGTCCCTGACTGGTCCACGTCACTGACATGTCAGTGCTGACTGTGCACTGACATGTGACACGTGTCGGCTCACGGTTGGTCCACGTCATCTGACAGACTGACAGGGTGCCACGTCAGCACCACTGTCATCAGACGGGTTGACCCGTTTTCCTGCAACTCGGGTCGATCAGACCCGCGATCGAGACCCGGTTGCCATTCCTTCATTTCTGGGTCATTTTCAGTCCTTTCAATTCCTACATACTCGTCTTAGTCCCTAGATTAGTTCTAAGTAATTAGAATTGAGAAACACGGATCGAATCGAGGGCCTACCTTGAAGAACAGCTCTGGCCTCCCGTCGCAGTTTTGCCACCGCCCTGAGCTCCACCGGCCACGAGTTCGATTCCAGAAGGTTCCTGGATGTTCCTAGAGTGGATTAGGATTGATCACTGACCAGTTTAAACGTGGGAAAAGATTTACCAGAAATCTGGGTTGAAACCGCCACGGGTTTCCCCTGCTTCCTTCCGCGCCGCCGTCTGCCGCCGTCCACCGCCGTGCCTCCGTCCTTCCCCGTGAGTCCAGCAACACACAGACACAATGAGTGGGTAGCTGGCTGGGATACTTTGATCGAAATGGACAGAGTGCCCTGCGGGTGGGAAATATAAAGAATTGGAGGGAAAGCTGCTCAAAGATTTGAACGGCCCAGATTTGATCTCCAGATTAGATCAAGGGCTGAGATTAGATCTGGGGATTCCAATCCAAAGGCTGAAATTTAAAGCTGGTACAATTGTTTAATTAATCCAATAGTGGATCAGATCCAATCTAGCCAATGGGTGAGTGACACTTGTCACTCCCCAGGTGTCCTTCAATCAGAATTTCTGAATATAATATTCGACACGAAAACCGAGACACGAACTTCCCGAATTCACGTTTCTGACCATAACTTCCTCGTACGAAGTCCGATTTCGGCGTGCCGCCTGTCTACGGACTCAGGACGTCGAGGCCTACCCAACGGTCCTTGAGTCAACTGAAAATTAGTTGTCAAAAGAAAAGTCAACATTTTCCCCCGAGAGTCCAAATTACGGTAATGCCCCTGAACTTCCGATAGCCATAACTTTCACCCTGATCGTCCGAATCGGACGTGCCACCTGTCTATGAACTCGTGACGTCCCGAACTACGTCACGGTCATAGGTCAAAGTCCATTTAGTTCATCAATCAAAAAGTCAACAATTTGACCATACCATTCACAAGGGTAAAATCGTCAAATCACACATTAAATTACAATATGGAATTCCTCGAATTTCCGGGGTGTTACAACCTTCCCCCCTTAAGAAATTTCGTCCCGAAATTTCAAAGAAACAAATGAGGAAATTGTTCTCGCATCTGAGCCTCAGGCTCCCATGTGGCTTCTTCCACATCCTGGTTTCTCCAGAGAATTTTCACGAGAGGGATCGTCTTTCGACGTAGTACCTTGTCCTTCCGATCTAAGATCTGTACTGGTTGTTCTTCAAAGCTCAAATCCTCCCGTAGTTCGACAGGTTGTTCCCTAAGTACATGAGAAGCATCACGTACGTACATCCGCAACATCGATACGTGGAAAACATCGTGAACTCTTGATAGTTCTGGGGGTAGTGCCAATCTGTATGCAACTCTGCCAATTCTCTCCACGATTTCATAAGGTCCGATAAAACGCGGACTCAGTTTCCCCCGTCGGCCAAAACGGATAATCCCCTTCCACGGAGACAACTTCAGGAAGACAAAATCTCCCACTTCAAACTCCAAGTCTCGAATCCGTCGGTCGGCATAACTCTTCTGGCGATCCTGTGCCACCTTCAATCTTTCCTTGATCACGCGAACAGTTTCCATGGTTAAGTCCATTATCTCCGGCCCTACAGCCGCTCGCTCCCCTACCTCCGTCCAGCAGATAGGTGTCCTGCACTGTCGGCCATACAGTGCCTCATAAGGTGCCATCCCGATGCTTGCCTGATAGTTGTTGTTGTAAGCGAATTCCATCAATGGCAAATGAGTATCCCAAGAGTCTTGAAACTGTAGTACGCATGACCTCATCATGTCCTCCAGGGTTTGAATGGTTCTCTCAAACTGTCCATCGGTCTGTGGATGGAAAGCAGTACTGAAACGTAAGGTTGTTCCCAAAGTAGCTTGCAAACTTCGCCAGAACCTGGAAGTGAAACGCGGATCACGATCAGACACGATCGATTCCGGCGTACCATGAAGTCGTATGATTTCCTTCACAAACAGCTGAGCCAGTCGGTTAGGTTTATAGGTTTCCTGAACTGGCAGAAAATGGGCTGATTTGGTTAACCGATCCACGATCACCCATACTCCGTCCACTCCACTCTGAGTCCTCGGTAACTTAAAGACGAAGTCCATGGTGATGTGATCCCACTTCCACTCAGGAATCGGAAGTGGCTGCATAGCCCCATACGGTCTCTGCCGTTCCGCCTTAACCTGCTGACAGGTTAAGCATTTGCTCACGAACTCAGCAATATCCTTCTTCATTCCTGGCCACCAATAATGGTTCCGGAGGGTACGGTACATCTTTGTACCTCCCGGATGCATAGCATAGGCCGAACTGTGGGCCTCCTCAAGTATCTCGGCCCGTAACTCTGCCACTGCAGGTACGCACAAACGGCCCAATTTCACCAGTGCTCCATCGTCCCGGATGGTAAAATCCTGTCTCCCATCCACATCGACCTCAATTCTGTAAATACAGAGTATCGGATCCTGCAGTTGTGCTTCGATGATCCGATCAATCAGTACTGGTCGCACATGGAAGCTGGCCAACAAAGCTCCATGCGCATCCGTACCCAAAATAACTCCCGTCTTCCGGAGTTCCACTAACAAGGGAAGATACACCATCCCTAGGTGTGCAATAGTTCCCGCAGATTTCCTGCTGAGTGCATCCGCCACCACATTGGCCTTACCCGGATGGTACTCGATCGTACAGTCATAGTCCTTCAGTAGCTCCAACCATCTCCGTTGCCTCATGTTGAGCTCCTTCTGAGTGAATAAATATTTAAGACTCTGGTGATCGGTGTATATTCGACACGTTGCGCCGAACAGATAATGTCTCCAGATCTTGAGAGCATGAACCACCGCCGCCAACTCCAAATCATGGGTAGGGTAGTTCAACTCATGAGTCTTCAGCTGCCGGGAAGCATAGGCGATAACCTTGCCAGTTTGCATCAACACGCAGCCCAAACCTTGCAGTGAAGCATCACTGAAAACTACGAACTCTCCACTGTCGTCCGGCAATGCAAGGACAGGCGCAGTGGTCAATCGATCCTTCAACTCTTGAAAGCTCCGATCGCACTGCTCGTCCCAGATAAACTTTACTCCTTTCCGAGTCAGACGAGTCAATGGTGCAGCAATTTTGGAGAAACCCTCCACGAATCTCCGGTAGTAACCTGCTAATCCGACGAAACTCCGCACCTCGGTCACCGTTGTCGGTCTAGCCCAGTTGGTCACCGCTTCTGTTTTCTGGGGATCCACGCAAATCCCATCCGTCGATATCACGTGTCCCAGAAAACCAATACTGCTCAGCCAAAACTGACACTTGCTCAGCTTGGCATACAATTGTTCTTGTCTCAGTTTCTCCAAGACCAACCGTAGATGTTCTTCATGTGCACGGGCACTCCTCGAGTATACCAAAATATCATCGATGAACACAATCACGAACTTATCCAGGTAGGGTCGGAAGACCCGGTTCATCAGATCCATGAATGCTGCTGGAGCATTCGTCAAACCAAATGGCATAACAAGGAACTCGTAGTGCCCGTAGCGGGTTCGAAAAGCAGTTTTCGGAATATCCTCCTCCGAAATCCTCAGTTGGTGATACCCAGACCGCAAATCAATTTTCGAGAAGCACTGAGCTCCCCGCAACTGGTCGAAAAGGTCATCAATCCTGGGTAGAGGATACTGGTTCCTCAATGTCACCTTGTTGAGTTGTCGATAATCAATACATAAACGGAGACTTCCTTCCTTCTTCTTCACGAACAACACCGGTGCTCCCCACGGTGAAGTGCTCGGTCGGACATATCCCAAATCTACCAACTCCTGCAATTGAGTCTTGAGTTCTCGTAACTCGGCCGGCGCCATCCGGTATGGTGCCTGGGATATAGGTCGGGTACCCGGGAGTAGTTCAATAGTAAACTCAATCTCCCGCGATGGTGGCAATCCAGGTAAGTCTTCCGGGAATACGTCCGGAAACTCACAGACCACCGGTATTTCGTCGATGACCGGAGTATCGACCCGTTCCGACACGACATGCGCCAGATAACCCTGGCATCCCTTCCGTAGAAGTTTGGTAGCAGTAAGTGACGAAATCACTTCAGGAGGCGAACCATCACGTTCCCCCTGAAAGATAACTTCCGGCAAACCCGGGCTCCGCAAAATTACTTGCTTGCTACAGCAGTCGATGAGCGATCCGTGCTCCGACAGCCAATCCATCCCTAGGATTATGTCGAAGTCGTGGATATCCAGAATAATTAAGTCTGCTGGTAAATCCATATCCTCAATTCTTACCGGGCATCTCCGAATCACCTGATTCACAAGGTACACGGTACCCATCGGGGTGCCAACACCCATTTCGCAATCTAAGGCTGATACCACACAATCAAGCAAACCAGCACAACTCCTCGAAATAAAAGAATGTGTAGCCCCCGCATCCATTAATACACGTACAAGAAAATTAAAGATATGTAGTGTACCTGTGACCACGCCTGGAGCAGTCCTCGCCTGCTGCTGGGTCATTGCAAACACTTGGGCCCTCGGCCCTCCGTTCCGTCCGCGCCCGCGCGCGCCACGTCCAGCACCACGGTCACCTCCCTGACCGCGACCTCCATTAGTGTGGGACGCCGTGCTCTGCACCACACTCGAGCCCCCAGCGTCGTTGTTTTTGGACAACTGCGGACAATCGCAGGCATAGTGGCCTTCCTCTCCGCAAGCAAAACAAGTTACTGGCCTTGGCCTGCCCGAATGCCCACCAGATGCACCACTCCAAGATGAGTGCTGCCCAGAATTGTGTCCAGATCCTCTGCCCTGAGAGCCTCCACGTCGACCCGACCAGCCACGACCCTTGAAGGATGAGGGTGCTCCTCTGTAGCTCCCTCCCCTGTTGTTCTTCCGGCCCGATGGTCCATGGTGTGGGCGATCCTGACGTCGCCCCTCCCCCGAAGGTTGTCGTGATTGGTGTGCCGCCAGACTGGCCTCGACACGCACCGCTGCGTCGACCATATCCCTCAGAGAAGCATGAGTGGTAGCAGTCACGCTGGCCCGGATCTCCCCTCGGAGTCCAAGCTCAAACCGCTGGCATTTGTCCTCCTCCGTGCTTACGAATGAGGCAGCGAACCGGGAAAGTCTCCCGAATGTTTGCTCGTAGTCTGAAACAGACATGTCACCCTGCTCCAGCCGCAGGAATTCCGCCTCCCGCGCCGCGCGAAAGGATCGCGGGTAGTACTGATCCAGAAACCTGGAACGGAAAGCTTCCCAGGTAGTGGTATGGACAGACCACCCTGACATTTCGAGTCCATGCCACCACTGGTAGGCTCCTCCCTCCAGTAAGAAGGCCGCCAGAGTCACTCGTTCGCCCGGAGGGCAGTGCATCACCGAGAAGATCCTCTCCCACTTGGTGATCCAGTCGTGAGCATCCTCGGGGTTTGATCCCCCGCAGAAAGGAGTGGCTCCCAAACGTTGAGCCCTTTCGATGCTCGCGCATTCCATCTCTCTTTCTAGATCCTCGTCCGTTCGAGTATGCGGAATTCTCCTAGGAGGCATAACCAACTGTCAAGAGGCATAGATCAGAAAACAACATTCTTAAAAGTCGAAAAGTAACTAGTACTAATCGCTAGTCTAGCATGCAGACCAATACCCTAGTACTGACCACAACCTAGTGCTCTGATACCAAGCTGACAAGACCCGCCCCGATCCCACAGGGACCACAAGGGGACGTGCCCTGCTCCCGGCTGACACCCAATAATTCATACCAATTTTAACCTCAAAACATTTAAAAGCATAAATAACCAAATTAAAGTCATACATAAAATCCGAATTAAACGAATGTCAGACAAGGGATATAATCCAAAATTACAAATTTGCGAGCACGACTCTAAAGTAATCCTGCGGGTACACCGCCCAGCAGGGGTTCAGGTACGCAGAAGTAGATCTATGCCTCAGCCTCTGGTTCCTCCTCTACCTCAGTTTCCCGACCTGGAGGGGTTATCAAAACAGTAAGGGTGAGTGGACCGAAACACAAGTTTATGAAATCGTTTGATAAGTAAAACATATAATTTACCCCTCCGTTTTCCAAATATGCGTGCACCATAATTCCAAAATCATAAACCACATAATATGAACCATAAGGCATATAGCAAAACCATAACCATAATTTTAGTTGCTGCACTATACACTCCAATCCCGACATCCCTGATGTCTGACGTCCCTGACGTCCAATAGGTCACAATCACAAGGCTACGCGTGCCACTCGGGTCTCAATTCCGAGTTCAATCCCCGAACCCCGTTCGGGTACAGCATCCCCGATGCTTAGCGTCATAGACGCTGGACGTACTAGACGTCCGTGACCTCTCCGGGGTACCTCATCCGGAGGAGACAATATAATATGGAAGGATCTATACAGTGCAGTAACAAATACATTTTATTGATATCCACATGCAAACATATATATACATAGGTAGAATCCGAACCAATCATTCAGTTTCATCGGACGGGTCTCAAGCCCAAATACCGTGAAACGTGCCATAACCATATTTTTAATATCATCAAAACCATCATTGTTTTAGCATGTGAATAAGTATAATAAAACCAGAAAACATTTATGCACACAAGGGTTTAAGAAAATGGCCCACTCACAGTACAATCCTGCTAGAAACCGAACGTATACCCTCGCCCTGGTACAAATGTACAATCCCTGTCAAGTCCAAGTATTCGTAAAGGTCAAATTAAACCCCCAACATTTAACCATGAAAGCCTAGGTCGAAACCGACCCGGAAAAGCCGCCCGAATGCGCTTCCCAAGGCAATAAACCTTATTTTGACCAACTTAATGATCTCCGATCGACCCGAAACCACCGCCATTGGATCCGGATCGTCGAAACCTAAAGAATGGTGGTGGTCCCACCAGAAACACTGTTCACACGCACCCCCACGCGCCGGTCAACGCGGCGGTCAACGCAGGAACAGTTCCTGCTGACGTCATCGCTGACGTCACTGCTGACGTCAGCATGACGTCATGCTGACGTCATCTGACAGCTGGCAGGTCTGACATGTCAGACTCTGACAGGTGCCACGTGTCACCATCTGATTGGTCCACCTCACTGATCTGTCAGACCACGTGTCAGATCTGACATGTGCCACGTGTCAGCACGGCACTGGTCCACGTCACTGACATGTCAGTGACACGTGGCAGTCCCTGACTGGTCCACGTCACTGACATGTCAGTGCTGACTGTGCACTGACATGTGACACGTGTCGGCTCACGGTTGGTCCACGTCATCTGACAGACTGACAGGGTGCCACGTCAGCACCACTGTCATCAGACGGGTTGACCCGTTTTCCTGCAACTCGGGTCGATCAGACCCGCGATCGAGACCCGGTTGCCATTCCTTCATTTCTGGGTCATTTTCAGTCCTTTCAATTCCTACATACTCGTCTTAGTCCCTAGATTAGTTCTAAGTAATTAGAATTGAGAAACACGGATCGAATCGAGGGCCTACCTTGAAGAACAGCTCTGGCCTCCCGTCGCAGTTTTGCCACCGCCCTGAGCTCCACCGGCCACGAGTTCGATTCCAGAAGGTTCCTGGATGTTCCTAGAGTGGATTAGGATTGATCACTGACCAGTTTAAACGTGGGAAAAGATTTACCAGAAATCTGGGTTGAAACCGCCACGGGTTTCCCCTGCTTCCTTCCGCGCCGCCGTCTGCCGCCGTCCACCGCCGTGCCTCCGTCCTTCCCCGTGAGTCCAGCAACACACAGACACAATGAGTGGGTAGCTGGCTGGGATACTTTGATCGAAATGGACAGAGTGCCCTGCGGGTGGGAAATATAAAGAATTGGAGGGAAAGCTGCTCAAAGATTTGAACGGCCCAGATTTGATCTCCAGATTAGATCAAGGGCTGAGATTAGATCTGGGGATTCCAATCCAAAGGCTGAAATTTAAAGCTGGTACAATTGTTTAATTAATCCAATAGTGGATCAGATCCAATCTAGCCAATGGGTGAGTGACACTTGTCACTCCCCAGGTGTCCTTCAATCAGAATTTCTGAATATAATATTCGACACGAAAACCGAGACACGAACTTCCCGAATTCACGTTTCTGACCATAACTTCCTCGTACGAAGTCCGATTTCGGCGTGCCTCCTGTCTACGGACTCAGGACGTCGAGGCCTACCCAACGGTCCTTGAGTCAACTGAAAATTAGTTGTCAAAAGAAAAGTCAACATTTTCCCCCGAGAGTCCAAATTACGGTAATGCCCCTGAACTTCCGATAGCCATAACTTTCACCCTGATCGTCCGAATCGGACGTGCCACCTGTCTATGAACTCGTGACGTCCCGAACTACGTCACGGTCATAGGTCAAAGTCCATTTAGTTCATCAATCAAAAATTCAACAATTTGACCATACCATTCACAAGGGTAAAATCGTCAAATCACACATTAAATTACAATATGGAATTCCTCGAATTTCCGGGGTGTTACATCTACTCATCATCACCGTGCATCACCGGCGACCACCAGCCCGTTTTCCCCGTCTGAAAACCCCGTGCAAACTCAGACCCGAAACACAGAGGAATCGGGTCCAAGAAGAAAACCACGACATCCACCGCACCTCGACGCAAGGGAAGCTCCAGTCTGCACCGTGAGGACCCCAGGAGCGTAACTGGACGACGGCGAAGCTTGCGGCGGCGACACGGCGGCGGTAAGACCCAAAACCCGAAAGCCCCGTTTTGATTCCCTGTTTCGAACCAACGTGTTGTGATGCTTAGGAATCGATTAATTAGTTATAGACATGTCCTAGGGTTAGATACGAGTTGATTGGAACCAGTTTGGACGACGGAGACGGCGTGGATCGACGGAGACGACGATCGGACTTTGGCCGTGAGTTTCAACGACGGACTGGTGAGTTTCTCCTAGTTTTCTTCCTGTTTTGAGATTGTAGAACCATAGAACAGACCTAGACGACCCTATAGGGATGAACCCCGTCGAAAATGGTGGCCAGAATCGTACGGTGGAATCGGGTCAAGCCGTGGGTCGACGGCGACCCGGTTCCAGTCAAACGGGTCTGACCCGGTACTGTAGCATGATGACGTCATCATGCTGACGTCACTTCTGACGTCATGATGACATCATCCTGTCAGATTTTGTCAGACCAGGGACCAATCAGAACATGCCACGTGTCACCTGACAAGTGTCAGTGATGACGTCATGCGGACGTCAGCATGACGTCACTGCTGACGTCAGCAGTACTGTAGCAGCGTTGACCCACGCGTTGACCAGGCGCGTGGGGGCGCGTGTGAAAAGTGATTTTGGTGGGGCCGGTACCATTTTCAAGGTTTCGACCATACGGATCCAATGAAGGTGGTTTCGTGTCGATCGGAGATCGTTAGATTAGTCAAAATGGGGTTTGAAGCACCGGAAATCGTGCTGGGATGCGATTTTGAGGCGGATCTGTTCTAGGGTCTTGGTATTGATGTTATAGGGTCCTTAAGTAACCCTCAGGTATAAAAATACAGGTTTTAGAGATGGTTGAGCAGCAAGGACCGAGTGTGAGTGGGTTGTTTGATTTATAAAAGGCTTGCATGCATAAACTGTTTTACTGTTTCCACTTATGATTTCGATGAGTCTTATATGAACTGTTTATATATGCTATTACAATGTTTTGGGCATGAGACCCGTCTGGATTATATGTGGATTTTGTTTGGGATGTCCGGGGGGACATAGGGTAAACTATACTGTTATTGTACTGTACTTTCCTACCTGTGTATACTGTCTCCTCCAGGGAGGGTCGTTGGCCTGGGTGGACCCTGGAGTAGTCACGGGGCCCTGACTGAGTGGAGTTGACCCCCGTTGGGCTGCTTTCTCTCAGGAAGGCATGTTCATATACCTCGGGCAGTGACCGGGATACCGGGAGCTGATGTACCTAGAGAGTCTCGAGTGTGAGACCCTGAGTGGCAACGCGTAGCCTTAGAACCGTGACACCATTTGGGTTGGGTTTTACAGTGCACTGATATGTTAGTTTCACCTTTCGATTATTATTGTGGTTTTATTGTTATGATTTCATTATAATATTATATTTTCACTGCATGCAAGATTTGGAAAACGGAGGGGTAAAACCTTATGATTATTTACTATTAAATTGATTTATAAACTGTTATTTTTGGCCCACTCACCCTTGTTTTACTGACCCCTCCAGACCCTGACACGGAAATAGAGGAGGAGAACCCGGAGGAGGAGGAGGCAGAGGTTTAGTTTTCTTAGCTGTGCACCTGTACACCCCCTTGTGGGTAGGTTGAGCACCGAATAAATGTACTCTGACTATTGTGCTCACGTGTTGTATTTTACTTTCCCTTGTCTGATAGTATCGCTTTAAACACTGTGGTAGTACGTTATCTATCTATTTAAGTATTCGGTTTTTATTTAAGGGTAATTTTGGTATGTTTAGAGTCATTGTCAGACGGGAGCGGGGCACGTCCCCGGGTGGTCCCAGTGGGATTGAGACAGGTCCTGTCAACCACAATCACCTTAGTCATCTCGATCATCCTGATTGTTACCACACGACTCAATCTCACTCACCTCGGATACTCACCCGCCACATCTAGTGACGCCAAATACTATCTGCACCAAGTCAATCAAATTTGATCCACAACTTAGGTGTTCGGTTCTTACACCTTCTTTGAACCCTTTAGCTGTCATATCACTCATCGTCATCCTACCTAGGGAAGAATCGAGGAAAATCCAAGATGATGACATCAAAGTTCATCCTATGTCATCCTCCAGCACCCAGTACTATCTGCTAAAAAGCAAAAAATGAGAAGTCTCGTTCACCGACTTCGGAATCAAGAGTAGTTGCAACCATGTTGAAAGTATACCTAACTTTTCCAATTACTGAGCTAGTGGAAAAAACGAAATCCTCCTTCTCCGACTAAGAGTATTCTCTGATAATTACTATAATTCTTAATCATTTCCTTTCGAATTAAACACTTCCATGGATTCTCTTCGGCTTCTTCCATCCTTTCTGACAGGACCCACCCCGATTATCACCTCGATAACCGGGACGGACCCTGCTCCCGTCTGACAATCACACTTAAAGTACCAAAACAACCTCAAGAAACCATAAGTATAACTATCAGACCAGGGATAAAATGTAATACAACAGTAACACAGAGCATAATGTTATACAAAACAGGCACAAAAGTCCTACTAGGCTATCCACGCAACGGAAAACGCCGCAAAGCTCTATGCCTCAGTCCCTGCCTCAACGATCACCCCGACGCTTTTCACCACGACCTGGAGGGTAATTTAAAACCAGGAAAACGTGAGTGGACTAAAAAGAAAACAAATGAATGAAAACAATTTATAAAACAAAACAGGATTTTCCCTCCGTTTTAAAGAAAACATGCATGCCTAACTAAGTACTAGAAAGCAGTAATATAAACAGTAATTAAGCATTCCAAAAGCGTATCACAAAAGCAAATGTACCAATAGTAATGTCCTGATCAAACCTGCTGGGTGTATCCGAGTCTTTAAACTCATTCCAGGCCTCAAATGTAATCCGAGTCTTTAAACTCTAGAGTCTTTAAACTCAACAGGCCTCCGGGGGTAATATCGTAATATCCGAGTCTTTAAACTCAATCTGGGCCCGCCCCCGTCATATATAATCTGGATCTTTAAACCCAATATCCAGATCCAACAAATCCAATCTAAATCATTTGAAAATTATTTCTAAGTCCATATCCAAACCCGAATCCGAAATCTGACGCCATTCCGGCATCCAGAACCGTCATTCCAAACCCAAATCCGGAAATCCACTTTTCAACTTTAAAACCAAATTTCGTTTCCCGAAATCCGATTCTAAAACCGAAAACCTTGTTTGTCAAATCATGTTTCACAACGACTGGACCCATCCCAATCCCCCCTGAGATTAGTGCGGGATGACCCTGCTCCCGTCTGACACGAAGTGTCAGAAAAGGGATATTTCCGACCTTTGCCCTTCCGGGCCATCAGAGTACGCCAGCATCCGGAGGAGGTATGTGATATCTCGGTCTCTGCTACAGTCGACAATCTGATGTCAACCTGAAGGGCAGTCAAAACATTAAAAGCTGTGAGTGGACAAAACAAGAGTTTATAAAAACATTTTAACGAGAAGACATTTGTACCCTTCACTAAAAAACATGCATGCATTCGAAAACCATTTATCCAGAAAAACCATAATGAAATCAAGTACACGGGCCATTGCCCAACTCCATAAGGGACTCAGCCCAAATCATAAGAAACTAACCATACGGGCCACTGCCCAAAACCTGTGTAAACACACATCATATATCATATATGCAATTCATCACATATACATATAATTCACACCACCAATCCTGTCACGGTTTCCAAAGCTACGCGCGTGCTACCCAGGTCTCAATCCGAGTCTTCTCAAAGTCAAGATCAATGTCCGCAGACCACTGACCCTACCCGAGGTAATAGTAATCATAGCCTTCCTGAGAGTAAGGAACCCAACTGGGGGGTGACTCCACTCAGTCGGTGCTCCGTGACTACTCCGGGGTCCACTCAGGCCAACGACCCTCCCCGGAGGAGATAAAAGAAGTAAAGGAAGGTATATGAATACATATATATACATAACATAAACATTCATGCCCGGTTCCCTTGAACCGTCGTGATCCATAACATCCATAACAAAGGTTCATGCCGGTTCCCATAAACCGTCATGAACCAGAATGACCTGACAAAGGTTCATGCCGGTTCCCATAAACCGTCATGAACCACAATGACCTTTCCAGAGTTCGTGCCGGTTTCTATAAACCGTCATGAACTTGGAAATCCATCTAGGGTCCCTGACCCGAAATCATAAACCGTAAAGTAACTGGGTTTCGTGCCCGAACATATGACTCAACTGGGCACCGTGCCCGATATCTAAGGTCATATGCCTGAGACAAAACCAAATGGGTCTCATACCCGAGTTTATCCTTTTGAAATCCAAAACCTTTTCATTAAAACCAAATAAGAAATACAGACCGGTATAAGCACCGTATAAGGCCGAAACCTTGAAATACGTTCTTATACGTAACCACATACAAATGCACCCATGGTATCATCAAACAAGTAATAAAACATATAATAAACATTTATGCATGCACCAATTTAGAAAACAAGGTCCACTCACAGACCGTCCGAGTTGCCGCCTCGATTTGCGTGCCATTCGGCTCCCCGAGCCGATCACCATCACCGGGACTCCCAAACCTATCCAAATTTTAATAAAAGGTTACTAACTACTTAATTAACCTCCTACGAAAGCCCGGTAATTTTCTCGAACTTTTAACTATTTTTAAACCGACCATAAACCTTCCGACATCCCAAAAACTATCGAAACGATGTCCGATTGACACGAGACCAGTCCCAAAATCTTCGTTACATCGAATAGAAGATTTCCCGTGTTGAACACTTTCCCAAATTATGGCCCACGCATCCTCACGAGCCCCTAGAAGGTTGAAAATACTGTTCATCGTCTCTATCTCCAACTGAACCAGTTTTACTGTTCATGGAACTGTTCACCGTCACTGTTCATCTCGGTTTTCTCCGGATTTTGGACCGATTTTAGTTCCATTTCATCTCCTTTTAATCCTAATATGTTCCTAATCTCATTTCCTACCTTTTAGACTTAAAAAACCGAAGGAAAAACACCAAAACCGTGCCCATTCAATCCGGCCATGGCGGAGGTATTTTTCGCCGCAGTCCACGGTTGTTCCCGGCCGTTCTAGGCCTCGAAACCAATCCTAAAAGAACCCTAGAGTCCCCAGAAACCTTACCCAATCCTTAGAATCGAATAAAAATCAACAAAACCGAATTTGAATTTTTTTGAATATTTTCTTACCTCACGGTCGTCCTCCTCCCGCCGTGAACCGCCGCGTCCTCCGCCGTCCTCAGTCTCACAGTCCTTCATTACTCTCTCATGGTCACACACAGCATATGGGTTCATGGTGGGGAGGTATGGTGGTGCGGTTTCGGGTTTTTGAAGGAAGAAGAAGAAAATGAAATGAAAATGGTGTTGGTGTCGTGGAAGAGAAGAGAGAAGAAGGTGATGAGATCAGATAAGAAATGAGAGATGGATGGTGAGGATTGAATGATTAAAATAAAATGGATGGCCAAGATTTAGTATTGGGTGAGATTAATTATAAAAGTAATTAAATAATATTATTTAATTAAATAGATCCACAATTTAGGGTATTGTCCAATGGGATGAGTGACACTTGTCACTCATCCATAGGTCCACCTAAAATATCTTCCCAATCAGAATTTGCCAAATCATCCCCGCCTCGAAGTACGTGTATAGTGAAATCGAACTTCCGTTACCTATAACTTCCCCGTTCGAAGTCCGATTTCAGCGTGCCGCCTGCCTATGGATTCGTATCTTCCCGATTTACGTAATGATCCTCGGCCTTCGGCCATCGGACATCCCGGTCAAAAATTCAACATTTGACCCCTTTAAACCATAATTACCAAAATGTCCTTAAACTTCCGAATGTCATAACTTCCTCCTCAAACGTCGGAATTGAACGTGCCACCTGTCTATGAACTCGTGACGCCACGAATTACGTCACGGTCATCAACGTTTTACCCACGCTAGGGGCAAAACGGTCATTTCGCATCGTTCGTCCGATTTAGCTTAACTAATCACCGTTTAACCTCACTAATCGTGATTAGTCACTAATCTAATCATGGAATTTGGGACGGGTCGTTACACAAAACCCATTTATCATCATATAAAATCTGTAATAAAAAGCATGGCATGAAAATCACATATATAACATTTCTCGGAAAACGTGTTAAAACCCGTAAATGTCTCGAAAAATGTGCAAACAGGTCAAACAATTATGATATAAGCAATGATCATGAAACCAAGCGTAAAAACATAAAACATGTAGATAAAAACAGTTAGGCATGCTCGTTAAAAGAGAAAGAGTCCACTCACAAATCCGTACGCGTCAATCGCGCTCCGTACGTTCCTCAACCGTCTCAGGAGTGTCCCGTCCTGTCAAAAGTAAAAAAATCGAGTCACAAACACTTCATTAAGGCTTATCCTAATTTCCCCAATTTTTCGGAATTTTAAACGTAATTTAAACGCAAACCCTAAACCTTCGAATCCTCAAACAAACCCGACCCGATGTCCGATTGACACGAAACTTGTCCTAAAAGATTCGTTACATCGATTAAAGTAAAAACCATGTTGGAAGTTTCCCCAAACTCTGTCGAACGCGCCCTCATGCGCCGCCCAAAGGGGCTACGCGTGGGCTTCACGCGCCTGCTATAGGGTTGTCTTCAACCTCTGGTCAGCTGGTTCAACTGTACTAAACCGGCGTGACCGGTTCTCCCTCATTTCCTCCTCAAATCCAACCCTTTCAATCCCATTAGATTCGTCCTTTTCCCACCAACCATTCCAAATCCTAAAATCTAGACATTCAAGCCTCTAACCCGTTGTCCCCAAGCTTGAACAAAAACTGCCAGAAACCTTTATTTCGGTTCCCAGCCAACCACGCAATCCCCTTGCACGACTTCGACCTTAAATGACTCCTAGAGACCTACTGAGTCTCACAGCACTCACGGAATCCCTTGACTCAGCCCCAAACGCCACGACTATCGATTTGAATAAAACGGGAAAAACAGGGGAAACAGGGTTTACCGTCTATTCACACCTCCGCCGTACTCACCGCCGTGCCTCTCTGTGTCCACGGAGTCGTCCTCATCCGTCCTAGCCTCCCGTCGAATTGGTTTGGATCAAATTGATCGTCTATGGCCGCACCACCACCTCGACCCTCTCTGTTTTCCCTGAAAACTCACACCTCACTCCCATCGTTGGTCCTTGCACGATTTCCACTCACAATCCACTCCCCAGCTTCCTCTTTCTCTCTATCACTCTCACCAGTTCACAGGGCTTCACACAGAATCGATCAAGACCTCACCGTCTCACGCTCTGTTTTGCAAAATTGGACGATTGCACGGTGTTTGAAAGTGTGCAAGTTATAACCGTGCACACAATAACTTTCCTAGAATCCTCTAGGTCTCCACCACGTGTCCAACTCTCCATGGACAACAAAATAAATATCCTATCACACACTCCCATGTGGTCTTATTTGATTGGCCCAGTTGTGAAAAGACCAAAATGCCCCTAGATCCAAAATTACCATTTTTCCATTCAACTTCCTAGATCCATAACTAATCCGTCTGATGTCCGATGACAGCGTGCCGCCTGTCGCTGTACTCAGGACGTCGAGACCTAACTAACGGTCCTCGGTCTACGTAAAAATCAAAAGTCCAACAAAAAGTCAACATTTCCCCCTATTTAACCAAAATTGCGGTAACTCCCTTGACCTTCTGAACACCATAACTTTTCATCTGATTGTCCAAATCGGACGTGCCACCTGTCTACGGACTCGTGATGTCCTAAAATACGTCACGGTCAATGTTCAAAGCTCATTCAACCTACAAATCAAAAAGTCAACTTTTGGCACACTATTCACAAGGGCAAAATCGTCCTTTTTATACAAATATTTTACAAAATTACATTTGTACCCTTCCCGAAGGTACGGGTTGTTACACTTTCCGACCAACGATAACTGTCAATAACTACTGTAATGACCCATTCTATTTCTCACCATCAAATTTCTCCTCAAACAAGCATACAGGAAACTCAGGAGGTATGGTAACCTGCAGTCAACCAAAACCATTCCCAAGAATCTACACTAGTCGAAAAATCCTCCTCGTCGTATAGTTGTAGAAACCAATCCTAAACCTTGCTCAAACCGAGCAATCTCCATTTACCTCTGCTCGGGTCGGAGGGCTCTGCCTCCCTCCTACTCCTATGACTCTGGGTATGACTATCCCGACAATCCATACCAGAAGATGAACATCCCTCGATTCTCAACACCCATCAACAACTCTAGCCTCAATGGTTGTACCTACCACGAGCTCGTACCGACACAACCCACGTACAACACCACCGAGACTCCGAACCTAAGTGATCAACTCACCGTCAGCACCAACAGCTCAACACACAACATCTACCGATCGGTCCACCTCGGAATCCGATCGAAAAGTACCACTCTCATGGTCACTCGTCTGATCACTCACCAGCGAGGGTTATTGCAAACTCGACTGCTCCCTGCAGCACGTCCATTCTAACCGACCCATCGCTCCGGGCATCTCCTGCCAGTCGACATCCCTTCGGGATTCAACGCACCGAAACACAGTACCTCATGCCAAAAAGAATCATATGTTCCTATTCCCAACAGTCTCAACTAAGGTCATCGTGCGCCTGATTGCTCCCAGCAGTACAATTTCCGATCCTTGCAATTTTATCGTGGACGACCCTAACGTCCAATCTCCACTGATTCCACGTTGCTCCATTCTATGTCGTCCTGACCTCTCAACGGTCCCAACTCTCGGGTCGTCATACGGTGTTTACTAGTCCACTGGATCCTATCTCCAGTAACTATGCAGCTCTAAGCTGTTGGATTTGCACGAATATCGATCTTACTCGGGATCTACTCCCTAGAAACACACGGCATCTTATGCCAAATCGGACCCTAATCCAACGCACCTCGTGCCAAACGAAATCTAACTAGGATTCAATTCCATTGAATCCCCTACTCTTACCCTAACTATTAGGTTGATGACGGGCTGTTAACACTGTAGAGACATCACATCCTCGACCTGCACGTTACTCTGAGAGCAAAACCCGCTCTGATACCACTTGTCAGTATCAGAGCGCCATGAGCCAACCTGCTCTGATACCACTTATCAGAAACTATCCCAAATCCCCCAGGGATTAACGCGAGACGCGCCTGATCCCGTCTGACACAAAGTGTCAGACAAGGGAAAATTCCGACTTTAGCCCACTCGGGGCTTTAGAGAGCGCCAGGATTCGGAGAAGAAGTGTGATGTTTTGGTCTCTGCTACAGCCCGCATCCGCGATCAACCTGAAAGACATTCAAAACATTAAAAGCTGTGAGTGGAAAAAACAAAGAATTTATAAAACATTTTCACGAAAATACATTTATACTCTTCACTAAAAAGCATGCATGCATTCAAATCCATTTACCAAACCACATGTTCAAATAACCATATGTGGGAACTCAGCCCAAAACCAGTATATATCTCATATAATATAACATATAACCAATCCTGTCACGGTTTCCAAAGCTATGCGCGTGCTACCCAGGTCTCAAATCCCAAGTCTCCCTAGGGTCCACCCAGGTCAATGTCCGCATATCAATGACCCTCCCTGAGGGTTATAATCCATAAGCCTTCCTGAGAGTAAGGTACCCAATGGGGGCGTCTCCACTCAGTTAGTGCTCCGTGACTACTCCGGGAACGACCCTCCACGGAGAAGACAATCCATAATAAAGGATGGTATATGAAAATCCATCTCAAAATCATTCTTAAAACCTTTCAAAAGATTCATGCCCGGCTCCCATAAACAGTCATGAACCTAGAAATCCATTAAGGGTCCCCCACCCAAAATCACAATCGTAAACCAACTAGGCATCAAGCTCGAACTCATGACTCAACTGTGCATTGAGCCCGATATCTCAGGGTCAATCATAATTCCAATCGTAGTGATGCGTGCAACCATCCGTCCAGGACCGCCCTCAATCCTGGTATGTCGCCGTGAACATATCAACTGACTCGACCACCTCTAGATCATGGTGCACACATCATCGATCGATTACCTAAACCATCAGCACTCCGAAGTCGATCCTCCATTGGCTGCTCGACAACGGGACGTGCATCGTGACCTCTTCGGAAGGAACACATCCCCAGTTCGGAGGTGAGCGTCGTATCGTCCATCGCCGTGCACACAGCACTTGCCGTGAAAACGACTCAAACATGTAGGTCATCAATAGGTCCATATGACCGAGACAAAACCAAATGGGTCTCATGCCCGAGTTTACCTTTTCAAATCCAAAACCATTTCATTAAAACCGAAACCGCAAACACGTATAAGCACCGTATAAGGCCAAAACCTCGAAATACGTGCAAATACGTAAACACACACAAATGCACTGATGGCATCAAAAAACATGTTCATAAAAGCATATAAAACATTTATGCATGCATCAATTTAGAAAACAAGGTCCACTCACAGACCGTCCTAGCTACCGCCTCGATACGCGCGCCATACGCCTTCCCGGGCTAATCACTATCTCCTGGGCTCCCGAACCTAACCAAATCACTTTAGAGGGTTACTAAGTACTTAAATAACTCCTCACTAAAGCCCCGTAATTTTCCCAAAATTTTAACTATTTTTAAACCCAATTCTAAACCTTTAGACATCCCAAACTATATCAAAACGATGTCTGATCGACTCGAAACCAGTCCCAAAATATTCGTTACATCGAATAGATAATTTTACATATTGGAACCTTCCCCAAAATGTGAGTCATGCGCCCACACGCACTGGCAACAGCCCCTGCGTATGGGAGCCACGCGCTCAGCTACAGGGTTGTCCTTGTCTTTGCGACGATTGGTCAGACCGGTTCAACGGTTCAGCCGGTCCAACTAGACCAACGTGACCGGTCTGACCCCATATCTTCTTTTTTTTTTTTTATCCTTTTTCTTCCTTCTTTCCACCAATCTACTCTAATCCATCCTAGGAATTATTTTATGGAATCAAATCATTGAAAGCAATCCTAAAATCCATGGGTTCAATAAACCATTTTATCCCAAAACTTCTGTTCTATGTTCAGGGCATAACCAAGGGCCCAAACTCAATCCTAAGGGTCTCAATAGGTTCCTAGGATCCCTAAAAATGCACTAGGGTTTCGATTTGGGTTATCTTGGTCAGAATCCAAATTCGGTGGGCAACCACCGAAAATCTTCCAACCGATGTTCCCGACTACACATCCATTTTCCACCGTCCAATACCTTCTCCTAAACTTCCTACCAACCTCATAAACACAACCTAATTAACATCTAACTCCCCTAACATCCAAAACCCGAATTTGAAATTCGAAATATACAGGGGGCTCGGGTTTTACTATTTTCTTGTGCCAACACCGTCGTCCACGACGATCCTGTCCTCGCCCAGCCACCAACACGTCCTCAACCTCACTCCCTTGGCCTCAACTGAATCAAATGGGGAGGGGTTTGGATTTGGGTTCACTGGGTTAGTTGTTTGATGGGGTTCGGGTTTGTTGGGAATGGAACAGACAAAGGGGTGAAGTGCATGAATGATAGGAAAGGGAGCAATGGATGGGTGACACTCGTCACTCATCCATTGGGCCTGGGGAAAATATATGGGTCCCACTCAAGAAAAAAGTCCACTTTTTCCTCGTAAAATGTACCGTCTTGAATAGTACCTCGAAACTTCTATGAACCGTAACTTTTCCATCGAATGTCCGATTTCGACGTGCCGCCTGTCTAAGGACTCGTATCGACCCGATCTACGTAACAATCCTCGGCCCTCGGCCATCGGACCTCCCGGGTCAAAGTCAACTTTTTACCATCGTTCAAGGGCAAAATCGTAATTTCACCCTGAACGTCCGTTAATCCTCGGCTAATCCCCATTAGCCCCACTAATTCGTAATTACTTCTTAATCTAATCCTGGAATTTGGGACGGGTCGTTACACTATCCCTCATGATTTTAATCAGTAACACAAAATGTGTTTCTCCTAGGTCTTTCATCTCAACACTACTAGACAACTAAGTCTTGGTTTCCCATAACAGATTAAGATCTGAGCTAGGTAGTAGTATATCATCAACATACAGAACAAGAAAGATGAAGTTAGAAGCACTGAGCTTCAGATAGATGCAATCACCTAACTTGTTTTCCGAGAAACCAAAAGATGCCATGGTCTTGTCAAACTTGAGGTACCACTGCCTTGATCTTTCTTAAGTTCGTAGATCAACTTGTTTAATTTTCAGACCATTGATTCCTTCCCCCTTTCAACAAATCATGTTGGTTGTTGCATATAGATGTCCTCATCCAATGTTCCATTCAAGAAGGTAGTTTTGACGTCCATTTGGTGTAGTTCCAAATCAAAGTGAGTTGTAAGAACCATGATTATCCTCATGGATTCCTTAGAAGAAACTGGGGAAAAAATGTCAGTGTAGTCGATGCCAGCTCTTTGTGTGAACCCCTTTGCCACTAACCGTGTGTTGTACCTATCAACCTACCCTGTTGAATTTATTTTGGTTTTAAAGACCCACTTGCATCCTATAGGCCTACTATCTATTATGGCTTCCACCAATGTCCAAACCCCATTCAGTGACATTGAGTCAAGCTCCTCTTGCATAGCATTCTCCAATAGGGCAGAATGTTTGTCATTCACTACCTGATTGTAAGTGAAGGGATCATCCTCATCCTCTATATCGTAGTCGATTTCTTGCAGATAGACCATGTAGTCTATAGGGATTACAGATTTCTTTTCTCTGGCTAACTTTCTTAGTTGAGGTAGTGTTGATTCCAATTGTGAAGTCTCAGGTTGTTGATGACTGTGATCTATTGTTCCTAAGATTGAAAACAATTTTTTTGCAACGTGTAAGTCAGCTTGATGTGTAGTATCAAATGACAGTGGAGGAGTAATTCCTACTGTCATAAAAACTGCACTCGATGCTTGTACTGTCTCATGGTGTAACGACCCGTCCCAAATTCCATGGTTAGATTAGTGACTAATCACGATTAGTGAGGCTAATCCGTGATTAGTAGAGCGAAATCGGACGAACGATGCGAAATGACCGTTTTGCCCCTGGTGGTGGCAAAACGTTGACTTTTTAATCGGGCTGTCAAATGGACTTTGACCGATGACCGTGACGTAGTTCGTGACGTCACGAGTTCATAGACAGGTGGCACGTTCAATTCCGACGTTCGAGGAGGAAGTTATGACGTTCGGAAGTTTAGGGGCATTTTGGTAATTTGGGTGAATAGGAGGTCAAAAGTTGACTTTTTGACCGGGAGGTCCGATGGCCGAGGGCCGAAGACCGTTATGTAGATGAGGACGATACGAATCCGTAGACAGGCGGCACGTCGAAATCGGACGTTCGACGGCGAAGTTACGGTTCACGGAAGTTCCCGGTTACTATTCACGACGGCACGTTTTACGAGACAAAAAGTGCAGTTTGTCTTTAGTGGGTCCAGTTACTTTTCAGCAACCAATGGATGAGTGACACTTGTCACCCATCCACTGGCCAACCTCACCCACTCATGCACCAAAACACTCAACCGTGCGTCCATTTTCCATTTTCCTCCATCCATTACCCGATCCCATTTCACCCAAAATCCCAAAACCTTCATCCCTTATGATCTGAGGAACCAGGAGAGTGAGAGAGGAGGACTAGGACGGCAGCTGGTGGCTGGAACCGCCGTGGGCGGTGGCGGGAGCCCAAAACCCGATCGGGTACCCGGTAAGCCGTTTTTCCTCATTTTTCGATGTGAGCTTCATGGTTGTTTTTAAATGATTAGGGAATGATTATTAGGATGCTAGGAAGGTTTTAGGACGGTTTTGGTGAGGGTTAACGGCTGAGAAGCCGTGGGGGACCGATCGGAAAAATGGGACCGTGAGGTCCATTTCGAACCAAGGGGTTTCGGGTAGTTTTTCCTAGGTTTCTTGATTAGGATAGATTGGAAATGAGAAAATAGAAATTTAGAAATTGGAATGGAAGAAATCGGACCGAAAATGAGGGAGTCGGAGGTCTGGACCGGTTACGCCGGTCCAGTTGCAGAAACGAACCAGACCGGCCGGTCTGAACCGGCCGTCGAGAGGTTGAAGGAGTACTGTTCACAGGCGCGTGGCTCCCACGCGCAGCCACTTCAGGCGGCGCGTGCGGGCGCGTGCTAGGGTATTTGGGGATGGCTTCAACATATGAAATCATCTATTCGATGTAACGAACATTTTGGGACTGGTTTCGTGTCAATCGGACACCGTCTCGATATGTTTCGGGGCATCGGAAGGTTTAGGTTCGGGATTAAAAATAGTTAAAAATACGGGAAAATTACGGGGCTTTGGTAGGAGGTTAATTAAGTAGTTAGTAACCTTCTATTACGATTTGGACAGGTTTGAGAGTCCCGGTGACGGTGATCGGCTCGGGGAGCCGTATGGCACGCAAATCGAGGCGGCAGCTCGGACGGTCTGTGAGTGGACCTTGTTTTCTAAATTGGTGCATGCATAAATGTTTATTATATGTTTTATTACTTGTTTGATGATGCCATGGGTGCATTTGTATGTGGTTACGTATAAGCACGTATTTCGAGGTTTCGGCCTTATACGGTGCTTATACGGGTCTGTATTTCTTTATTGATTTAAATGAACTGAATTTGGATTTCAAAATGATAAACTCGGGTATGAGACCCATTTGGTTTTGTCTCGGGCATATGACCTCAGATTACGGGCACGGTGCCCAGTTGGTGTCCTATGTTCGGGTACGAGACCCAGTCACTTTACGGTTTTGATTTCAGGTCAGGGAACCTTAAATGGATTCCCAGGTTCATGACGGTTTATGGGAACCGGCATGAACCCTTGTTATGGTATCATGGTTCATGACGGTTTATGGGAACCGGCATGAACCCTTGTTGGTTATTACGGTACATGACGGTTTATGGGAACCGGCATGTTACCTGGTTATGTTATTACGGTACATGACGGTTTATGGGAACCGGCATGTTACCTGATTATGGGTATTATGGATTCATGACGGTTCAGGGGAACCGATCATGAATGTTTATGTTATGTATATATATGTTCGTCTACCTTCCTTTACATGTTCTACTATCTCCTCCGGGGAGGGTCGTTGGCCTGGGTGGACCCCGGAGTAGTCACGGAGCACCGACTGAGTGGAGTCACCCCCCAGTTGGGTTCCTTACTCTCAGGAAGGCTATGATTACCATTACCTCGGGTAGGGTCAGTGGTCTGCGGACATTGATCTTGACTTTGAGATGACTCGGATTGAGACCCGGGTAGCGCGCGCGTAGCTTTGGATACCGTGACAGGATTGGTTGTGTGACTTATATATATGTATGTGATGTATATATGATATATGATATGTGGTGTGTACAGGTGTGCACAGGATTTGAGCAGTGGCTCGTGTACTTGGTTTCTTTATGGTTTGGGGCCGAGTCCTTTATGGATTTGGGCAGTGGCCCGTATGGTCGTTTTTAATTGTGGTCCTTTCGACCTTAGTTTATATCTGCTTTGGGCTTAGTCCCACATATGGTTGTTTTGGATAAATGGTTTTCGAATGCATGCATGCTTTTTAGTGGAGGGTACAAATGTCTTCCTTATTAAATGTTTTTATAAACTCTTGTTTTGTCCACTCACAGTTTTTAATGTTTTGACTGCCCTTCAGGTTGACATCGGATGTGGACTGTAGCAGAGATCGAGGTATCACATGCCTCCTCCGGATCCTGGCGTACTCTGATAGCCCGGGAGGGCAAAGGTCGGAAATATCCCTTGTCTGACACTTCGTGTCAGACGGGAGCAGGGTCATCCTGCACTAATCCCGGGGGGATTGGGATGGGTCCTGTCAACGTGGTATCAGAGCGGGGTTGTCTCTATTCGAGCAACCGTGTAGCTCTTGGAGCATGTACGCAGGTCGAGGATGTGATATCTCAATGGGCTGCAGTTCGTGGTCAACCTGATTGTTGGGGTGCCGATACGATAGTTAGTAGGATTGGATCGTGGAACGTCTTGGTTCGGCATTCGATGCCGGGGTTGCCATAGTTCTGTCAAGGTTGGCAGTGTGGGACCCTACAAAGGGATTAACGTGTTCGTATTCTGGAGTGTGATCGTGAGACGGTTAGTTGGGATCGTCTTTCACGATGTCGTAGGATTGGTTCCGACGACTAGCTGGGAATTGTGATCATCGGATGATCGGATTTGGTTGAGTTAGATGGATTTACTGCAGTTGGCAGTTAGCAACCGAATTCGAGGAATCCGAGTTGGATTGACGGTAGGATTGGATTGACGTCTTTATGATGTCCAGACCGCGGGGTCGGTCAGATCGTGGATTTTACTGCCTTATGCAGTTGGGTTCTGGGGAACTCTAAGTGTGATTGTGGAACCCTATCTTGGTGGGTATGGTTCGGAAAGGCGAGTTGACGAGTGGTTTGACTTGGATGACTATTCGGATCTGGGGTTCGTTAGTCGGCCTGGTCATGTCAGCTTGTGTTGGGACTGCACTTCGCAGTCAGGGTTGTACGTATCGGTTAGACCGAGTTGGTTGTCGTGCTACTTCAGTTGTGGGTTGGTGCAACTAAGGTCGCGGGTGACCTGGTAGACGACATTGGGATAGTCGAGTTGCGACTGGTTAGAGTTTGGTTGGACAGGTTACCAGGGTTGGTACTTGTCGATGGAATCCCTGAGTGGGATACAGAGTAGTTGGTACAGGCAGTTGATTCCGTTGGATGCGGAGTCTGGATGTCTAGTCGTTAGGTCTGCACGAGGTTGTGGCAGACGCTACTATCGATAGACGTAGTCGAATTTTATCTGGTTGAGTAGACTCAGGTTACCGTGACGATTGTGACGATAGGATTGTCAGTCGTGACGATGGTACGAGGTGCGTGAATAACGCATATGTGTGAGTAGTGATTCTGGATTCGACTTGGTTACGGTTGAGTGCGATCGCAGAATGAGTTGGGGACGTTCAGGGGACGTTTCCTCTTCTCGTATGAGTTGTCAGGGTAACTATACCCAGAGGTGTTGGGTACGAAGGAGGCAGAGTTTCTCCTATTCGAGTAAAGGTACGGGATCATCGTTCGGTATGAGCGGAGATCCAGAGTTGTCTGATTGGCACACTTTATGCTGATGCCGACAGGTGGTGTACTGGTACTAGTGCTGGTGCTGGTGCCGGTGATTGTGATGACGGTGAGTTACGAGTCGGGATGTGACTCCGACGTGATGGGCTTAGGATTGGTATCTGTGGTTCGGGAGTGAATCACAGATAGTGACGGACTGGATAGGATCCAACGGTAGTTGAGACGTGAGGATCGAGTACTGTCATGGGGGACTAGCGACCAGTTGGTCGGTGTCGGCCAGAGTTGGTCAGAATTGGTTAGATATGGTGGTTTGCAGAGATTTGACTGCAGATCACAGCAGGGGTCTGTTGTGACTTTTCAGTAGAGTGGTACATCAGATTAGGATGAATTGACATCCTTTTGGATGTACATATACGGTCGTAAATGGGCATGTGTCCATAACCAGTCTAACGGGGACACGTGGTTGATGTCTGGGTATGTTGTTTCCAATTTTGTTGGAACTTCGAAATCGCGAGAGGTTGCGATTGAGGTGACGAGAGGAATGCGGGTTTTCCGCATTGGTATTGGGTATGTCGAAGTCGTTTGGGTGACTTCTCGGGTTCTACCATAATTGATGGTGGTAGATGATATTGATGATGTAGATGTTGTTGGTTGTCACTAGTACACTGATCGTGTATTAGGTGACTCAGATTTCTCATTTTCTGCTTGGTGGCGGACGATGTTGGATTACGTGGCGTGGTGAGTGCAACGGGGTTTTGGTTGCATTCACGTAGGATGGATTATTCTATCATTCTTGATTTTTCCTCGGTGGAATGACAAGGATCAATACGAGGTAATCAGTGGTAACCCACAGTCTCGGCGTGTCTCGTCGTTGACTAATCTGTTTAGATGTGGGGAATGGTTGAGGACTTTGGACGTCGTGACGATCCTCGATCGTGACGTCTATGGTCGGTTGACGTAGTGTTGAATCTGGATCGTGATTTGGGTATCCAGATGGGTGGAGAGTTTATTACGCTTACTTGGATGTTGAGTGAAGCATGATGGGACTAAACTTCTTTTCGAGGTAAATCCCATATGGCTTATTACTCGCCTGAGTAGTTGTCCGATGAGTAGGTGTCTGACGAGGTCGAATTTTGTCTGACCTAGTGTTGTGTTGATGTCGGGATTGACTTCCCTATGAAGTCAATCGATGGTGTTGGAGTAATCGGTTGAGCGGGTAACCGATAGGTTTGGTTTTGGTACGTCTCGGTAGACGTGAACGATATTTCAGGTTTTGGAATCAGATTTCTGGATGACGATTCAGGATTTGATTTTGGAACTTGAAAAAGGATTTCTAGATTTGGGTTTTGGAATCGGATTCTGGGTGACGATTCAGGATTTGAGTCTAGAGCTTGACTGTAGATTTTCTTTTATGGATTTGGGTTCGGAATGGTTATTCCAAATACTAGTTTACGGAATGATGATTTCGGATTTGAATTTGGACATGATTATGGATATGATTTCTGGGTTTGGATTCGGGATTTCGTACGAAATTGCGGATTCGGATTCGGATTTGGAAATAAATAGTGGGTCGGAGTTTCGATTTGTCTAACGCTGGATTGGACGAATGAACTCCATAATTGAAACGTGTTTGACTACGACCTAGGTGGTCTGGTTATTGTTGTGGTATGTCGATGGGTAGATGTACGTACTTTGTACGTTGTTCAGGGTACGATACTGGGTGTACTTGTCATGCCTGGTGACGGTATATAGGAGATACCGGTGGTACGTTGGAGAGCGTGTTGGTAGTCGGCTTGGTTCCGATACCATTGGATTAGTCGGGGTCGTGGACTGGACATTGGATACTGTGCATTGGGTCATAGTGGTTCTGATGAGTCTAGTTACACACAGGTCGAGTGAAATGCTTGTGGTTAGTGTAACCACGAGTGTGTGTCATATCAGTTTGCGACTGACGACTGTCAAGTACTGACAGTTTGTAGGAGGTGTCAGCGTGGATCGTGGTGTAAGGTCTGATGACTCCCAGTGGGAGCAGACGTCAGGATATCTTAGTGATTGGATGTGGAACCGTAGAGTTGGTTGTGTCAGCGAAACGGTAGATTTGACAAGTAGTGTCAATTCAGAATACATGACTTCTGTCATTCGACGTGGTCGAATGTAGTCGATATGACGAGAGCGTTAGTGGTACGTCTAGTTACAAACGATGTTTATGTTGACTAGTGGGTGTACTAGGGTACACGTATTTTGCGGTCGATTCTACTTTCCACGAGGTGGTTGTGGAATTGTCGTTTCGAGAACGGAACTAAATTAAGGAGGGAAGAACGGTTAGATTAGGTCGATTGGAATTTCGGGGACGAAATTAATTAAGGAGGGAAGGTTGTAACGACCCGTCCCAAATTCCATGGTTAGATTAGTGACTAATCACGATTAGTGAGGCTAATCCGTGATTAGTAGAGCGAAATCGGACGAACGATGCGAAATGACCGTTTTGCCCCTGGTGGTGGCAAAACGTTGACTTTTTAATCGGGCGGTCAAATGGACTTTGACCGATGACCGTGACGTAGTTCGTGACGTCACGAGTTCATAGACAGGTGGCACGTTCAATTCCGACGTTCGAGGAGGAAGTTATGACGTTCGGAAGTTTAGGGGCATTTTGGTAATTTGGGTGAATAGGAGGTCAAAAGTTGACTTTTTGACCGGGAGGTCCGATGGCCGAGGGCCGAAGACCGTTATGTAGATGAGGACGATACGAATCCGTAGACAGGCGGCACGTCGAAATCGGACGTTCGACGGCGAAGTTACGGTTCACGGAAGTTCCCGGTTACTATTCACGACGGCACGTTTTACGAGACAAAAAGTGCAGTTTGTCTTTAGTGGGTCCAGTTACTTTTCAGCAACCAATGGATGAGTGACACTTGTCACCCATCCACTGGCCAACCTCACCCACTCATGCACCAAAACACTCAACCGTGCGTCCATTTTCCATTTTCCTCCATCCATTACCCGATCCCATTTCACCCAAAATCCCAAAACCTTCATCCCTTATGATCTGAGGAACCAGGAGAGTGAGAGAGGAGGACTAGGACGGCAGCTGGTGGCTGGAACCGCCGTGGGCGGTGGCGGGAGCCCAAAACCCGATCGGGTACCCGGTAAGCCGTTTTTCCTCATTTTTCGATGTGAGCTTCATGGTTGTTTTTAAATGATTAGGGAATGATTATTAGGATGCTAGGAAGGTTTTAGGACGGTTTTGGTGAGGGTTAACGGCTGAGAAGCCGTGGGGGACCGATCGGAAAAATGGGACCGTGAGGTCCATTTCGAACCAAGGGGTTTCGGGTAGTTTTTCCTAGGTTTCTTGATTAGGATAGATTGGAAATGAGAAAATAGAAATTTAGAAATTGGAATGGAAGAAATCGGACCGAAAATGAGGGAGTCGGAGGTCTGGACCGGTTACGCCGGTCCAGTTGCAGAAACGAACCAGACCGGCCGGTCTGAACCGGCCGTCGAGAGGTTGAAGGAGTACTGTTCACAGGCGCGTGGCTCCCACGCGCAGCCACTTCAGGCGGCGCGTGCGGGCGCGTGCTAGGGTATTTGGGGATGGCTTCAACATATGAAATCATCTATTCGATGTAACGAACATTTTGGGACTGGTTTCGTGTCAATCGGACACCGTCTCGATATGTTTCGGGGCATCGGAAGGTTTAGGTTCGGGATTAAAAATAGTTAAAAATACGGGAAAATTACGGGGCTTTGGTAGGAGGTTAATTAAGTAGTTAGTAACCTTCTATTACGATTTGGACAGGTTTGAGAGTCCCGGTGACGGTGATCGGCTCGGGGAGCCGTATGGCACGCAAATCGAGGCGGCAGCTCGGACGGTCTGTGAGTGGACCTTGTTTTCTAAATTGGTGCATGCATAAATGTTTATTATATGTTTTATTACTTGTTTGATGATGCCATGGGTGCATTTGTATGTGGTTACGTATAAGCACGTATTTCGAGGTTTCGGCCTTATACGGTGCTTATACGGGTCTGTATTTCTTTATTGATTTAAATGAACTGAATTTGGATTTCAAAATGATAAACTCGGGTATGAGACCCATTTGGTTTTGTCTCGGGCATATGACCTCAGATTACGGGCACGGTGCCCAGTTGGTGTCCTATGTTCGGGTACGAGACCCAGTCACTTTACGGTTTTGATTTCAGGTCAGGGAACCTTAAATGGATTCCCAGGTTCATGACGGTTTATGGGAACCGGCATGAACCCTTGTTATGGTATCATGGTTCATGACGGTTTATGGGAACCGGCATGAACCCTTGTTGGTTATTACGGTACATGACGGTTTATGGGAACCGGCATGTTACCTGGTTATGTTATTACGGTACATGACGGTTTATGGGAACCGGCATGTTACCTGATTATGGGTATTATGGATTCATGACGGTTCAGGGGAACCGATCATGAATGTTTATGTTATGTATATATATGTTCGTCTACCTTCCTTTACATGTTCTACTATCTCCTCCGGGGAGGGTCGTTGGCCTGGGTGGACCCCGGAGTAGTCACGGAGCACCGACTGAGTGGAGTCACCCCCCAGTTGGGTTCCTTACTCTCAGGAAGGCTATGATTACCATTACCTCGGGTAGGGTCAGTGGTCTGCGGACATTGATCTTGACTTTGAGATGACTCGGATTGAGACCCGGGTAGCGCGCGCGTAGCTTTGGATACCGTGACAGGATTGGTTGTGTGACTTATATATATGTATGTGATGTATATATGATATATGATATGTGGTGTGTACAGGTGTGCACAGGATTTGAGCAGTGGCTCGTGTACTTGGTTTCTTTATGGTTTGGGGCCGAGTCCTTTATGGATTTGGGCAGTGGCCCGTATGGTCGTTTTTAATTGTGGTCCTTTCGACCTTAGTTTATATCTGCTTTGGGCTTAGTCCCACATATGGTTGTTTTGGATAAATGGTTTTCGAATGCATGCATGCTTTTTAGTGGAGGGTACAAATGTCTTCCTTATTAAATGTTTTTATAAACTCTTGTTTTGTCCACTCACAGTTTTTAATGTTTTGACTGCCCTTCAGGTTGACATCGGATGTGGACTGTAGCAGAGATCGAGGTATCACATGCCTCCTCCGGATCCTGGCGTACTCTGATAGCCCGGGAGGGCAAAGGTCGGAAATATCCCTTGTCTGACACTTCGTGTCAGACGGGAGCAGGGTCATCCCGCACTAATCCCGGGGGGATTGGGATGGGTCCTGTCACATGGTCCTAAGAAGACAATTCCTCAAATACAAATTTTTCATTGTGAAGAGATTTCAAGGTTGAACTCTCAGTGAACTTGGCATTGTGAGTTTCTTGTATTCTCGTTTGAGCCGTAGGACAATAAAACTTGAAACTTTTGGATTTCTCAGAATATCCAACAAAGAAACAGGAATCAGTCCTAGAGTCTAGCTTATTCTCCTGAGGATTATAAAATCTAGCTTCTGCTTAACAAACCCAAATATGAAAATGTGCATAGCTAGGAGTTCTTCTAGTCCAAAGTTCAAAAGGTGTGCTACTAACAGACTTACTAGGCACATGGTTTAGGATGTAGTTAATTGTCTTAAGTGTCTCACCCCACAAGAAATCAGGCAAACCAGATCTGCTCTTCATACTTCTAACCATATTCATCAAGGTCATATTCTTTCTCTCTGCTACCCCATTCTACTAAGGAGTCCCAGGGGTAGTGTGTTGAGCAATGATGTCGTGTTGCTCAAGAAAAAATGCAAAAAGCCCATTTTGTTGTCCTGTCGTTGTGAACCTGCCATAATACTCACCCCATCTATCTGATCTTACAATTTTAATGTGTTTGTCAAGTTTTTTTTTCTACTTTAGTTTTGAAAATTTTAAAACATTTTAGAACTACTGATTTTTCATAAATAAGGTAAATGTAAGTGTATCTTGAAAAATCATCAATAAAGTTCACAAATCATTAAATTCTACAGATAGTTCTATATGGGAATGTACCACAGACATCAATGTGTATGATCCCAAGAAGGTGATGACTTCGATTAGAATCCTTTTTCTTAGGATTAGGCGTTTTCCTCTTAAAACAATCAACACATTCATTAGAGTCTGTTGGACTAAGCGTAGGCAGTAGGTCTCTTCTTGTAGTCTCGCTCAGTTGCTATCCCAATTCCCAAATCCCTAGCCAATAGCCACACTCGACTCTCTCGGATCTCGTCTCCCTCATCGACATCGTCTTGTATCTCTCCTCTATCAAACTCACAGAGTCCCTTCATTCTCACGACCTCCCTTCATCGACATCTTCTAATATCTCTCCTCTCTCCAGTCTCCATCTTCCTCTCTAATCTTCATCTCCCTCGATCTCTCCGACTCTCCATCTCCATTGGCGCTCGACCTCACCAGATGGGTTCACCATTTATGATCTCGCGGCCTCACCTCGATCTCTTTTTCTCCCTCTCCCTCGATGGCTCGCTCGATCTCCTTCGATCTCTCTCACGGTCTCACCCTCACCCTCGACCTCGATCTCGATCGCAGTTAGAAAACCGATTAAATCGATTCAAAATCGAACCGAACTGATTTAATCGTTTTTCGATTCAATCGGGTTTAAGGGTGAGAACCAAATCCAACTGGAATCAATTCTCTATCCAGTTTGGTTTCGACAAAAAAACGGATTGACAGGGTTAGGTGGAAGGTGTGGCTTAATACTAGAAGGCGTATCAAGGTCGAATCTTTCAACTCATCACGATGAAAGAATAAAAATAAGAAACTAAAATAGACGAAGGGGTCCCTTGGTTGCATCGTATTCAGTAAGTAAATCTCACGCGAAGTCGGATACCCAGTGAAAAAAAAAAAAAAAAAAGGTCCAAAGCTCAAAGCTGCTTGAATTCCCCAAAAATACAACGGAGCCTTGGGAAAGAGAGAAGCGTTATCATTTGGATTTGGGGAGAACAGAGCAAATCAGTGGGTGAGCACAGCTGAGATGGCAAAGCAAGGACCAAACTCTGAAGGAAGCTCAGTCGTCTCTGATCTCATCAACTTCCTCAACGTCTCTCCCACTGCTTTCCACGCCGTCGGTAAACATCAACATCTATTTCCTTTTCTTATCACTTGTGATTATCAATCTCAAGTTCCTCGGTTTTATCAGTTTTGAGTTTGAAATGTGATTTTCAATTGCCTGAGTTTTTCTCTCTGATTCGATTTCTTCTGCAGACGAGGCGAAGAGGCGTCTGCGAAGCGCGGGTTACGAGCAAGTTTCGGAGAGAGAGGATTGGAAATTGGAGGCTGGGAAAAAGTATTTCTTCACCAGGAACTACTCCACCATTGTCGCTTTCGCAATCGGCAAAAAGTACTGACTTCTTTTCATGGATTTTTCAATTGTTTTAGACTTGAATGATACCCTGATTGCTTTTTTTTTTTATTTAAGCTCTTTTTGATATCCAAGAATTTATCGGAAACAAAAAGGAGTTAAAATTTCTTTAGTTTACGAATTTAATTGTTCTGAAAGCTAAAATATATGAGAGTTAGTTTGGTTTTGCTGACAAAGTGGAGCTTGTGTTTAGATATGTCGCTGGAAATGGATTCCATATAGTTGGTGCTCACACTGATAGTCCTTGTCTCAAATTGAAACCGGTTTCCAAGGTAAAATCTTGTTTTCTCTGCATTTCAAATTTAAATGTTGCTCAACTGAGCTGTGAATAAATGTACAATATAGAGAAAATTTCAACTTTGTTTTGGAATATGGTTGTTCAGGTAGCTAAAGGTGGGTACTTGGAAGTGGGTGTCCAAACATATGGTGGTGGCTTGTGGCATACATGGTTCGACCGTGACTTGACGGTGGCAGGAAGGGTGATAGTGAGAGAAGAAAAGGATGGTTCTGTTTCTTATTTACATAAACTTGTTAGACTTGAGGAGCCCATAATGCGGATCCCTACTCTGGCAATTCACTTAGATAGGTAATTTCTGCACAATATGTTATTATTGGGACTAAAATCTGCAGTGATGAGTCATTTTTCTTGTTTAGATGATCGTTTTCTTTAGAAATCTAAGGTAAAGGCACCTTCGGAAGATATTTAATATAGAAATCCATGTATTCATTGTCTTGTTGACAGGGATGTTAAAGATGCATTTAAGGTGAATACACAGACTCATCTGCTTCCTGTCTTGGCAACATCAGTTAAGGTAATCGTGGAACATTTCGCATTTTATACACTTTATAAATGATCATTAGATATTGAATGCGCATGGTTTTTCCTGCATCCATTTTTCTTAATCACAGTCAGTGTGCCTTCCTTTATATTCAATGTTGCGCTCTTTTACCCAAAGAGCTCATTTTTGTAGGCAGAGCTCAATAAAGTGGCTGCTGATGGGCAGACCGATAATGATGGGAAAAAATCTAATGAGAAAACAATCTCAAATAACGCAAAGCATCACAGAATTCTACTTCAGGTTCATTTATTCTTTTCAATGTTGGAGGATCTATTGATTTTTTTGTTATTTTAAATTACGTGAACAAATTAGCTAAATAGTAAGACATCTAGGACTCTGTTAGATGGTTTCAACTTTCAACTATGGGTATGTTTTATGGTGATTATCTAATTTATCTTCTTGCTTTCTTCCAGCTGCTTGCAAGTCAGCTTGAATGTGAACCAGAGCATATAAGCGATTTCGAATTGCAAGCATGTGATACCCAACCAAGCATAGTAGGTGGTGCAGAAAATGAATTTATTTTCTCAGGAAGGCTTGATAATCTTTGCATGTCATTTTGTTCCCTAAAGGTAAGAATTTCTAAAATTATTCATGTAGGCTTTCTTCCTCTGTCAACATTTTAGTTGAGGTTCATAGTTGTGTTCTCTGCAGTATATTACCAGTATTACTCTCTTTATTCTTTTTTTCTTTAGTATAAGACAAAGTAGTCATCACGTTGTTTCAATTTGGAGCAGCTGATACTTGCTTTATTGCATACTTTCAGGCATTGGTCGATTCAACATCTTCTGGAAGCAACCTTCAAGATGAGACTGGTGTTAGAATGGTGGCTTTATTTGATCATGAGGAGGTTGGATCTGATTCCGCTCAGGGTGCTGGATCTCCAGCCATGTTAAATACTCTTTCACGAATTACACACTCCTTTACTGCAGATTGTAAGGTAGCAACTCTTTGACACCTTTTTAGTGTACGGTATTCTCCCTATTGGGTCTGTTTTGCTAGAAACGGGATCTTTAGTTGCTGCATTTGTGCGGTCATCTAGATGCACAAATCATATACATTGCATCTTCACAGTAAAGGGTTCATTACCTTATGACATTCGACATTCTACAAGGATTGTTCATCAGTAACTACAGTTGCATCTGGTTAGCTTTTTCCTTACGCTGCTCTGATTTCTTTCCAGCTGCTTGAGAAAGCAATTCAGAGGAGCTTCCTTGTATCTGCTGACATGGCACATGCCTTGCATCCTAATTACATGGTAAGTTAATTAATGTACTAATAATTGTTCAACCGCTGTTAATTTTGCTCCATATTCATAAAGATAGGGATCTTTTTTTTAGGAAAAACATGAAGACAATCATCAGCCCAAGTTGCATGGCGGACTTGTGATCAAACACAATGCAAACCAACGGTATGCAACCAATGCTGTTACTGCCTTAATATTCAGGGAGATAGCAAGGAATCATAGCCTTCCCGTCCAGGTCAGCCTCTCCCTACTTTCGTAGTCTGTTTGTTATCTTAAGTAAATGAAACCAAGAACACTTTGTTTAAAGCTGGGAATCAATCAAATGCAGGATTTTGTGGTTCGTAACGACATGGCATGCGGTTCAACCATCGGTCCCATTCTTGCAAGCGGAGTGGGAATACGTACTGTTGATGTAGGTGCGCCACAGCTGTCAATGCACAGCATACGAGAAATGTGCGCTGTTGACGATGTGAAGCATTCTTATGAGCATTTCAAAGCCTTTTTCCAGGAGTTCACTCATCTGGATACAAAGATTAAAGTGGACGTGTAGGTCTGTGTTCATCTTCGTTGGAAGTTCATGTGAAAGGAGTCTCCCTACTTGCTCTTGTGAGGTCTTGGTCGACGGAAAACGCAGCAAGTGACCTAGTAATAAGCACCAACTGTGGTTGAAGATGCTATGGTTCGAAGTCGCATAATTGCCAAACACCATGCTAATGTTATCTTTTCTTCCTGTTATAGTTATCCAAGCCTTGAGGCTTCCATTGTCGTATAAACCGGTATGGTTGTTTCTCTTTTGAATTTTCGATATTAAAATAAGGGTAAATAATTTCCGTGAATTTTGTTATTAGTTGTAAATATTTCTAGAAGTTAAATTATATTTAAACATGAAAACATAATTATTTTGTTAATTTTTTTAATAATTTCCATTAAAATATACGCTTGATAAGATAATTTTACCATTATTCTTAACAAAAATTGTTATACGAATTATTCTTAGTCTTTGCAAGTTTAGATATAAATCAGAAATTTCTACAGTTAATAATAAAGTTTATAAATAATAACTACCATTAATATAAAATTCAGTAATAACAAATTTCCCAGCCAGCGAAGGATTGTATCAGCATAAACGTAATTTCAGTTCAAGAATAATTCACGAAAATTCGACATTGAGGTGAGGGTATTTGGGCCTCTCGGGCTTTGAGCACTTCGCCAACTTTATAAAAACGAAGAAGATAATGAAACAACAGTTTTTGCAACGTGACTGCATATTGAAAAATACTGCAGCACAATGAGAACACAAGGGAACTAAGCCAACACCATCCCATAAATCTTATTTGAGACGTTATACTCTCATTGAACTCTCAAGAGTTGACAGCAGCCGGTACTTTCAGTTGAAAATTCAACAAAATAAACTAAGGATCGGCAGATCCAATTGTATAAGATAATGCAAATGGACAAAAATACTACAGCTTTTTGGATAACTCATCCAAGTTTAAAAAGGGAGGGAGCCTGGTCTACTAAGAGAGAACTTTCTGAACCTCAACGGTGACTTCTTTGGGAGGCTTCTCGGCATGGAGATTAGCGACGACGCCCTTCGTGGAGTAATAGTCAATAACCTGCAATCCAAAATGATGAACCCCATTAAACCAAAAGCGAAAGTAAAACCACCATATGATGTATATTCAATCCCACAGAAAAACATAAAGGCTTTTGCACAACTAATTGCCACCCATCAAAATGATTCAGGTTTCAAGCACATGTCACCAAGGTTTTCATCACAGATATATCACTACGGTTCTACAAGAGAACCTTACAAGTAAAAACAGATAATTCTGAACGAAAAAACAGACACATCATCACCACACATCATCACCACCACTGAGGCACCTGAAGATGAAAACAACCGGAAAACAAAAAAGAATCTACAAGAAAACTACTTTAATCATTCAAGAATGTAGATCATGCACAATTTACATAAGGGAGATTCATTACTTATTTTGGCATCCAACTTCCCTGAAAAAATAAATAAATAAAGGAAGAAGCTATACAGGTTCAGTTTGCCTATGGAACGCATCCAGTCTTGACTTGAGAACAGCTGCAGTATCATCTTTGCGTTGAATCAGAGGTTCTCCAGTTACCTAAAAAAACAAGAAACAAGGGGAGCAATTATTTTTCAGCACAAATTCACCTAAGAATTTAAGTTCGCAGAGTATGCAATTAAGTAAATTGACATACACAGTAGGGTTAACTATTCAAAATTTTGATTGCTTATGACATCTGGAATCTGTTGCTTTTACTTTTTACTACTCAGCCAAAGTTTCTTAACTGTCCCTCTTTATCATATTTTTTGAAGCAGAATAATGTTTCTCCAAATATGAAAAGGTATTGCCTTCTTACATCATCAACACCCGGAGCCTTGGGTGGTGCAAATTTCGTATGGTATGATCTACCACTGGATGGGTGTATCCAGCGGCCAGTGATCCTCTCTTCCAAGATTGAGTCATCAATTGCAAAGTTGAGCACCTTGTCAACTTTAGCTCCCTGCTTTGCAAGCATCTCATCAAGCTGCTTTGAAGGAATATAACCTTACTGTTAGAGCTCAATTTCAAACAAGTCCAATGCACTTCGAGCATTAGAAACTCAAGTAATTGATTGCAGCATATACTTAGATTCATAATAATGTAACACCTTCTCTGCTTGGGCCACAGTCCTTGGAAATCCATCAAGAATGAAACCTTTCTGACATGAAGGCTTCTTCATTGCTTCATCTATGATGCCAACAACCAAGTCATCGGAAACAAGCTCTCCCTGAAATATAGTAACATTATACCATATCAGAAATTTCTTGGGAGATACAAGAACCACTTTACAAAGGAAATGACCTATGGTAAACACAGTACGAATGAGAGTTTCTACCTTATCCATTGCCTCTTTAGCTTTAACCCCAAGAGGAGTCTTAGCAGAAACAGCAGACCTTAACATATCACCAGTAGCCAAGTGGCACAAGCAATACTCATCCTTAATTATAGGTGATTGGGTACCCTTTCCTGAACCAGGTGGGCCTGCACCATACAAATTTTATGATTAGACACTTGAAACAGCCAAGAAAAAAAAGAAAGTACTCCTCGCATGGAAATCCAGCGAACTAAAAGAAAAAGCATTCTTTAAGCCTCAACGAAATTGGCATTTCATGTGTAATTGCTGAAGGAAAAAACAAAGTGAAACATATCCAAAGTTCATAGTTGTTCCCTATTTTCCTTTCGGGGAGGGAAAGGTAGGGATAAGATTTCAATTTAAGACGCATATTGATACTCACAGGAATACCTACATGTGTATACAATGTATTAACAGGTAGCATGCGGGCATGCCAGAACTCGCCAGTATAACATCCTTTGGGAACGAATGTCTCAGCATTTTACTGCATAATAGATATTACGGTGGCAAGAGAGATGAATAGACAAAATGACCTGAAATTCTATGGAAAGTGAAGAAAAAGAAAAAACATAACAACCAGAATCGACACATCAAACATTTAAAATCTCAATCACCATTGCATGTATATAAAGAGCAAATGGGCAATAACTTAAAGACACAATTGAATAAGGAAGCCACTTTCAGCACGCTAACTTTCTTCCTGATTTCTTATATGATTCCGACTTTTCACAATATTATCCTACATTTTCTCACTAACCAACCAGAGACATAGATAAATCTAGGACAATCACACAGAAAATAATAAACACATTAACTACACACAAAAAAACCACCAAAGTTTGGCTCACAAATGCATCAAATTCTCGGATCTGCTGGGAAGCTCCTAAAAATCAAAACTTGACTCAAATTTGAGAACAACGAAGAACCAAAATCAAGGCTCTAAGAGAGAGACAGTATAGAAAGGGGTGGATATGTAGAGAGAGAATCACCAATGAGAATGAGGCGTTTGTCAGGCTTGGTGGAGCACTTCATACGACGGAGGAGCTCGGTCATGAGATCGACGGAGGGCACATCTTCTAAGCTCGCCATGCCTGAACCTTTCTCTGAGCTTGAGGGTTAGGGTTTTTGTCACACCCTAGACTTATGCCAAGAGAGGGCGAAGAGAGAGAATGAGAGATGTGTTTATGAGGTGGTGGTTGTACTTGTTCGGAATTCGTACCCTCCAATGCTTCGAACTGAAGCAGTCGTTTTACCTACCAGGATAATTGAAATGACTGTTTTACCCTCGGCCTTTGGATCCCTCCCTGAATCCTTGATGGACAATTTTCCTTCTTTTTTTACCTCTAATTTGACCTTTAGATAATGAAATATTATAAATGGGCTCCTGAATAGGAGTGTTAATAGATCGTATCGTATCGGGTTCGTATCGTATTATGAATTCTATTTTACCCAAATATGCCTAATTCAAATTCGATCCGTTTAATAATCGTGTCAAAGATGTCTAATCCGAACCCGACCTGTTAATGACTTAGGTAACCCGTGTAACCCGTATAACCCATTTAATAAACAGGTCGTACTGGAAACTTAATTAACATATAACCCGTTTGACCCGTTTAACTTATTTAATATGTTTAACCTATTTAAACTATAAAATTTAATAGGTATTTAGGTACGTAAATAGGTAGATATATGAATTAGTAATGACACGTTTATTAAACGGGTCCATATATTGATCAATATACGAGTTAACAAGTTAATTCGAAATCTACCCATTTATTAAATGAGTTAACAGGTCATTATACGGGTTAACAAGTTGACCCGAAACCCACCTGTTTATTAAACGTGTCATAACGGGTTGACCTGAAAATTACCCGAAATTTTAATCGTGCGGGTTGACCCGGGTAAGTCTCATGCGGGTTTCGAGTCGTATATCGAGTCGTGTCAAAAATCGTCACCCTTATTAATGAGCATTGCTCTGCTATAAAGAGATAAAAGGAAAGAATCAGTCAAATTATGAGTATCATAATAAATAAATTAAAAATCAAATAAAGGAGAGAAAAAGTCAAATTGTGATTTATTTTTTGTCCTTCTTAATACATTTTGACGTCATGTGTAATAGACAAGTTAGGGGACAAGAAAAAAATAACAAACAAAAAATGAAAAAGGAAAAGGTTAAAAGAAAAGAAAGGCATCAAACAGAAGAGAATTTAGATTTTATTTAGATTTTAACACTTTTTTCTTTGTAAACGTCATTGTTCCCTGAGAATTCATTGGCAAGATTTCAACAGTTTTTTTTTTCAATTTAAAAAAATAAGAAACATAAGAGTCAAAACATTCACCAAACAAAATCCATGTGCAATCGATTCGACCGGTTGCCCACCTACAATTCCATTGAACAGCAGCTAGAATTACAGCCTTCCAAGATTTGTTCCAGGCATGAAATGATACACATGATAAAAACACTTGGCATATAACCATAAACACAAGCAGCTTTTAATAGAAGAGCACTGTCAGAAAGCCTACATTGTACTACAATTTCTACTGTCTGCAGAACTATCACATGATCCTAAGATCACAACCACAGCCAAATCCGAAAGAAATAGATGTTGATAATAGATTCAAATTAAGATAAAAGTGTAACTAGGAAGGTTTACTACATTGCGAGTAATCAACATAAAAAGCTGCTAAGAAATTGCAGACACCAATAACAGCATTCGTCCTAATATAGTCGGCGTCTTCAACTTTTTGATTTCTTTTTCTTCTTTTTGGCGTCACTAGCAGCTTGTAGATCGTCCCCATTTTCTTGTTTACTCTTCTTCTTTTTCTTCTGTTTGGTTGCCCCATCCTCCTCAACATCCCCATTAGTTGCATTCTCCATGGGTTGATCCTGCCCATCCAATTTTCGCTTATCCTTCTTCTTCTTTTCAGATTTACTACTGTCATCTCCATTTGTAGTGGCAGCAGGTTCATCCACAGCCATAGAATCACCGTTATCTGCATAAGTTACATGACAGGTAAAATATAAAATTATAAATCAAGGCAATTCTACAAAGATTTTACCTCGAATCAAATATAATATCATCTACATATTTCATAACTGGCCACAAATATTGCATTCCTATGTTTGTATGGATGTGAATGAAAAAAATTGAACACTGCAATCTCTTAGTTACAAACCTTTGCTTTGAGTCTCGATTGCAGATTTCATGACATCAATGTTTTTGCGAGGTGCAACACCCTTGTCGTAAAAGTCAAGTCGCTCCTCAACTTGTTCACGGAGTTTCTCCCCAAAAGCAGTAGTGCTATTATCTGCACCACAAAAAGGTTGCAGAACAATTTTTATGAATAAAAAATTGCAAATGCATAAGAAACAAAATATTTAGTATGAGGAACGCTTGAGGTCACCTGCAAAGCAATCAATGCGAGATGCAATAGAACACTTGTTTGCAAGATAACGAGCCATTCGGCCCTTGTTCCGTGTAGATGCACGACCAATGAAAGACGAATGAAATATCAGTCCATATTTGGGCGTGTTTCCCTTGGTTTTTAGTGCCCTGAGGAGAAGAAAAAAGAAGTCAACGAATGAATGAAGAGGATTTTTTTTACTTATTTCCTGTCATACAGAACTAATCTTGTATGCCACATCTTGAGGGAAAAGCAAAGTAAAAACCTGAAGAGAGCCTTCTCTGCACCTAGGATCTGCAGGGTAGAAGAAGGGCACTTAGCCAAATTGGTAAGACTACCAGCATGAGAAATCAAACGTGCTCCAACTACTTCACCAATTAAGGAGGCCAAATTGGGTGCAATGTCATTCATTTTAGTAACTAGATAATCATAAAGCCTTTTCCTGTACTCAGATAGGTCCATCACCCTCTGAGCAAATTGCTGAACATTGATCAGGTCAATTGGAGACAAATCCTGACCTGTGAAAATTTATAACAAAATATCAATAAGAATGATAAATGAGTTGATAAAGAAACAGATAAATGAAAGGCTATATTATGAAATACTACCCATGGATGCTTTGGCAGCTTCTATAATCTCTTTCGCCTTATCTTCATCTCCAACAAGGTCAATCAATGCTGGAAGTTTGTCCTCAGACAGTGTTGACTTGTCTTCAATAAACTTCGACACTTTAGCATAGAGATAATTGTCATTAACAATCTTCACCAACTCAGGAAAATGCCATGAGTACCATTCTCTGCAGAGAAGTGATGAACACATATACTCAAAATATTATTCTTCATTCAGTTGTTCATGCCCATGATTATCAACATAAATACAATTGAAGATTAGATGTTTTGGAAACGGTACAGGGAAATAAATCCCAACTCCAACTGCTGAACTTGTAGTAATGTGTGTTTAACTGCCAGTATTGTACCTGACTCTCATGGAAAAAGAATTGACATCCTTATCAAGGGTATCTAGAAGAAAGATTGCTTGAATCACCATATTGTCAACTCGGTTGACATTGAACTTGACCTTGGCCCTGCTGTAACTGTGCCCTAGACCAAGTTGGGCTTTCTCTAAGTCCCCAGGCTGAAGAGAAGAGAAAAACAGAAAGACAAAATATAAGGAGAATGTGTTCGTATCTTAACCCAGAAAAATAAGAGGCAGAGAATAAAAGCACTATAAGTTTATATGAAAAAATAGGATGTGTAGTTTCAAACCTTTAGGTCTTTAATAAACCTATCAAAATGTAGCCGCACTCCACGAATGAGCTCAAGAATAAAATCATTGCTTTGGCAAGGGATTTTAGTTACTTCAAAGACATGAGAGCCAATCTTAGGTTCAGCCACGCCCAAACTGAACTTTGGCTTCTTCCCTTCCTTAACTTTTGGGAGATTGACTTCCAAAAAGTTTCTCAATTCATCACTCATGACCCCTGAAATGCAACAGGGATTTATAAGCAATAAAATTTCAGTTGATAAAACCTCACCAAACCAAATTAAAGAATAAAATTAATTTGAATACACTGAGCAATCCAAGAGATACAAAACTATAGTTAAACTACTAACTTTCTAGTAGATTATAAACCTGCATTGAAAGAGAAACTCTAGCAAGTTTTTGGGAGAAAATAGGGAGAAATTGATATTCAGTAACACAACACAAAGTAACAGGGCAGGCCATATTATGATCACTCTCCAATATCTTAAATTTTTGCTAGGTAACAGGGTAAGCCGGGTTGAATCTGTCATAATTTATTAAAATGATGGTGAAAACGGTAGGTATCAAATGCAGAAACACTTGAAACAACATCAACATTCATAAAACATTCATAAATTACTTTCCTCGAGGCTTTCATCAAAAAAAAGATTAACAACTTAAACGCAAGCAGAAAAATATTCAAACTTGAGCATCCATGCGCAATCCCAACCAAGAAACTAAGAATCAAATTCAAAATACCTTAATCAATACATGCATATACATAAGGAAAAACAATAGACCTAAAGCAAGCCTTATTCCCTTACCTTCAGAGACAGAGTTGCATTGGTTGAGGGCATCGAGGGCCGACTCAAATGGGTGGAAAGCTGCGAGCTGGACCACCTTTCCGAACCGGTTTAGGTCCATAACGGAGCCCCGAACCGCCTCGATGCTCTGGCCGATTTGGTCGATTCCATGAGCTTGGAACAGAGAGTAGCCAGAAGCAGATTCGTGGAGCAGATAAAGCGCCATCGAGCACTCGAAACGCACGCGTTCAGGATCCAACTTTATCCGTGGAACCCTCTCTTTCTCTGAAACTGTTAGAATCGGCGGGGAAAAAATAGAGGGAATAAAAGCTGAAATGGGATGGGGTTATAGGGTATAGGGTTTTTTCAGTGCGGGGGAGGATGAATGAGCTTTGCTTATGTAGTTGGCGTTAAGTCTTTTTGGTCCGTTGGATGTATGTAATGGGCTTCAGTCTAGGTCAATCTAACGGTTTGCGTGATCCTGTGAGGTGTGGGTCCCAGATGGTGTAGTGTACTGAGGATGGTTTGTGTTTGTGTATGTGTAAGTTTAGATAGCTCTACGTATTTTACCATTCAACCATGCAAAGAGTAGACATGAATATATCGTTCTAAAATTAGTAAGGGATTGGTTTTATTGGGGAATATCGTTCCGTACCGAAATCGAACCGATTTTGAATGTTTTTAATTAATGGAAGAAAAAAAATACATTTGCCATTGTAAATTTGATATGGATGGATGAAAATGAAAATTTATATTGTTGGTCAAGAATTAATGATGAGACAGTATCTTGAAAGATTAACAATATACTGAGTATCCAACCCAATCGGATGTTGCGAGTGAGTGCTTGGAAATCCAAATCTGTATATTGACAATATTGTTCTAATCAGTATATTGACAAGCTCAAAAATGTGTTGGAAATTTCACTCTCAATCTGAATTTTCAGACTCTTGTGGCTTTCTTGAATATATTGAGTACCCTGTTATGAAGAAAACATTTGACCTGGTTTAAAATTTTGATTTCTGAATCTTGCTTTGCAAGTACGCAACTTCCTTGAGTTTGATGTTCATGTTCTTGTGCTATTTTCAGGCTTCTAGTCAAGAAGGTTTTTGAGTTACTTTAGGGTAATGTGTTCCGCTCTGTTGGGTGGAGCACTTTTGTTTGACTGCTTATCAATATATGATGATAAAATTAAACAATCTCTTCAAAGGGCCTTGTTTGCCATGCTACAGGAGCTTCCAAACGGGGATGCAAAGGCCCCTGTTTGCTATTGAAGGAGAGGGTATATCTCGCTTCCATTTCTGTTCTTAACGTGTCAAAATTCTTCATTTTTTCTTGATGCCCATAACATTTCTAGGATTTCATCCGTGTGTACAAAATTTTCATGAGTGCCTTCTATTCTTATGGGTTAGTATATTTGATTAGAAGACATCCTTCTTCATTATATATCAACTGAAGAGAAATTCCATGACTTGTATGAAACTTTGTTTTCATTATCTTATGTTAATTACAACATCTAAACTAAAACCCGTTAACCTGCTATGTTTTATTAGGTTGGATGTCTTTTATCTCTCTCGGCAGACAATGATACGTTAGAGTCTTTTTACTGGTTTTGTATAAATTTTGGCTCAATTTTTGGTTGATCAATTTTAGCTAAAAACTAAAACCGTATCGAAACTGTACCGAACACAATTAGTACAGTACGATCCAGTATTAATTTTACATTTTGAAATACTGTACCGTACCGAACCGGTTAAAATTAATTGGTACGGTTCTGACATCACTTTCATACCGAAGCGTACGCAACCATACCTAGGGCTAACTAAGAGCATGTCTAACGGGAGCAACATAGACAAGGCTAGGCATGATGTGGCCTCTAGCTTTTGAATTTGAGTTTCTAACCCAAAAAAACTTTAGACTCGGCAAGAATGGCCTCGCTTCATGTCTGGGCTAGGATGGTGGTCCACTAAGCAGAGTACAACCCACATTTTTCTTCAACGGCTGCTTGCTTCTTCGTCAGCGTTGAAACTCTCGCCGGCTGGAAATTGCCATTTTTGGTCAAGTTCCAAGCTTTTCTCAAATCCTCATAACTCAACCATTTTTCTGCAAACTAATAACCTGAAATTATCTTTCCAAACTCAAGAATTCATATATGAGATCCAAATTGAGGACCATCATCTATGGCAGGCAAAAAATCGACTCGAAAGCTTGAAAACTCATTTTCTTTCGTGGCTTGATACATTGCGGACGATAATCGATGTTCTCGATCGTTGGTACGCCTAGACTCGTGAGAGTGAGACAAGAAAGATGATATCGATGGATGAGTCTAGGTCATTGTTGATAAATAGAGAGATAAAGTGGTTTATAATTTAAATTTCTCTAAAATTACCGACATGTCCTGGTCGTTTTAGACTCATAATTTTTTCGTTCAAGTTCCATTTTCAGCGTGCCACCTGCCTACACTCTCATGAGCTCGAGCTCTTCATAATGGTGTGAAGAAATCTAGCAAAAGCCTTACCCATCAAAAAGTGACTTTTAGGCCTTCGAAGATTTCAGGGAGAAAATGGTAATTTTGTAAGTCTAACCTTAATTTACAGCTCAATGACCTTCTTTTAGAATTAAATAGTATTTCAGAGATATTATATAAAATTTATACATTATTCTTTTTAAGAAAATAATTAATAAAAAAATTTAAATTCTTACCCCATGCTCTTCCCCATTAAAAACACACAAAGTACTATTGGGTAAAATGCATGAACGACATCATATAGAAGGGAGGGGGGCATCTAATCCCTTACCCCGGCATTTACCACTAAAAATGCTATAAGGAAATAAGTTAGTGTATGCTTACACCAAATAATATTATAATTTGTAGGTCTATTTGGGCTTTAAACTATTGTTTTGAATTATTGTTATTTGTTCATTTAGGTTAAGCCATGAGCTTTTATTTATGAGTTTATTTGGTGTAACTTAAGTTTCTTACTTACTCAAGGAATGCCTCTTGTAAATTTGGAGGTCTATAATTTTATTTGAATGATACTATTTGCCCATAAAAAAATATTATAATTTAATTATTTCTTTTATAATTCTTACTTTAAAAATAAGGCTTATTACTCATTTTTTTACTTTAACCGGACATTAAATATCATTTTGCTCCCCGTGCTTACACCAAATAATATGATAATTTGTAGGTCTATTTGGGCTTTAAACTATTGTTTTGAATTATTGTTATTTGTTCATTTAGGTTAAGCCATGATCTTTTATTTATGAGTTTATTTGGTGTAACTTAAGTTTCTTACTTACTCAAGGAATGCCTCTTGTAAATTTGGAGGTCTATAATTTTATTTGAATGAACAATGCATCTTATATCCATTTTTCCTCAACCCATTTCCAACCCTCCCAATCTAATCCGGATGTTTCTTTCCCGTCATCATCTTCTTCTTCTTTTGAACAAATCTGAGAAGTAAAACTACACTGGACATTGAATTCCAAACACTCCACCATCATTACTATCTTTCTCATCATCTTCAACTGGATTTTCATGATACCTACTGCCTATCAACAAGAAATCTCAGTTGCATAAACACCACAAACCTAGCAACCAAACAATTGAAATTCTACATTGACACTATTGTTTCAGTTTTACCATTGTCAAATTGAAAAATGACAAGTTTTTAATATTGCTAGACGTCCTTATACGCATTTATATGAGATTGATTCACTCCATATGGAATCCCAACATTGACACTATAGTGACATGGAATCCCAACATTGACACTATTGTCACTATTAGGTTTAAGCCTTAAGGCATCTTTTCCTCAAATTCATGAGGGGAATTCATACACACTTGTAGGTAAAAAGTTGGGGCGATACAATGAGTTTAGATAAAAAAGTTATGTTAACTTTATGAGACAATAAATTAAATACTATCATATCAACTTACTACAAAAACTTGGGAAAGTACTCGATGATTTGTGAAAATTTGATGAGTTTCATAGGCCGAATGGTTTGGTTTGGCTGCTACACAATGACACGGCTGACCATGGGCTTGGGCAAGCAACGGGGGAGCCCCGGGCCTATTATGTTAAAAGGCCTCAAAATGATTTTTTTTTAAACAAAAAATGCCCAAAGTTGTTTAAATTTTTATATGTAAATAAAATCTATTTATTTAATTATTTTATTATCTATTTATTTAATTATTTTATTAGAGTCAAAGTTGATTAAAACCATTTTTATTTCACATTAAATACAATTAATACCTAACTCTAGTACTTCCCTTATTTATCAAAATACACATTTTCCTAAGTAAGTCTACAATGTTTAATTTGATTCCACTTTTTTTTACTTATCTTTCTTCTTCTACTTCTTTGTATTTTTTTCCTTTGTTCACAAAACTTTCTTATTCGTATTCCACATTTCATTTCATCAAAAATAAATTGTTGGAAGTCGATATTATTTTGCTATCCATGTTTAGTTTTTTTTTTTTTTTACGATTTCTAACTTTAATTAACATCATTTTGAATGCTCTTTGTTCATACCATATCGGTCCAGACCGACCAAGAGGCCCAATCCGCTACCAAATACATCAGCCCAAACCGACTTCAGAGGTTCAGCCCTCCGTCGGTCGGCACGTCGGCCCAAACCGACCTAGAGCTCCAGCCCTTTGCTAGCACCGTGCCACAAACCGACTCTGGAGACCAACCTCCGTCGGTCGGTATGTCAGGCCCAGACCAACCCGAGGGCCCAGTACCTTTGCCCAACACAAGCCCAAGGGGCCCAGACCCACTCAGACAAGCAAACCCTAGTAGGGCTGGCTAGCACCGACACGTGGACATCTCCTACCTCCACGTGTCGGCCCCATAGTAGCTGACATTTGTCCCACATCGAGAGAATGTAATTATTATACTCACCACACCCATACAAAAGGGGTCCATTTGTCACATAAAAGGAACTAAGCATTTTACTATTGACAACTACTTTCACAGTACACTTATTACCACTCCTTACCATTCGGACCGACTACTAACTTGGTCGTCGGAGTACCTTTAGGCTGGTACCACACCGATGCCTATATTCTAACTGACCAACAAATTTCTTTTCTTTCAGGTCTCTTTGAAGGCATATGGCAGAGCAGCATTCACTCCCTAAGTTGACATTTTTTTTGCATCAACAGTTTAGCGCCGTCTGTGGGAACCCTGGCCGTTGTCGAGTCCGCCTATGGGGGGACCCAGTGGACCCCTCTGTGGGATAGACTGATCAAAGATCCCTATGATCACTCCACAACGCTGCACCCTTAGCCAATTGAGGAGGTAGAGGAAGTCGTCCTCTCGCACGACTTTGCCGATAGAAAGGTTAAAATCGGGGCTACTCTGAGCCTGGCTCTCCGAGCCGACCTGATCAAGTTCCTGCGCGAAAATGCAGAGGTCTTCGCGTGGTCTTAAGCTGATATGCCTGGCATCTCGACGTACTTCATTTGCCACTTACTCAGCATCAGCGCGTGCTTCAAACCGGTGGAGCAAAAGCGGTACACTTACGACGCCGAGCGGACCGAGGCCATGAAGGCCGAAATTGTCAAACTCGGCACTATCCACTTTGTCCGCAAGGCCGTATACGCAGTCTGGGTGGCCAATGTTGTTTTGGTAAAGAAACCCTCAGGCGTGTGGCGTATGTGAATTGACTTTACCAACCTGAATAAGGAAAGCCCCAAGGACAATTTCCCTCTAACCAAGATCGACCAACTGGTCGACGACACTATTGGGCACAAGCTCCTCAGCTTCATGGATGCTTATTCAGGATACAATCAGATCTTCATGAACCCGGCTGACCAGATACACACCACGTTCCGTACCGACCAGGGTCTGTATTGCCACAATGTGATGTCCTTCAGTTTGAAGAATGCTGGGGTGACCTACCAACGACTAGTCAACTACATGTTCGCCGACCAAATTGGTACGACCAGAATGACATGCTCGTCAAAAGTAAGATGGCCGACCAGCACATCACCAATCTCACACGGATGTTCGCAATCCTCAAAATGTTCAAGATGCGCTTGAATCTGGCCAAGTGTGTTTTTGGGGTCGGCTCAGGAAAATTCCCCGGCTTTATGATCAGCCAACACGGCATTGAGGCCAACCCCGAAAAGATTCAGGCACTCCTAGACATGAAGGCCCCTCAGGCACAGAAGGAGATCCAGAGCCTGACCAGCCGAGTGGCAGCTCTGACCTGTTTCATTTCGAAGGCCACCAACTGATGTGTACCCTTATTCAAGGCCCTCAAGGCTCGGTCCAAACACATTACCTGGACCGAGGAGTGCCACAAAGCCTTCATCAGCCTGAAGGACTACATGAGCCGAACACCCCTGCTCTCTAGACCAGAGGCTGGAGAACCCCTCATCATGTACCTGTCGGCCTCCCACTCCGTTGTCAGCTCTGTCCTCATCAGGAAAGCCGAGGGGGTAGAGCACCCAGTCTACTACGTCAGCCGACCACTGCAAGACGCTGAACACAGGTACACTGACCTAGAAAAACTTGTTTTTTCCTTAATCATATCTTCCAGGAAGCTCTGACCGTACTTCCAGGCGCATGTCATCATTGTCCTGACCAACCGGCCGTTCCGCCAAGTACTGAAAAAACCATACACTTACGATCGGCTCCTCAAATGGGCGATCGAGCTCAGCGAATTCAACATCACCTTCTCCCCCTGCCCGGTCGAGAAGGGGGAGGTCGTCGCAGACTTCACCACTAAGTTCACATACCTACCAGCCGAGCTGGAGGCCCTTGCCAACACAGCACATGCATAACCATCTCGACCTACCATGGACGTCAACCGGCCTACCTGGCTCCTTCACGTTGACGGCTCGGCTTGTCATAGCGGCTCTAGCGCTAGGCTCGTCCTGACCACCCCTGACAAGCACCGACTGGAGTATACACTTCGTTTCATGTTCAAAGCCTCCAACAACGAGGCTGAGTATGAAGCTCTGCTTATCGGCCTCCGTCTAGCCAAGCATATGCAGGCTAAGCAGATATAGATCTACAACGACTCCCAACTCGTCGTCAATCAGGTCAATAATGAGTATGAAGCAAAAGACACTTCCTTGACACAATAAAAAACTCTGGCTCAGTCTCTCCTGAGTAGTTTTCACGCCCACACCATCACACGAATCCCCCGATCCGAGAACTACCATACCGACGCGCTTACCCTCCTCGCATCGTCCTTGGACGAACGGACTGGTCGGCACGCTCCAGTCGAAGTCCTGCATCAGCCAAGCACTTCGCCTACCTCGATTTTCTACGTCGACACCAGCTCAACCTGGATGGCCCCTCTCGCACACTTCCTCGCCGATGGGAGCTTACCAGTAGACCGAGTCGAGGCCAAACGAATCCTTCGGCAGGCCGCTCGGTACACCCTCATCATCGGTCAGCTATATAAATGCGGGTATACCCTCCCTTTTCTTAAATGTATTGAATCACCGATCGGACAGCTCCTCTTAAGGGAAATTCATGCAGGGGTATGCAACAACCACTTGGGCCCCCGATCATTCGCTCACAAGGCTTTTCGCCAGGGTTTCTACTAGCCGACCATGCATGCTGACGCAGCCGACCTCACTCAGCATTGCGACCAATGTCAACGATTTGCCTCATTCATTATGCTCCCGCCTGAGAACCTCACGCCCATGTTCAGTCCATGGCCTTTCGCTTAGTGGGGACTCGACCTGATCGGTAAGATGCCAACAAGCAAGGGGCAGACTGAGTATGCAGTTGTCGCGGTTGACTATTTCACCAATTGGGTTGAAGCCAAGGCCCTCACCTCTATTACAACCGCCAAATCAAAAAATTCATCTTCTAAAACATCATCTGTCAGTTCAGCCTCGCGCACATAATCATTACTGACAATGGCATGTAGTTCGATAACTCCCGCTTCAGAGCCTTCTGTGCTCGGTATGGCATCAACTTCTGTTTCTCATCCCCAGCTCACCCTCAGTCCAACGAGCAGGTCGAAGCCGTCAACAAGATTATCAAACACACATTGAAGACCCAACTCGGTGAAGCAAAAGGCAAATGGGTAGAACTCCTACCGAGCGCACTCTGGTCGTACCGAACCTCATACCGAACGGCTACCAACGAGACTCCCTTTTCTTTGGAATTCGGTACTGAGGCTATCGTGCCTGCAGAGGTTGATGGAGAATCATACCGAGTCCAACCCTATGACGCTGACCAGAACGATGATTAGATGGTGATAAACTTGGCCTTAATCGAAGAACACCGAGCGAAGGCCCACCTTCAGAATGTCGCCCACAAGCAGCGGCTCTGCCAATACCACGATGCCAGAGTCCGCCCACGCACTTTTCAAGTGAGGGACTGGGTACTCAGAAAGGTCAGCCTCGTAACCAGAGACTGATCGGCCCGCACTCTCGACCCCCAATTAGGAGGGCCCTTATCAAATCCTTCGGATATGCCGAGCAGGAACGTATGAGATCTCCGACCCCGATGGCCACATCCTCGGACATCCATGGAATGCCGATCACCTCAAGCAGCATTACATTTAACTGTATGTTGCCCGTCGACTCTCATTGTACTGGTCCCCGTTTTACCCACACATTATCAATGACAAGTTTCTTATTTTCGATTTGCTCAACACATTACTGAGCGCTGATTTAAAGTTCAACACATTTACCGAGCTACCCTCTCAACATTAACACTGAGGACACTAAGTACCAAACATCTACATGGTATCGGGGAACCGACGACCTTCCACAATGCACACTGATCGGTTAACACAACCAAAGTCTATCCAGTTAGACATGCTCCGACCGGTTTCCCCAACCTCCACGATCAGTTGGTGCATAGACGAGCAGACCTAAAGCGCATACGCGTACACTCGGACCTCTCTCCACTCCGACCTATCGCGACGTCATTCCAAGCATCTACTTGCTAAACGCTTCACCGCCGCTTCCCTACAAACGACTTGCCTCGACCGAGCACTTAGGGGACTAAGGGACACATCGAGCTCTACACTCAGGATGTCTATGCAAGTCCTCAACCTAGGCAGACGGCTACATATTAGGAACTTTTCTTCCTAAGGCCTAAGCTCAAAACATACCGAGCTGGGACTACCTTACAGACACAGGCGTACATTAAAACTTTCCAAGTATATAGCACGCCGACCAGAAAAGTACCCGGTCAGTCTACAAAGGCATACAACATGCAGACCGCATACCCAATCGGTCAGACTCATTATACATACGTATACCTACACATTCAAATCGAAACATTCAAAATTGGTTACATGTTTATTAATTCGGTACATTTGAAGTTGATCCCATGGTTATCCATTCACTCAAGTGGGCGTACTGCTAGCGTACAAGTCGATACATTATATCAGACATTTACAAGATAGATCAATTGGCAGTCAGAACAATCACTACTTGAAAACAATTTCAAAAACACTTGTCTATTAATGAGGGGCACGACCAATCGATCAACTAGAAGTTTATAAGGAATAAAGTTACAAGGGAAATTACAGCTACCCTACTCTACCCTGACGCGCAGGTCGGACAAAACAACGAAATAAAAACCTAAGATACTACTCCCTCGGCCAGTCAGGGCACATACAGGTCTGTTGGCCCGAGGTTGCCAATCGGGGGCTAGTCGGGCTACGCTGCTTCTTCTTCCTCCTCCTCCTCACCCTCCGAGCTCTCGGTCGTACCAGCCCTCAACAGGTGCTCCAAAGTAATCTTGAAGCCGAACCATCGCCTGGTGTCAAAATCGAAGTCGGGATAGGCTTCAAAGATATTTTGATAGATCTGCCTCTCAGCCGCCTCATCGAAGTCGTCCTACCACTGGTTGAACTCGGGAGACCTAAGGAAGTCTGAAACCACATCAGACCGGGCGAATGTGAGTCGGTCCTGCAGTAAATGAATTTGAACATCCAGACTCAAAACCTCGGCCTGTAGTAGCTCGGCCTCCTCCTTGCACTGTTCACCCAAAGCCTGCTAGCGCTCGATCTCTGCCTTTTACCTAACCAACTCAACATGAGACTGGCCGAATTCGGCTATCCAACGCTTTACCTCTGAATTCAATTGCTCAGCCTCTAGAGCCTTGCGGTCCCTATCCTCGCTGACCCGTTCCAGCTCGACTTGGAGTCTGTCCGCCTCCTTCTCAACTGATCGGCAGGCCTCGATGTCACGAACGAACATGCCGAGAAACTATCAAGAAACTACTTATTGGTCATGGCGTCGTGGGCCGAGTCGGCCTCCACCCTCAGTAGTTTCTCAGTTTCCAGCGATTACAGAGCGGCGTTGGCAAATTGCTCCTTCAGCTCATTCTTCTCCTTATCTACAGCTGCCGCCCAACTCATAGCCTCGGAGTAACTAGCAAACATCCGGGAAAGGGACTGAACCGACAGAAAAATGGTTAGTACAAAACAATGCAAAAAAAAAAAAACAAAACAACAAGTAAAAAATACACTGACTCACGTGTGAGGCGGCCACAAGGGACCTGGACATCCGCTCGAAAACCGAGCCATCATGACAGGTGCCCAGACCGAGTAGCTCTTTGGAGGCGCCCGCCGCTATGCCGTCCATGACCAGCAGCATCCGCTCTTGCACCGAGGCGGGGGCATCCTCCCACCGAAGGCCCCCGTTGGTAAGTCCGCCTTGACCTTGTTGCTATTGGGGCAACGACTGCGACAGAGGAGCTTGACACGACCCATCCCAATCCCCCCGGGATTACCATGGAATGTGACGTGCTCCCGTCTGACAAGAGGCGCCAGACAAGGGATAACCGATTGCCGTTACCCAACCAGGCTTCCAGAGTGCGTAAGGATCGATGGAGGAGGTGTGCGATGCTCAAGTCTCTGCTGCAGTCGTATCCGGAATCAACCTGAAGGGCATTGAAAACAAAAGCTGTGAGTGGACGAAAATAAACAAGTCTGTTTAAAACATTTATAAGACATTTATGCCCCTCAGTAAAATCATATGCATGCACCAAAACCAATAATCCCATATTTATTTAGAAATAACCATTAGGGCCTTAGCCCGGAAACCCAAGCATAGTTTCAATTTCCAAAAGTAAATCCAAGAGTTATTTCATAAATCCAGTAATATGAACCATAAGGCATATAAACCATAACCATTATTTTAGCCACTGCACTATACACTCCAATCCGACATCCCTGATGTCTGACGTCCCTGACGTCAATAAGGTCACAATCACAAGGCTACGCGTGCCACTCGGGTCTCAATTTCCGAGTTCAATCCCCGAACCCCGTTCGGGTACAGCATCCCTGATGCTTAGCGTCATAGACGCTGGACGTACTAGACGTCCGTGACCTCTCCGGGGTACCTCATCCGGAGGAGACAATATAATATGGAAGGATCTATACAGTGCAGTACCAAATACATTTTATAGATATCCACATGCAAAACATATAGGTATACATAGATAAAATCCGAACCATTCGTTACGTTTCATCAAACGGGTCTCATGCCCAAATACCGTGAAACGTGCCATAACCGAAATATCATCAAAACCATTTATAGATTCCAGCATGTGAACATATATAAAATGTAAACCAGAAAACATTTATTCAATTCCATTTTAGGGTCCCCGACCCGCAATCACATGTAGAAATCAACTGGGCCCCTGGCCCGATTTCACAAGTTAACTGGGCCCCTGGCCCGATCCACATGTTAACTGGGCCCCTGGCCCGATTTCATAGTTCAACTGGGCCCCTGGCCCGATTTTACATTATTCAAGTTCGTAACCGTTTCATGAAATCATATCCAACCACATTTATGGAAATCGGTGAAAATCCAGAAAATCTCGATTTACGTGCAAATACGTAATTCACCTCGAAATGCGTGAAATCATTTTAAATTCACCGATATCCAAAGTAAATCATTTAATCATAATTATAACAATCATAAAACAGTTATGCATGCATCGAATTTATGAAACCAATGTCCACTCACAGACCGTTTAACCGAGCGCCTCGATACGCGTGCCATAGGCCTTCCCGGGCCACCTCACTATCACCGGGACTCCCAATCCTGTTCAAATCAATTTAGAGGATCACTAACCTCATCATTAACATCCTATTCAAGTCCCGTAATTTTCCCGAATTTTTAAGTATTTTTAAACTGGATTTAAAACCTTCGGACATCCCGAACAATATCGAGACGCTGTCCGATCGACACGAAACCAATCCCAAAATGTTCGTTACAATGTATAGGATAAAAGTCATGTTGGAAGTTTCCCAAAATTACCTCACACGCGGCCCCACGCGCCGGTTGAACTCCCTGCGCGTGAAACACACGCGCCGGGTACTGTTCACCTTCGTTCAACCCGAACGACTGGTAAACGGGTCGCCGTGACCCGCGGGCCAACCCGATCGGTTCTCCGTCGACACTGGATCATTTTGGACGGGGTTTTCACCTACATGACCGTCTGAGTTAAACTAGGAGTTCTATGGAAACAAACACAAGGAACAACGTCAAAATCCTTACCTCTCCGATCGAGAAGCTCACGGCCAACCCACCGTCGACTGCACTCAGCTCCGACCACCATTCTCGATGAAAACGGTCCCACTAGACTCGTCTCATCCCCTGAGTCATCCTCCCGTTTACTAGATCGAACGAAAGACAGTAGAACCCAACCTGCCATTTTTGACCCGAGAATCAAACTCACGGGTTTAGGCTCCCTTCGCCGCCGTGGTCACCACCGTGGCCACCGAAATGCCCAGTTCGATCCCAGAACTCCGTCCACCCCTCCAGCACGGTCAAAACACCGGTCTCCATCGACATCCAAAACTCTGAGTTTCGGATCCCCTGTTTTTCCTTCCGCCGTCATCTCCGCCGGCGCCCGCCGTCTCCCAGCTCACCACCGTCGTCCTTCCGCCTCCCGCTGGTTCTCACAATTTCAGTGACCCACATATGTGCACAGAGGAGATGTGTGAAGGTTTTGGGTGCACGGTTCGAATGGTTGTGCAGGTAAGCAAACATAAAATGGGAAGGGAGATGATAAGGAAAAATGAATGGTCCAGATTCAATCTCACCATTGAGATTAAGGGTCCAGATCAAAAGATGAAAAATGAGTGGGAAATACTTTATATTATTTAAATCCTATATTTTAAACAATCTGACCAATCCAGATCTGATCCCATTAATTAAAGATTAGTGGTCCACGTGTCCCACTCAGAATTCCAGGCCAAATCAGAAAACGCCACGTGTCCACGCCTCGTAATGCGTGCATAACGAAACCAAACTTCCGTGACCCATAACTTCGTCGTCGAATCTCCGATTTCGGCGTGCCGCCTGTCGTTAGATTCGCATCGACGAAACCTACGTAACGGTCCTTGGCCCTCGGCCATCGGACATCCCGGTCAAAAAGTCAACATTTCCCCTTCTATCGTCCAAATTACGAAAATGCCCCTGGACTTGCGTACATCATAACTTTCACCACGAACGTCGGAATCGAACGTGCCACCTGTCTATGAACTCGTGACGTCCCGAACTACGTCACGGTCATCGGTCAAAGTCCATTTGACCATCCGAAATAAAAGTCAACGTTTTGCCCACACCCAGGGGCAAAACGGTCATTTTGCACAATTCGTCCGAAATCGCCCAACTAATCCCAGATTAGTAAATCACAATTAAATATTATTAAATCCCGATATTCGGGACGGGTCGTTACAACCTTCCCTCCTTAAATAATTTCGTCCTCGAAATTACCAATCTCCTTATTCCACAACCACCTTGTGGAAAACAATTCGACCACACATCTGTGTACACTTGTACACCCACATACTGGGACAACACCAGTCACGTTTGTACCCAGACATCCCATCACAGTCATACGTCACAACAACAACACTCGACCACCGCGAGTGGAAATGATCACCTGATCCGCGATAAAATCGCTTAACCATTTAGCTGACTCCTTCAGCTAGACGGTTCCCTTTCCATTAACAATAAATCCTTACATTGCTCCCGTTGGGAGTCACCAATTCTCATTTGTCAGTCCACGCTGACACCACCAGTCAAACTGTCACCACTAAGCTTTACCACCCTAGTAAAGCCCCAACCATCTGTCTATCCGTGACAACACCACGTACTACATCACTCTCGATGTAGCGCAAGATCAACCACATGATCTCAATTCGCAGGGCAAGCCCAATCCTGCGACACAAAATAATCTCAATGCCCATAATCGCCGACTCCCTCAGCGAGCCAAAACGCTGGGAAATCACGGTGTGATAAAATCACACAAGGCTACTCGTGGTTACTCAAACCACCAATTCACTCATCCTGAGTGTACGTATACCGTCAATTAATCCAATCAAGTGGTGCAACTGGAACACATTGAATACCAGCTCAGCAGTGAACACACATCTCAATACTAGGGTTCCACAAGCCAACCATGGCTAAGAGCACCTGCTCATACAATCACTGAACCCTAACAAAATCACCCTGCCCAGCACACAGTATCCAATGTCCAGTCCACAATACAGCCAAACAAATGATATCAGAACCAATCCGATTACCAACACATTAGTTACACACTACTGGTACATCCCACGTACCGCCATTAGGCACCACTCAGCCTAACCAGTATCAATCCTCGTACAACGTACCCTGTACGTACCGCAATCCATCAATCTGACCTAGGTCATAGCCAAACACGTTCCAAAAATGAAGTACCTTTGCCCCAAACCAACATGAGACAAAACGAACTCCACCCGTCATCTAGTTCCAAATCCGAATCCGAATCCGCAATTTCGTAAGAAATCCCGAATCCGAACCCAACATCATATTTTTAATCCATTTCCAAATCCGAATCCGAAATCATTATTCCGTAAGCTAGCATTGGAATAATCATTCCGCACCCAAATCCAGTAATCCATTTTCGAGCTTCGCAATCGAATCCTGAATCGTCACCCAGAAATTCGATTCCAAAACCCAAAATCTCGTTTACGTCCACCAAGACGTAACAAAACCGAACCTATCGGTTGCCTGTCCGAAACACTCGATTGACTTCATAGGGAAGCCAATCCCAATATTCACACGTCAAAGGTTGACAAAATCCGACCACATCGGAAACCTACTCAACCAAGTCACAACCCATATGGACTCACTCCGAAAAGAAGTTCAGTCCCGTCACCTACGACTCACATACCAAGGTAAGAGTGATAAACTCTCCACCCATCTGGATCATCAAGATCACAAACCATATCCATCGCTACGTCACCCGACAAGTAACATCACGATCTTAGATCGTCACATCGATCAAAGTCGACAACATCTCAAATCAGATCCACCTAGGATTCACACATGCTCACATAACTAACAGTCCATCCGAAAGCTGATCGTAGGGTCTTACACCCTCAATTGAATCCTTCGCCAAATTTCCCTTGGTGGAAAGATGACCTCGCATTTCACCACCAAATCCCAAAATCATACACAACTTCTTGTGTCCAATGACCCCAAGCCAAACATGGGTCCACCAACCAATACACACTCAACGTACTGGTAGCAACAAACATCATCTGCCACGGCAGAAAATATGAAGTCAACCCTAATGAATTCGGAATACCAATCACCGATGCGGAAACGAGCACTCCCCTCGTCTCCCAATCACAACTCTCCCCGGATCGAGAGTTCCAACCATGTTGGAAACAGACATACTCCCAATGAGATGTCAAGTCCAACCACTGGACTGCCCACGTCCATACCTCACTTGGACCACCACGTGTCCAAAATCAATTCATTACTCGGACCTCACGTCCGTCAATAATCATGTATGCACACACCCCTATTCCGAACGGAATATCCACAATTTTGCCTGAATGTGCATACCAAACTGCCTTCGTCTCTCATCTCAACCTTAACAGGTTCAATCCTCAGGTTCCAAGTGATTCACAATCACAAAATCCCACATCAATACCACGAATGGTTTCCCCGACTTTTCCAATTCCAATAATTTCCTTGTACTCTCAGGGGATATAAGCAGTACACAAACTTACCAATCTCGGAGTTGATCACAACTCCCCAAATCCACCAACTCGCATGACATAGGGAACAGCATTCCAAGATTCCCCAAATTTTCAATCATACCTTTTGATCCATTCATCACTTGTCATCATATATCTGTTAGGACTTATCCCAACACGACACAACCTCCACTGGATTCCATCCAGTCCAAGACTTAACCACCACTGAGTCGCAGATACCAATCATCTGTTCATCATGACAGAGTCACACCCCAACTGGTGGCTCATCGTCATCACAATTACTGTCACCAGCACCAACGCACCATCATCAACACTAGTATCAGCACACTGGCATCCATACTAGTATTGGCATAAAAGCACCAACATACCAACATCCATACATAGCACACTTGTGTGCAAGGTTGTTACCCCGGATCTCCGTTCATTCCGAACGACGATCCCGTAACACCACTCGTACCCCACGACTATGGGTACCCCCAATTTGACCACTGGCACATCAGGATAATGGACGTTCCCTGGACATCCCCAAGTATGAAAGCCACACCAAATACCCTCGATAACCAAATATCTCGACACAACTATCGACCAACAGTCATCGTTGTCAAGATCCGTAACCACACATCACACTACTATTCGATCCAACACGGGATTCCATATTTTATCTCATAACCGCATCCGTGGATCGAATCCCATAATCCAGACTAGACTCACTAGAGTCATCCACATGGTCATTCATGACCTCAGCCGCACGTCGCAGCACAAATTCTCACTTAAGGTTCACCTTTCGGTCCATCAATTATAAATTAGGGTTCTAAGGTCACACCCTAGGGTTCCACCGAACCCAACTGCCTTTTGCAGTAAAATCCACAACCTGACCGACCCCGCGGTCCTGACATCATATAGACGTCCAATCCAATCCCATCGTCAACTTAACGTGGGTTCCATCGTGGGTTCCACCACGAAGGTCATCGGCTAACTCCGATGCACCAACACCCCGTACACTAGCCAACACTACCAGGGTCCAAACATAGACCAATACTCAACTGAGTTTCGCATTTGCAATCAAATGGGGTTCCCTGAACCTAGCTGTGCCCAGTGGCACAACAATCCATCATCACATGACCGAACCGACGGTCCCACATTACTAGTTAATCGTATACAACCCCACCTGGGTTGAATCGCAACCATGCACGGCGTATCGGCCAAACACGCCCAATTCACCATACAAACCCAAAACTATCTATCAGGTTGACAACGGAACAGCAGCCCAAAGAGACATCACACCCTCGTCCTTCGCGCACAAAAGAGCAAAACCTGCTCTGATACCACTTGACACGACCCATCCCAATCCCCCCGGGATTACCATGGAATGTGACGTGCTCCCGTCTGACAAGAGGCGCCAGACAAGGGATAACCGATTGCCGTTACCCAACCAGGCTTCCAGAGTGCGTAAGGATCGATGGAGGAGGTGTGCGATGCTCAAGTCTCTGCTGCAGTCGTATCCGGAATCAACCTGAAGGGCATTGAAAACAAAAGCTGTGAGTGGACGAAAATAAACAAGTCTGTTTAAAACATTTATAAGACATTTATGCCCCTCAGTAAAATCATATGCATGCACCAAAACCAATAATCCCATATTTATTTAGAAATAACCATTAGGGCCTTAGCCCGGAAACCCAAGCATAGTTTCAATTTCCAAAAGTAAATCCAAGAGTTATTTCATAAATCCAGTAATATGAACCATAAGGCATATAAACCATAACCATTATTTTAGCCACTGCACTATACACTCCAATCCGACATCCCTGATGTCTGACGTCCCTGACGTCAATAAGGTCACAATCACAAGGCTACGCGTGCCACTCGGGTCTCAATTTCCGAGTTCAATCCCCGAACCCCGTTCGGGTACAGCATCCCCGATGCTTAGCGTCATAGACGCTGGACGTACTAGACGTCCGTGACCTCTCCGGGGTACCTCATCCGGAGGAGACAATATAATATGGAAGGATCTATACAGTGCAGTACCAAATACATTTTATAGATATCCACATGCAAAACATATAGGTATACATAGATAAAATCCGAACCATTCGTTACGTTTCATCAAACGGGTCTCATGCCCAAATACCGTGAAACGTGCCATAACCGAAATATCATCAAAACCATTTATAGATTCCAGCATGTGAACATATATAAAATGTAAACCAGAAAACATTTATTCAATTCCATTTTAGGGTCCCCGACCCGCAATCACATGTAGAAATCAACTGGGCCCCTGGCCCGATTTCACAAGTTAACTGGGCCCCTGACCCGATCCACATGTTAACTGGGCCCCTGGCCCGATTTCATAGTTCAACTGGGCCCCTGGCCCGATTTTACATTATTCAAGTTCGTAACCGTTTCATGAAATCATATCCAACCACATTTATGGAAATCGGTGAAAATCCAGAAAATCTCGATTTACGTGCAAATACGTAATTCACCTCGAAATGCGTGAAATCATTTTAAATTCACCGATATCCAAAGTAAATCATTTAATCATAATTATAACAATCATAAAACAGTTATGCATGCATCGAATTTATGAAACCAATGTCCACTCACAGACCGTTTAACCGAGCGCCTCGATACGCGTGCCATAGGCCTTCCCGGGCCACCTCACTATCACCGGGACTCCCAATCCTGTTCAAATCAATTTAGAGGATCACTAACCTCATCATTAACATCCTATTCAAGTCCCGTAATTTTCCCGAATTTTTAAGTATTTTTAAACTGGATTTAAAACCTTCGGACATCCCGAACAATATCGAGACGCTGTCCGATCGACACGAAACCAATCCCAAAATGTTCGTTACAATGTATAGGATAAAAGTCATGTTGGAAGTTTCCCAAAATTACCTCACACGCGGCCCCACGCGCCGGTTGAACTCCCTGCGCGTGAAACCCACGCGCCGGGTACTGTTCACCGTCGTTCAACCCGAACGACTGGTAAACGGGTCGCCGTGACCCGCGGGCCAACCCGATCGGTTCTCCGTCGACACTGGATCATTTTGGACGGGGTTTTCACCTACATGACCGTCTGAGTTAAACTAGGAGTTCTATGGAAACAAACACAAGGAACAACGTCAAAATCCTTACCTCTCCGATCGAGAAGCTCACGGCCAACCCACCGTCGACTGCACTCAGCTCCGACCACCATTCTCGATGAAAACGGTCCCACTAGACTCGTCTCATCCCCTGAGTCATCCTCCCGTTTACTAGATCGAACGAAAGACAGTAGAACCCAACCTGCCATTTTTGACCCGAGAATCAAACTCACGGGTTTAGGCTCCCTTCGCCGCCGTGGTCACCACCGTGGCCACCGAAATGCCCAGTTCGATCCCAGAACTCCGTCCACCCCTCCAGCACGGTCAAAACACCGGTCTCCATCGACATCCAAAACTCTGAGTTTCGGATCCCCTGTTTTTCCTTCCGCCGTCATCTCCGCCGGCGCCCGCCGTCTCCCAGCTCACCACCGTCGTCCTTCCGCCTCCCGCTGGTTCTCACAATTTCAGTGACCCACATATGTGCACAGAGGAGATGTGTGAAGGTTTTGGGTGCACGGTTCGAATGGTTGTGCAGGTAAGCAAACATAAAATGGGAAGGGAGATGATAAGGAAAAATGAATGGTCCAGATTCAATCTCACCATTGAGATTAAGGGTCCAGATCAAAAGATGAAAAATGAGTGGGAAATACTTTATATTATTTAAATCCTATATTTTAAACAATCTGACCAATCCAGATCTGATCCCATTAATTAAAGATTAGTGGTCCACGTGTCCCACTCAGAATTCCAGGCCAAATCAGAAAACGCCACGTGTCCACGCCTCGTAATGCGTGCATAACGAAACCAAACTTCCGTGACCCATAACTTCGTCGTCGAATCTCCGATTTCGGCGTGCCGCCTGTCGTTAGATTCGCATCGACGAAACCTACGTAACGGTCCTTGGCCCTCGGCCATCGGACATCCCGGTCAAAAAGTCAACATTTCCCCTTCTATCGTCCAAATTACGAAAATGCCCCTGGACTTCCGTACATCATAACTTTCACCACGAATGTCGGAATCGAACGTGCCACCTGTCTATGAACTCGTGACGTCCCGAACTACGTCACGGTCATCGGTCAAAGTCCATTTGACCATCCGAAATAAAAGTCAACGTTTTGCCCACACCCAGGGGCAAAACGGTCATTTTGCACAATTCGTCCGAAATCGCCCAACTAATCCCAGATTAGTAAATCACAATTAAATATTATTAAATCTCGATATTCGGGACGGGTCGTTACAGAGCTGATCGAGGCCGAGCGGCTGGCTGAGGAACCGACCGAGAGGGCTCGAATATCCTCCGGACACCTCTTGCTGAATGGATGGGTCTCGGAGGAAGGGCCTAGTCGGCAATGCAGGCGACATGAATGACACCCTCCGAAAGGTGAATGACGACTTAGGGAATGACATCTCGATCGGGTCGGGGATTCCAGCCTTGACCCTCACCTCCTTGGCCGTCTTGGCCAGCGTGTTCCAGACCTGCTTCTCCTGCTCAGCCTCGTTCTCGATGACTTCGATACTGACCGGGGTCTTAGGCTAAACTACCGACTCCAGAACCTCCCAACCTTCCTCTAAGTCGATCACTGGAGTAATGACAGGACCCATCCCAATCCCCCGGGGATTAACGCGGGATGACCCTGCTCCCGTCTGACACGGAGTGTCAGACAAGGGATAATTCCGTCCTTTGCCCTCCCGGGCTATCAGAGTACGCCAGGATCCGGAGGAGGCATGTGATATCTCGGTCTCTGCTACAGTCCACACCCGCTGTCAACCTGAAGGGCAGTCAAAACATTAAAAACTATGAGTGGACAAAACAAGAGATTGTAAAAACATTTTAACGAGAAGACATTTGTACCCTTCACTAAAAAGCATGCATGCATTGGAAAACCATTTAACCAAAGAAACCATATGTGGGAACTAAGCCCAAATTAGATATAAACCAAGGTCGAAAGGACCACAATGAAAACGACCATACGGGCCACTGCCCAAATCCATAAGGGACTCGGCCCCAAACCATAAAGAACCAACCATACGGGCCATTGCCCAAAATCTGTGTAAACAAATATCATATATACATATAATTCACACAACCAATCCTGTCACGGTTTCCAAAGCTACGCGCGTGCTATCCAGGTCTCAATCCGAGTCTTCTCAAAGTCAAGATCAATGTCCGTAGACCACTGACCCTACCCGAGGTAATAGTAATCATAGCCTTCCTGAGAGTAAGGAACCCAACTGGGGGGTGACTCCACTCAGTCGGTGCTCCGTGACTACTCCGGGGTCCACCCAGGCCAACGACCCTCCCCGGAGGAGATAATAAAAGTAAAGGAAGGTATATGAATACATATATACATAACATAAACATTCATGCCCGGTTCCCTTGAACCGTCATGATCCATAACATCCATTAACCAGGATTCATGCTGGTTCCCTTAAACCGTCATGAACCAGAATGACCTGACAAAGGTTCATGCCGGTTCCCATAAACCGTCATGAACCACAATGACCTTTCCAGAGTTCATGCCGGTTCCCATAAACCGTCATGAACTTGGAAATCCATCTAGGGTCCCTGACCCGAAATCATAAACCGTAAAATAACTGGGTCTCGTGCCCGAACATATGACATCAGTTGGGCATCGTGCCCGATATCTAAGGTCATATGCCCAAGACAAAACCAAATGGGTCTCATACCCGAGTTTATCCTTTTGAAATCCAAAACCTTTTCATTAAAACCAAATAAGAAATACAGACCCGTATAAGCACCGTATAAGGCCGAAACCTCGAAATACGTGCTTATACGTAACCACATACAAATGCACCCATGGCATCATCAAACAAGTAATAAAACATATAATAAACATTTATGCATGCACCAATTTAGAAAGCAAGGTCCACCCACAGACCGTCCGAGCTGCCGCCTCGATTTGCGTGCCATACGGCTCTCCCGAGCCAATCCGACCTCTCCAGATAATCCTAACCTGTCCAAACCATATCTAAAGGTTACTACTAACCTATACAAGTCCATATTAAAAACCCTAAACTTTCCCGGAAAAGTCAACGTGCCCCATACACGTTTCCCGAGGTGAAAAACCTCAATTTGACCAACTTAACGATCTCTGATCGACTCGAAACCACCACCATTGGATCCGGATCGTCGAAACCTTTAAAATGAACCTAGGCCCACTCAAAACACTGTTCACACGTGCCCCCACGCACCGGTCAACGCAAAAGTCAACGATGCTACAGTACCTGGTGACGTCATCGCTGACGTCATTGCTGACAGCTGTCAGGTCTGACATGTCAGACTCTGACAGGCGCCACGTGTCAAGCTCACATTGATCCACATCACTGTGCTGTCAGTGCCACATGTCATGACGGCACTGGTCCACGTCAGTGCCACGTGTCAGCCCCTGATTGGGCCACGTCACTGACATGTCAGTGCTGACTGTGCACTGACATGTGACACGTGTCGTACTCCTATTGGCCCATTTCTAACTTGTCAGCTGACATTGTCAGACCTGACAATGCTGACGTCATCCCTGACATGATGATGTCAGCAGGATGACGTCATCAGTCATCCCCGTCTTCTCGCCGGGTCGACCCGAATGTCTGTAACCGGGTCTCCGTGACCCGCGGCTTGACCCGGCCGATTCTCCCAGCTCCGGCCACCAAAACACTCCCCGTTTGTCCCATTCTCTTCGTCTCATCTCAACCTAGAGTTCTATGGCCCTAAAAACTAAGAACAACCTCAAAAACTATACCTTCCAAGTTCATCAATGGCGGCCGTGACTACCCCCGCCGTTCACGGCCGTTACAGGGCATCTAAGCCTTCGAAAACAATCCTAAAAGAACCCTAAGACCTCTAGGAACATTTCCCAATCCCTAGATTTGATTAAAACACAACAAAAATCAATTTCCAAATTTTGAAAGAAAACTCACCCACGGGTTCTCTCTCCCCGCCGTGTCCTCCGCCGTGGTTGGCCGTCGCCTGCCATCCCCAGCCTCTTTCCACCACCTCACGGTCATATTCAGCTCGCACAAGCAATGAATGGTGATGGTGTGTGTGTGTTTTGGGTTTTTGAAGAAAATGAAGAAAATGGAGGATTATGGGTTATGGGGTTCGGGTTTGAGGATGAACAAAGAAGAGTGATGGCTGACGAGAGGGAGATGGGATGGATGGTGAGGATTTGAGAGATTAGGTTTAGATGAATGGTTAGGATTGATTGATGAAAAGGTTAATTATTAAATTAATTAAATAATATTATTTTATTATATAGATCCACAAATTGAGGGATATAGCCAATAGGATGAGTGACACTTGTCACTCATCCATGGGACCCACTAAAAATATCTGCCTAATCAGATTTCGCCAAATCATCCCCGTCTCGAAGTTCGTGCATATTGAAATCGAACTTCCGTGACCTATAACTTCTCCGTTCGAAGTCCGATTTCAGAGTGCCGCCTGCCTATGGATTCGTATCGTCCTTATCTACGTAACGGTCTTCGGCCCTCGGCCATCAGACCTCTTGGTCAAAAAGTCAACATTTGACTCCTCTTTAACCAAAATTACCAAAATGCCCCTACACTTCCAAACGTCATAACTTCCTCCTCGAACGTCGGAATTGAACGTGCCACCTGTCTATGAACTTGTGACGTCACGAACTATATCACGGTCATCGGTCAAAGTCCATTTGACCGCCCGATCGAAAAGTCAACGTTTTGCCACCACTAGGGGCAAAACGGTCATTTCGCATCGTTCGTCCGATTCCGCCCAACTAATCACGGATTAACCTCACTAATCGTGATTAGTCACTAATCTAATCATGGAATTTGGGACGGGTCGTTACAAGTAATCACCGGCAACCTAGTGCACGGAGCGGGTCCGGTTGGCACGGCCGGGAAAGCCACTAACACGGATTTGGATCTAGTAGAGGTTTTCCTACTTTTTTTTCCTCTGCTTGTCCATCCCGACCAACCAACCCAACCTCTCGGCGGCCTACGGGTCAAAATTGGACAACCTCTAAGACCCCGAGCCAGCACTCGGGTCCTGTTTCCTCTTTTCCTCGACCTTCTCCTTAGGGTTGTCATTGACCGACCCGGTCGTCTTCCTCTGCTTATCCGACCCGGTCATTTTTTGCTCTACCCTAGCTTCCTGAGCCGCTCAGTCTATCTGTCTCTTGACATCTTTCGAAACGACTTGCAACAAACACCAAATGTTAGTTTTAAAAAAACAAAATGACAACATATAGAGAGGCAGTCCATGCGGCAGAGTGCTACTTACCAAGGTTGGGGATCAGACCGACCTCGTACAGAATCTGGGGAACCCGAAGCACATCTCGGTGACGCCACGGGGGAGTGTAAGCTCTTTTGACTTGCTCGCAGGCCCTCTGCTCTTCGTCGGCCGGGATCGCTTCGAGAAGGGTACCTGTACACAAATCATCTCGGTCAGTCACTTTCATACCAACTCATACGAAAGATAAATAACGACAGGTCGGAGACCCGACTCTCAGTGCTCAGATCCTGGAACGAGGAGGGGATGGCTCGCCCTCCCCAGTTTCTAGCGACGTATATGAACTTATTCTTATACGTTTTCTGGGAGGACGGCAGATCGTAGATGAACTCCCCCAAGTCATCTTGTCCTTGCAGTGAGCATGTACCTAACCTGTGCTTTGCTGATGTTGAACAAACATGTAGAGGTCGACGACCTGGGAGTAGTCGGTGGATTTTCCCCCGCTCTGACGAACGCCGTGTATAGGCTGACCAGAATGATCCACACATTCGGGTTTAGCTGACCGAAGGCCACGCCCAGCCCTCGGACCATCCTTATCAGCCACGTGTGTAGTGGCAACTGGATACCATGACTACACAGCTCGGTGTAGAACAAAGCCCAGCCTTCAGGCGCCTCACTCGGGAGCTCGGTGGGGACGACCACCCGCAGCTCAACATCCGAGGGCACCTCCTCTGCCGACCAAAACTTCTTTACCGAGGCCTCTGTCTCCCGACTCTCATAGGCGTCTATCGACCACAAGACCGTGTCGATAGATTCCTCGGCCAGCGCCTCGGCCGCCTGAGCTGTGCTCACGCTGGCATATCTTTTCCTACTGGGCTAACCCTTCTCTTCTACCCTGGACCGACCTGAAGCCGACACTCCGGTCTGGTCACCCCTGCCGGGTTTCTTAACGGATGGCCTCGTCGGTGTTTCCTCCACCGAGGGCTCCACCTCCAACGAGGAGCTCTATCGGTCTCCCTCGTCATAGTCCTATACTTCGTTCGACTGGCTATCTCTATCAGACATCATAAACCACAAGCAGAAACAGAAAAAACACCTATTAGTCACCGACCACTATGTTCCCAGGATCAAACCACCGTCCGACTCCCAGTTCATCCATGGTTCCCCCAGAAAACAAAAAACCACGCAACAAGGGAATGAGGCTATACCTTGTTATTCTGCAACGGTCGTCTCGCCGAAAATCGCACCACCTTAGATTTTCTCAAAAGATGCTTGTCGGATACAGCCTTAACACAGACAAATCTAAAAAATCAGAAGTGCGCGAAAGTGAAAAGGTTAAAAATGTTTTTTCACCCACTATTTATAGGCGCAGGTCGGCAGCCGAAGAGTCCCCCTCGTTTCACGTGACATTTATTACCATGCCAGTTGTCTTCCATAGACCCCACGTGTTTCTGCACGCCTAGTTGGCACCCAACAATCACAACACCCAACGGTCACACTGACCGGCCAACGATACAGGTGGCTCCTCGACTTCCACACTTACTGACACCACAAGGGTTGTCGTTGGTTCCCCCTCCCATACTCACCCACTCACATCCGCTTGGTCTCCCCTCTGCCTCCCACCACAGATTGCTCCGCTCGGCACACCCCCTCGCTTGGGGGACGTGGGGGACTGGAGGCATGCATACCCGGTCTAGGGCACTCTTTTTTACAAGTCCCCAATCGAGAAATTTCACCTCGGTCACGAACTTGTGGGACTTCTGTTCATACCATATCGGCTCAGACCGACCAGAAGGCCCAATCCGCTACCAAATACATCAGCTCAAACCGACTCCAGAGGCTCAGCCCTTCGTCGGTCGGCACGTCGGCCCAAACCGACCCAGAGGTCCAGTTATCTGCTAGCACCGTGTCATAGGCCGACTCTGGAGACCAACCTCCGTCGGTCGGTATGTTAGGCCCAGACCGACCCGATGGCCCAGTACCTCTGCCCAACACAAGCCCAAGGGGCCCAGACCCACTCAAACAAGCAAACCCTAGTAGAGCCTGGCCAGCACCGACACGTGGACATCCCCTACCTCCACTTGTCGGCTCCACAACAGCTGACATTTGTCCCACATCGGGAGAATGTAATTATTATACTCACCACACCTATACAAAAGGGGTCCATTTGTCACATAAAGAGAACTAAGCATTTTGCTATTAACAACTACTTTCATAGTATACTTATTACCATTCCTTACCACTCGGACCGATTACTGACTTGGGCGTCGGAGTATCTTTGGGCTGGTATCACACCAGTACCTATACTCTGACCGACCAACAAATTCCTTCTTTTTCAGGTCTCTTTGAAGGCACGTGGCAAATCAGCATTCGCTCCTTAAGTTGGACACATTTTATGTATCAACACTCTCTATGATAAGAGTGCATGTTTTTGAAAATATTTCTTTTAAGAATATCTATTGTTAGATATTATTAATATCAATAAGATTGTATCTTCTTAATGCACATATTATTTTCTATGAAAAAAGCAAAATTCGTAAAGGAAAAAAGGATTTTTAGTTTTGCCCTGAACCTTAAAAGCTATTGGATCGGCCTGCACAATGAAGCCCTTGTTGAGAGACTAAAAGACCTAGGGCACGACCTGAAAGTTGAAACACAAGCCCCAACCTCTCAACTCTTCAGCTGTAGAAGCGAGGGCCGCATTTTCATGATTCATCCAAGAACACTGCTTGTAAGTGGTGCTAGACTTTGTGAGATTATTGATGATGTTAAAGATTTGGGGTTTGATCCCAGTAAACTGCTATTTGTTCTTGCTGTTCGGACCATGGCGGTGATGAGCAAGGCACTTTGGGAGGAGAAGTTGGAAACTTATAGAAGCTTGGGTTTGTCAAAAGATGAGATTTATTCAGCATTCAAGTTGCAACCCATGTGCATGATTACTTCGGTGAAGAAGATCCATAAGTTGATGGAATTCTTTATGAATAAATTGAGTATGAAGCCATCGACGATTTCCAAGAATCCGAACCTTTTACTGTTTAACTTGGAAAAGAGAATCATTCCTAGGTGTTCAGTTCTGCAAGTTTTGTTGTCGCGGCGGTTGATAAAGGAAGACATTAAATTTTCTTATGTGTTGAGAATGACTGAGAGTATTTTCAAGCAGAAATTTTTGAGCAAGTATGAAGAAGTGGCCCCTGAAATTGTTCTGCACACCGAGGCGAGATAGAATTTCAAGGGTTTCCAGTTTCTTTAAATATGTAAGTAAATGTGATGAAATTGAAAATTTTGAACCAGCTGTCCTGAAGAATCCCAAGTTTAGTGACTTTACTTTTTGGTTGAGAAGCGGAAGGGAACAAGAGCAGAACATCCATTGCTGCAGCTTTGGTACAGTTTAATCCAGTTGTATTTTTAACCATGGATGTCAGTGCTGAGAACTTCCGGGTGAATCAGTATCTGTATTCTGTAGCAGTAGAGAGAGGCTGAAAATTTGAAGTCATTCAAGGGTGTCCAGGTTTGTTGGGAGGCCTTAAGAACATTTCGGTTTTGCCTTTGTTTTATTTGAACAGTTTAGCAGTATTTTGGCTTCTAAACTGTTTGGTAATTCAATTTTCTTTCTGTTATGTGATTTTTGTACTAGTTTACCAAACGCAGATGTTAAGATTTTTTTCTAGTAGATGAAGAAACTAATAAGAAAGAAGTGTAACTCACCCAATTGTTTGGTTCAACTTTATTTAAAAAAAACTCTTTGCGTCTTGGAAAAATGTACAAAGTTTGGTCTTTTGATTGGACCTTTGTTTGTTGGCTGCAGATGCATAACTTGAGGTTGAGGGGCGTTGGCTTCGGCTTTGCCTAGCATATGACTATAACCCATAAGGCCATATTGTACTCATTAGTCCTGCCTAACCATAGCATATCAGAAAACTTTGTATCTTTGAGTTATATGCTAGGAAGAGTAGTCCAAGTGCACATGAATGATTTTTAACCGTTGATTGATATAGTGTACCCAATGTACTCTACAAAATTAGGGTTCCACTAGAGATCTACAAGCTATATAAAAGGTGGAGGAGGAACCTAATCTTAAAATCTCCTTCTATGCAACCTAATTTTGCACCCGAACTCAAGGTTTTGTACTATGGAGGGTGGGGCAGCATACGATGTCGTATAGATGGGGTCTTTTTCCCCTCATTATTGTTTCATGTGGGGCCCTCATTACATGTCCTAACCTATCGCTTACATAATTGATGTTAGGATTTCTTCTTGTCACTTTTATTAATGTAACTTTATAAATCTTACTTAACACACACATGTGCATCTAAATAATATAGACAATCGTACTCAAACACCTGCTTTTATTTAATTATGCAATGGACTTGTATTATATATCAGCTGAATTTTCTTGTGTGAAGAGTGCAAATAGAAAGATTAACACAGTGGCCAGTGAATGTCTTGCTACGGTGAACGGCCTTTGTATTAGCCAAAGTTTCATGATTCATATGGTTTTGTCCCTAACTATTGAATGTTTATCATGGTTAAAAAGTGAGCTCTTATGTTTCTTGTCAAGAGCTTATTATACTCACGAGCAAATGCGCAATGCTGCGGTCACCCCGTCTACACGGACGTCAAACACGCTTCACCAATGAGTATAGATGATTGACTGTAGCGTAATCTTTTTACAAGAGAGCTGGGGTACGTCTTTACATTGCACTATTCAGCTTAAGTCCTCAGCTCTAGCCCGTGAAAATGATATTTCCTCTTTGATTTTCAACTTCTATATGTTTGATGGGTATAGAATTGGCACCCACCAGCACGGAGCATGTGGCATTTGTTGTATGCTGTATCCTAATCACACAATGCTGCTTAAAGGATAAGGACCTTTGAAGCTGTCTACACCGGTGGAAGACTGGAAGCAGCAAATCCTGGCATGTTGTTATTTGCATAAACCACATTTGTACTTGAAAATGATAGTTTAAAAAGATGCAAACAAAGCCAATGGCACTATTAGGATAATGTTGCATTAACTTGGTCAATCTTTGCAAGTTCTTTCACAAGGCTATGGTGATGAACTCTTCATTTCCAGTAATCTTTAGCATGCTTTGAGCTTTATAACATTTTATCCCTTGGTTGTTAAATTGTGCTGCAAAAAATTACCTGCAATTCAGATAAAAGAGAATTTGTCATGTAACTAGTGATATGTTACCATGTGTCTCTTTTATCATTTGACTACCAATTCACAATGTTCTTTTGTTGTTCATATCCGGATCCCATTTGATCACTGGACCTCTCAAATTGTTGCATGATACTTCGAGACGAAATATCTCTAATTTACCTATAAAAAAAACGTATCTCTAATTTTAGCAGACCAAATTCCCAGTAGATTTGTATGGACTTCCTCTGCCAATTTGGTTTGGTGTAGCTATAGCAACAGCCTGTAAAGTTATGGTAGTTGCAATCACAAGTTGCAAGGGCATGTATTCTTATGGTAAGTTTCATATGAAATCAAAAGAAGAAACAGAATGAAATTGGAGCAGTTGAAACACAAACAAAACTACCAACTTTACAAAATAAACCTCAACTTTTTCATGAGACAACATTCTTTTCTACATTTTCAAGGTTGTCATCTCTAGCACTTCTCTCAATTGCTGCTGGAAGAGGGCAACGCTGAGATGAGTGTGTAAGTAAAGCAAACTCCTCCATTAATGCTGGAGTTAGCCTCATTCTTCAAGGAGAAAGAAACCCATGTGGGAGAACTTTAATGCAGTGAATAATTGAGGTACCCCACTTTCTCCCTTCTTTATACACCAAACTTTTTCATCACCAAAAAATAAAGCTTCTTTGTATTCGTTTTTCATACAACTTTTATTCCATATTCATTCAATGCTTTTGCCTTCCTGGGTTTTTCTTGGTTTGCTTGAATTCAATCTAATAAACCCAGCTTAGTAAGTTTGATAATCTTGAGGCTTAAAAAGCTTCCGCATTTTCTCTGTTAACATTCGTCGTAGGACATTTCTTCACGTCCTCACAGCGGGAAGCCGGGAACCTTCACAAATATTTAGCACTTCGATTTTTTTTGTGTCTTTTAGGCTTTTAGTTTGCCGGGATCTTGCTTTCTGTCTTTTTCGCTGCTTCTTATTTACTGTACTCTCTCTAAAATCTCAGAAATTGCACTATTTCAATCTGACACTGACACTGTCATAGGTCATAACTCAGGAAGTCATTTTCTGCCTACTGTGTGGATTCATAATAATTAGTGGCCTTCTTAATGATAGGTTGAATTATTGGGTCCTTTCATTTTGCAGATTTCAGAGAAAGAATTTCTTCATGAAACATTGCTAAAAAGAAAAACAAATAGAAAAAAAAGAGGAGTTTTTCATGGGGCGTTGTAGATCATATCTGCTGTTATGTTTTTCATGGAGTTTCTTATTTCTGGGTACACATCAGCTTCAATCCTCTCAAACCCAAGTGCTTCTCCAGCTAAGGAAGCATTTAGAGTACCCAAAACAACTCGAAATTTGGAATGATCATAAGATAGATTTTTGCTCCATATCTTCATTTGATCAAGCAAACATCACATGCCTGGACAATCTTGTGACTGAGCTCAGAATAGAAGGTGACAAGCCATCAAAAGCAAGTGACTTTAACAGGTTTTCAGTTCAAAGCCAAACTTTATCAGAAGCCTTCTCTTTGGATTCTTTTGTGACCACTCTTGCAAGGCTAAACAGCTTGAAAGTCCTCAGTCTTGTGTCTTTGGGCATTTGGGGTCAACTTCCAGACAAAATTCATAGGCTGTCTTCCCTTGAGCATCTCGATTTGAGTTCAAATTTTCTGTTTGGATCAATCCCACCCAAGATTTCTACAATGGTAAAGCTTCAAACTTTTACCATAGATGACAATTTCTTAAATGAAACAGTCCCCAACTGGTTTGAATCACTCTCCAATCTTTCAACTTTAAGTTTGAGGAACAATCAGCTGAAAGGTCCATTAGAAGATCTTAGTAGCTTAAGCAGACTACAAGTGGTGGATTTGAGTGGCAACAGATTAAGTTCTAAGTTGCCCAAAATGCCAAAGGGGTTGCTCATGCTTTTCCTCAACAACAATTCTTTCTCTGGTGAGATTCCTCAGCAATATGGCAAAGTAAGTGGACTTCAACACCTTGACATGTCACACAATGCACTTGGAGGCACACCTATTGCCGCGCTTTTTTCTTTGCCTGATATTAGTTTCTTGAACTTGGGTTCAAATCTGTTGAGTGGATCACTTCCAGGCCATCTGAGGTGTGGGATTCAACTCAATTTCGTCGATATATCGAATAACAGTTTGACAGGTGACTTGCCTTCATGTTTGGGAACTGAATCAGAAAATAGAGTTGTCAAGTTTGGTGGGAATTGCTTGTCCATTGGGAAGATGCAAGATCAGCATGAAGTATCATATTGCAAAGAAGTGACCTCAAAGCAGAAAGAAACTGGAAGACAAGATGTAGGAATCTTGGTGGGTGTGATTCTAGGAATAGTTGTGCTTACATTGCTTCTGGTTTTAAGCTTGATCATTTTCTGCAGAAGATATTGCCGCCGGGGGATATCCGAGCAGCATTTACTGCATAAATCAGTGCACGATAATTCAGCATCTGGGTTTGCGTCTGAGCTCGTTACCAGTGCAAGTAGGTTAACCACAAGAATTTCGACATTTTAATTTTTTTGACCTGATCATAGCTTAACAGGTATTAACATTATAACTGACCAAGTTGGTTCTTCTCTGTTTTTGCAGGGTATATTTCAGAAGCTGCAAAGGTAGGCACACAAAATCTCCCAATGTGCCGGACATTTTCCTTAGAAGAGTTGATGGACGCTACCAAAAACTTTGACAAGTCTGCTTTTTTAGGTGAAGGCTCATATGGAAAGGTAGATTTTCATTCCAGAATATGTTTCTTCTCTTCTGAAACTTTAATCTCCAATGTAACGTACTCTTTATAATCTCTCCTTTTCTTTTTCCTTTTTTGATTTGCAGCTTTACAAAGGAAGACTTTACAATGGGACTGAAGTAGCTATCAGGTGCCTGCCTTTGTCAAAGAAGTACACAATTCGAAATGTTACACTCAGGTTGGATCTGTTTTCTAAGCTTCGTCACCAGCATTTGGTGTGCCTTCTGGGGCACTGCCTTGATGGTGGTGGACGAGATGATTACAGTCCGAACAAGGTCTATCTTGTGTCTGAATATGTCCCAAATGGGACCTTCCGTGATCATCTCTCTGGTAAATTTCAAACACCAAATCTTTAACGTTTAATTGAGCAGCATAAACTTGGTTACAAATTTTTTTTTTTTAATCATGGAAATAATGAATGTGTAGGAAATAGTCTCGGAAAGATTCTCAACTGGTCAGAGAGGCTGGCAATTTTAATTGGCGTAGCCAAAGCCGTGTACTTCTTACATACTGGAATTAGTCCCGGATTCTTCTGCAATCGGTTGAAGATGAGTAATATCTTACTCAATGAGCATGGCATGGCAAAACTGAGTGACTATGGGATGTCTATTCTTGCAGAAGAAACTGATAAATTTAAGGTAGGTCTCCTCATAATGACCAAGTGATTTTCGTTTCTTCTCGTGTGGTTCTGATTTGTGTTCTTTCTTTGTAGGCAAAGGATGTGCTCGCATCATGGTAAGGTTCTGCATCATATTTTGCTGAATTATTTACTTTTTTGAAATTTACTCATGAGGAGTCTAATAATCTGTGTCTTTAGGCAAATGACAAGTTTAGAGGATGATGCTTATAGCTTTGGATATATATTACTTGAGGCTCTTGTTGGCCCTTCCATGTCTTCTACAAGAGAGCCAATCCTGCAAAATGATATGGTACTTCAATTCATCAGATTATTGGCCTAACGCAGATCTTTTTCATATTTTCGGTTTAGGGTTCTAGGCTTTTGATTGAATTGATCATAATCCTGCAATGTACAGGCGTCTCTCAACAGTCAGGATGGGCGGAAGCAGATAGTAGAGCCGGTTGTTATAGCAACTTGCTCACAGGAATCCTTATCAATTGTGATCTCCATAATAAACAAATGCATTTGCCCCGATTCAAGCCGGCCATCTTTTGAGGACATTCTTTGGAACTTGCAGTATGCAGTTCAAGTCCAGGAAACAGCAGATGGTGACTGAAGATTTGACGATGCATCACATCTTTGAGTGAGCCTTTATATTGGTAGCTAGCTAGCTACTCCAAATCATTGACGTTGCCATTTCGGTGTTGTAATTTCAGATTATAGCATAGCTGTGTGGCTAAAATAACAAAGGAATGTAATTGACTATGAAACTGAGGCCTTAATAAGTTTGATAGTACATTTCACAACACAAAAATAACAAAATTTGAGCTTAATGCTGACGCCATCCAATAAGTAAAGGATCAAGATCTCCCCATTGCCGTTCTACATAAAATTTGAGGCACTTTGAGTTTGAGCTTGTGAGATCATTGGCGCACGAAAGAAGACATCGATTAAATTTCTGCATCAAATAATATATAACCTTTGGCCTTGACCTTGAGAGTAACTTGGCATCTTGAAGAGCCTAAGAACAATGAATTGTAATTGATTGGAGAGCCACCAACTACATAAAGTCGAATAAAGGAATTCCGTAGCACAACATTTTGAGAGAAACCCGCTAGTAACTAAGCTAAGCTCAATGCTAATATAAGTTTATTGTCCATGTTGAACTCAATTCTTTTTCTATTTCTTAAGATAAATCCCGAAAGGCTCTCCCTCTTCTCCCAAATGCTCTCATCTCTCTCTTCTCCCTCTTCACCGAAAGTGGGCTTAACATGATAAGACTCACTGGAGGTACTGGTTAGCTTTCTGCTTAAGCTTGCCGAGTGACATGCGAGGTAAAGAGAGAAAGTACTAGACATTGGTGGGGTGCCGGCCTAAGACACTTCGATGCTTAAGTCAATAAGCAAGGTGGGGATCCAATAGGCAAATCAACAACACAAAAAATGAAGAGTCAGGTTTGTGTGTTTAGAGAGAGAACTGAGTACCTTTATGAGAGTTTGAGAGGGTATTTATAGTAGCAATGAATGTAGTGGTTGAACACGGTTGATGTTGGGTTTAAGCTACCTCAGAAGATGCTACCACATGTCCTGTAGATCCAAGATATGTGCCAAGTGGCAATAAATCTCTTGTCATGTCTGGTAGTCGTTATTGACTGTGTCAACCAATCGGATCAAGGGTGCCGACCCGTGCCTATCGAGTATGCCTATCGAATGGTTGTGACTTGTGCCTTATTAGGCGCCTGTTGTTGGCATTGCCTGCCTAGTGGTCTCAAGCCTGACGAGTGGCCTTAGGGATGCTGTTTGACATGCATGCCAATCGCCTGGGGGCGAATCGTGTGTTTCTAGTGGTCCTGATCGCACTAAGCCTAATTGATCGATATGGTATCAACATAAACCCCCTAAGTCATTGAATGAGATGGATTTCCTCAGTCGAGGACTTGTAATTCAGGCCGATACGTGTCGACCAACCAAGGGGGTGTACCCACTAGTCCCCAAGTGCTGGATGGAGGAAGTGTGCCTCAGTCACTTGGCGTGCACCAGTCCCTTGTATGGAGTTGATAGGAAGGTTCTTGCATGTCGAGTGTGAGAAATTACAATGTATAAGGCTTTATGATCGATTGTAAAGTTCCTACTTGCTGATTGGGGCTACGAGAGCACCTTGCACGTTTCTTCCGATTGGTCACAATGTTCCCGCTTGCTGAGTAAAGCATGGACATGATAGGGTACTTCACATAAGGCTCTCGATCGGTCGCAATGTAGCCACTTGACGATCGGGCCCGCGAGTTCACCTTGCCTGATGTGTCTGATCAGTCGTAGTGTTCTTACTTGCCGATTGGAGCATATACATGAGAGGGTATTTCTCATAAGGCTCCTGATCGATTGCAATGATCCTTCTTGCCGATCGGGACCACGAGAGAACCGCATGATGCTTCCGTCTTTTGCAATGTTCCTACTTACTAATCAGAACATAGAAATGAGGGGGGTACTTCGCATGAAGCGTTTGATCGATCACAATGTTCCTACTTGCCGATCTAAGCATACTTCCAGATGCTCTTTTTTATTTCGAGATTTCAAAAATTGAATTTTTTTGAATATGTAACATGTGCGTATTCATATGTGTAATCCATATGTTAGCATAGTGTTGCAAATGCGTGGCACCGTCAAATGTGTGGTTCATCTCGAGACACTTCATGTGCCTATAAAAAGGGCTGAAATTCCTTATTTTTTCACTTTTGCGCCAAGAATCATCAGAGCTCTTTCTAGCTGCCATTCTATTTTCAAAGTTATTGATCGAATTTGAATTGGAACTCTCATTCCGACCAGTCTTCAAATCTTATTGCCTGCCGATCAGAAGAAACTTCAGATAAGGTTCTTCCCTTATTTTAAATTATTTCTTCTCATTAGGACTAGTTGTGTACTTAGTCCTAGTTTCCCTTTTGCTTTGAATTTGTAGATGTTAGAGTCTGAGTCAACTAGTAGACCTGGGGATAGATCCCCAAATTTTTTTGGTAATTAAACCATTTCCCACTCGACAAGTCATGGGTCGAGTGAGAGGTTTCATCATCCAATAGTGGGTCCTCATCGACCGAAGGTCGCTCTGCCTCATCTACATCAATTGATAGTCTAGATATAGATGTAAGGGATGTGAAAAAGGAAGAGTGTTGTGTAGAGTGAGACTGCTGAAAAGAGACAAGGTGCCAATAAAGGCAGGGTGCCAAGCATAGATAGTGACAAAATGACAAAGGGAAGAGTGCTGAGCGAGTGGCAGGTGCTGAATGGATTAGGAGGGAGGAAACATCATCGTCTCGTCCTCCTATTACGTTGGTTAGTGAGAAGGAGGAGAGTGAAATGGAAGAAAGTGCTGAGACAGAGTCAAATGCCGAGCATGGTCCAATGCGGGCCATTCCGATCAATAGGCCACCCTACTCGGTGGATTAAAAAGTTAACACCATTCATCAGGCTCACCTGGTGAAGTGCAGAGAGTGGTACAACGTGCCGCTTGTAATGACCCGCCCCGAATATCGGGATTGAATATTAATTAATTATGGTTTAGAATGACTAATCGAGGATTAGTTGAGTGAAATCGGACGAATTGTGCAAAATGACCGTTTTGCCCTTGGCGTGGGCAAAATGTTGACTTTTAGTTCGGGCGGTCAAATGGACTTTGACCGATGACTGTGACGTAGTTCCGGACGTCACGAGTTCATAGACAGGTGGCACGTTCGATTCCGACATTCGTAGAGAAAGTTATGATGTTCGAAAGTTGAGGGGTATTTTGGTAATTTGGCATATTAGGGGCCAAATATTGACTTTTTGACCGGGAGGTCCGATGGATGAGGGCCAAGGACCGTTACGTAGGTCTCGTCGATACGAATCCAACGACAGGCGGCATGCCGAAATCGGAGATTCGACGACGAAGTTATGGTCACGGAATCAGGCTCGATTAACCGAACGAATCGGGATTAAAATAATATTTTAATATGAACAGTACCCGGTGAATGAACACACTTGGATGAGTGACAAGTGTCACTCATCCCCTAAAATCAGGCATTAAACCAAGATCCTTGTTTTGGGGAGAACATAATTATTGTGTTTTATTAATTATTAATTAATTAAAAATCCATTAAACCTCCATTTTTCTCTTCTGTGTTTTTTTAACCGTGTACCACCAAAATTCAAAATTCTTCCACCCATAATCTCCTCCCTATCCACTAAACTTGTGAACGGAAATTGGAGAGAATTCAGAGACTGATTGAGTGAGGAAAACACGAGGGATTGAGGGAAACTGTAGAACTGGAATTCGAGTTTTAGGAAATTTGGGAAGAAAATCGAATTGGACGAATTAAGCCTTGTTGATCGAAATTGGGTTCAGTTTTAGTCTTCTGGGATTGCTACGATCAATGTTGAAGAAGGAACGAAGCTGAATTGAGGTCGATTTGAGGTAGAACTGAGGAAGGAAGCTTTCGGAAATTTCGAGCTTGAGTCGTGGAGATTGAGCACTGGATTGAAGCAATTGAGTTGGGGGAAATGTTTAACTGAGTCCACTGATGCTTCTGGTTGAATCAATTTAAGGAAATCGATCGAAATTGAAGGAGTTCGAATGATGAACAATGACCGGGTGTTCTTCGAATGATCATCTGTGATCGTGAGGTTAGAGGTAAGGTTTCGTGTAATTGATTTTTCAGACCTCTAATTAGACTTGTAATGAAGCGGTATGAATGTTCAATTGATGGAGTTAGTGTCGAATTGATAGGATTGGAACCGGGTCTGATCGCGGGTTAAAGGACCCGTTTATCAGACAAACGGGTTAGGCTGGTGACACTGTAGCTGGCGCGTGGATTTCACGCGCAGCCACTCACGGCGGCGCGTGAGGGTGCGTCCGGCCTAGTCTCAAGGTGAGGTCAACATGACTTTTGATCCTCTCAGTATAACGAACATTTTGACGTTGATTTCGAGGAAATCGGATATTGTTTCGATAATGTTCCGCGTATCTGAAGTTTTGTTTTACGTTTAAATTACGTATTTAAATTCCGAAAAAATTGGGGAAAATTATATGAAGTATTTTGAGATGTTAGTAACCCTTTATAATGATTTTGGGCAGGAGTTGTGATTTCCAGAATTTACGGAAAAACGTGCAGCTCGGAAACGTACCGTTTTGAACGGTGTGTGAGTGGACTTTGTTTTCTAACCGTGATGCATGCATATATGATTTAAATGCCTTATTATATGATTTTATATGCTTGGGCATGATTTATGTGTCAATCCGGTAATTTCTCGGTTTTATGATTATTATATTATTATTTTTGGGCGATTTTCGAGAAATTACGAAATTTGGTAAAAATGATGTTTGGACTTGGTTTATGAGTCCGGGATTGAAATTGATTGAAAATAATGTTTGGACTCGGATTATGAGTCATGGATTGAAAATGATGTGATGACTCGGGAATGAGTCAATGGTCAATTTCGTGAATTTACGTGAAAATGGCAACGGAGGTTGCAACGCATGGATTTGCATGATAATGTTATTTTGGGCATGAGAACCCAAGTGAATAGTGATTTTGACTCGGATTTGGAGTCACTTGTGAAATTGTGAAATTAATGATTTATTGGGATTTTATGATTATTTTAATCAGTCTTTCGGGCACGTTTTACGAGGAACGTGCAAATGATGTTTTGGGCTAGGCCCGAAGTTTAAATGATTTCTAAAATGATATTTTGACTTTGTTGGTGAGTCAATGATGATTTCCGGATTATTTTATTGATTTAAAAGGTAATTTTAAAGAAGTACGCGTAAATGGTATTTTGGGCTTGAGACCCAGTTGGGAATGATCTTGACTTTGTATGAAGACAAGATTTGATTGAAATGTTTTTGGGATGTGATTCTCGAGATGGTTTTCATTGTGATTATGATATTCCCAGACGGTCGGAGCTTGGGGGGGATTACCCAGACGACCGGAGCTTGGGGGATGTGATTGTAGGATCATGAGTTGATCCTATGGTAGTCAGCTTCTCGGATGAGACTGAGCCTGGATGTACCACTCGGAGGTGTCTGAACCTGGGGATGTGTTCTCCCAGAGGTGACTGAGCCCGAGGGGGTTGAGCTCAGAGGTGTCTGTTCCCGAGAGAGTGACTGGATATTGGCCTACGCGTAGTGCAGTACTTGTGAGTAGTGCAGTTTGATTGATTGTGCACTTGTGAGTAGTGCATATGTGATTTGTGATATTTTATGCACTTGTGAGTAGTGCAGTTTGATTGATTGTGCACTTGTGAGTAGTGCAGATGTGACTTGTGATATTTTATGCACTTGTGAGTAGTGTAGTTTGATTGATTGTGCACTCGTGAGTAGTGCAGATGTGATTTGTGATATTTTATGCACTTGTGAGTAGTGCAGTTTGATTGATTGTGCACTTGTGAGTAGTGCAGATGTGATTTGTGATATTTTATGCACTTGGGAGTAGTACGGATTGATTGGATTGATATATTTATTGTGCACTTGTGATTAGTGCTGATTGAGGTTATTTGTGATGACGTACTGGTATAGAGTACAAGTTTTTGGTCTTTGTGGCCAGTGATTATGTTTTCACATGTTTTGGCATGAGAGCCGGGATTTGATGTTTTATAACATGAACTGATTTGATGAACATGAGTTTTTATGGACCATGGGAAAATATGTTTTGATTTTGTCGGTCCACTGTTCATACTTGAATGATTTCATACTATTACTCATGTTTTCCGATATGCATGCAAGTTTGTGAAAACTGGAGGGTAAGAATATATTTTGATAAATGTTTTTATAAGAGGTCATTTTTGTCCACTCACACCTTTTCTGTTTTATTAACCCTTCAGGTCGTGGCGCGTTGATCGAGGCTATTCTAGAGGTGGAGGTATGAGCGGGCACAGGCGCAAATATCCCTTGTCTGGCAGGTGCTGAAGGGTAGTTTCGGACTTTCAGTTGACTTGTCAGACGGGAGCAGGACCGGGTATGGTTTTTGACGTCCAGTTGGGACGGGTCCTGTCACCACTCAAGATTGTGATGACTTTGTCAAGCTGTGGTTAGGCCGAGTCAGCCGTTAGAAGGATCGATCATGTTTTACATTGATTGCTTTGAACATTGGGTTCAGCTGCCGTTGTATCCCTGACTTCAAGATATCTTGGCGCGAGCCAAGATTTCCATCGGTCAACTTAATGTAAACGGTTGGATCACGCTGAACAGTGTCTACACAGCCTTCCAAATGTGTGGTCTTCCTGATCACATTAGGGTCAGCTTTGCCATCTATATAAGTTTAAACGGTAGACGACTGAGCCAGGTTGGGTGAATATTGAATGTGCTGCTAAGTCTGTATGCGAGGTGTTCATTAATGACAACCCTACCTCCCTGAAGGGTTCGAGGCATCAATTCTACTGAGTTTCTGGTCCCTTGGAAGGGGATGTGAGTTGGCTTAGAGATAGGATTGCAGGTTGTAAAGCCTTCCGATTGGTCATGTTCATTGTATATGCATGTTGTGAGAGCCTGCTGAATGAAAAATTGATGTTTTTTGTTGTGTTTGCATGTGCCTTCAGAGAAGGTTGCTCGTTAGAGGAAGAGTAGACCTTTGAGTTTGTTCAGCAAGCACTCAGTGATTTGGAACGAAGCCATTTCTCATTGAGGTTGCTAGATAACCTGATCAAGGTTGTCTTGACCTCTCCACCTGGTAAGTGACGTTTGAATCATCCTATCGAGTGGCCATAGTTTCGTGTGCTTGCCGATTGACAGGGACTTGTGTTTTGTTTGCTTTACAGTTCATCTAGCAGTGGAAGCAGCGTCTGCTACGAAGATGCACGAGGCTATAGAAAAGTATCGTTTGGCTGGTGGGAAGGCCCAAAAAGCCAAGGAGGATGTCTCAGCACAATGGGGGATGAAGCAGAAGACCATAGCCAATCAGCCAAAGCCTCCAAAGGTTAATCGGCTAGAGGTGTAATCAATTAGTGAGGGGTTAACTGCCAAGTTTGAGGGAAATCCACTACTGAGTCGAAATGATCGACAGAGGATGGTGTGTACCGAGCACAGATTTAGCAACAAAAGTTACTGGAGTCTAAGGGGAAGCAGTTGGCACCGAGTCAGAAGCCTACCAAGGTGGTTGAGGTTAGTCGGAACAAGCAGAAGGAGGCTCAAATTAGGGCAATTGAGGATGCTAGGGACAAAGTGTCTAGAGATCCAAGATTATGCAAAAGGTCATGTTCTTTAATCCCTACATGTCAATCTAGTTCCCCTGGTTGGACGAGCCTCTTGAGCTGACTAAGAGATTTAAGCTACCAGAGGGCAAATAAATGCTAAATGTAGGTCAAATCATGATTGAAAAGTCCAGGCGTCCTTCGTACAAGGAGCCATATGCTACTCCTACTGGGTATACTGATGGTAGGAGAAGGGCGTCAATGAGAAAATCGAGATAGAAGATTGACCCGGTGTTAAATGCCTTGAACTTGGAAATTTTTGTTTCATTTTCTGGGTTATGTCTCGTGTACTTGTATTGAACAAATATTTGGTTTTTTATCGAAGGTTTATTTTTTTCCTTCTGATTGAATGATTGATTGTCAATTGAGGCTAAGTTTTGAATTGAATGCTTTTAATACCTTTGCTTTCTTGAATTGTATGTATGAATTGTTTAATGTTGAATGACCCATCAGTGTTGAATAAATGTGAGTGCCAAGTGACACACGAATGCTGAGCAATTAGTGCCAATAGGCTACTAAGTGAGGCTTAGTGATTATATTGAACCCTTGCGAATATGAGCGGTGTCGATCGACCGTAGATATACGTGAGTGCTGATCACATGTGACACTGGCAAACTTTTGAGTTAAGTTTTGAAGGATTGTAATCAACCCTTGCACAGTTGTGTAGTGCCGATAGGAATTTCAAAAGTTTGAGTGCAGATCTTATGTTCCGATTGGCTTACACAAGGAAATATCAAAAGTAAAAGTTGTCCAAAAGATGTGTCTCATTCAAAATAGAAATAGGTATAATTGGCCTTAGCCGAATTGATTACAAAATATTTGTTCCAAAAGTGAAGTAAGACTGGAAATGATATCTCACTTGTAGAAGAGTTTGAGATGATTGAAATGCCATGGATGGAAATGATATCTCACTTGTAGAAGAGTTTAAGATGATTGAAATGCCATGGATGTGCCAGTAGTCGGCCGTTAGTGGTCTATAGTTTGTAAGTTCCTGATTGGTAGACCTTGGTGACTAGGTAGGGTCCTTCCCATTCAGGGCCAAATGTTCCGTCTACTCGATCCTTGGTTTCCAGGCTAATTTTTCTGACGACCCAGTCCCCATCCTTAAGCTTCTGGATTTGACCTTGGAGTCGTAGTATTGTTCAATGCACTACTTATGAGTGAGGTTGCATAGGTTTCCCTGTTCACAATACTCTTCCAGGAGGTCAAGACTGAGAGTGAGGAGTTCATTGTTCTCGTCTGGATCATAGGAGATCACTCATTAGAAGGTATCACCAATCTCCATCAATATGACAACCTCAGTGACGATTGCCATTGCAAATGGTGTCACCTTAGTTGATGTCATGTAGGATCATAAAACACCTGATAGGATGTCAGGCAATTTCCCCTTGGAATCCTCGTCTAGGTGAGTCTTCAGGTTGTACTTGATCAACTTGTTGACTGCTTCTACTTGGCTATTTGCTTGTGGATAAGTGGCAGAGGCGAAGTAGAGTTTGATTCTGTAGACCTAGCAGAAGGACCAGAAGCAAGCATAGCTGAACTGCTTCCCGTTGTTTGTCACGATGGTGTGTATTATATATAAGTAGCAGATGAAATTTTGGAAGAAAATAATTTCAATCTGCATAGCAGTGATGGTCTTGAGTGATTTTTCTTCTACCCTTTTGGTGAAGTAGTCGATGACTAAACTAGCATGTTCTACTCCTCCATTTCCCCTCAACATGGGGCCAATAATGTAACGACCCATCCTGAAATTTTGTGATTATTGAGATTTAATCAAGGATTAATTGAGACTAATCGGGATTAGTCGAGGTGAAATGACGATTTTGCCTCTAAAGGGGAAAAATGTTGACTTTTGACCTAGGAGGTCAAATGCATGTGGACTGAGGTCCATTACGTAGATCAAGGGATTACGAGTATGTAAACAGGCGGCACGTCGAATTTGGACGTTGTACGAAAAAATTATGGGTCTATAACAATTTTGGTCGAATTTACGGTTGCACGATTATCTAGATAAAGGTTGACTTTTAGTTGTTTTAATGAGGCCCAAAAATATCTCTTGAAGATCAATGGATGAGTGACAAGTGTCACTAATCCCATTAGCCCACTCTCCCATCTTCATGCATCTCCCTTTTCATTTCAAAATACTTGAAACCCCACCCCAACCATTATCATCATCCTCATCTTGCTTGTTCGTGGTAGAGAGAGACTGAGAGTAAGGGAGGGGCTGACGATGACGGTGAAGGATGGCAGAGGCACGGAGGGGCTAGTTGGAACCCCTAAACTAGGTAAACCGTGGGTTTCAAATTTGAGTTTTTTATTTTGGATGCTAGAATGTGAAACTAAGGCCATGGTTGTGTTCTTTGTTGTTGTTCGAGTGGTTTGAGTTACAAAAGGATCGAAATGGAGCTAAGGAGGAGCTCTGGTGGTGGTTCGAACATTGGCCATGAAGGATCGATCTTGGCCAGGTGTTTTCAGGTTTGTTTTCTCACTTTTAGCATCGTAGGATTATTTCTGGGTTAAAGATGAGTAGATAAATAAAAAAAATGATGAGTTTTGGTGGAGAAACAAGGAAGAACGAGTCGGCTCTAGAATTCGGTTAGAACGACCGTTACAGTGGTTCGGGTCGACCCGACTAGAGGTAGATGACGATGACATGGCAAGCCATGTCATCATGTCAGGCCACATGGCCAATCAAATGGTGACTCATGGCGACCTGTCAAGTCCAGTCAACATTGACGTGGCAAGTCCACGACAGTGCATCAGCACTGTCAAACCACGTGGACCAGTGAGGTGGTGCCACATGGCAATGTATTAGAGGATTGTTAGGATTTTTAGGTTGACGTGGCAGGTGATGTTGTAGTGATGATGTCGTCAATGACATCAGCATGACGTCATTATATGCCACGTGGCTCGTGTTAGAGAGTGACACGTAGCACCAGTTAGGGTGTGCCATGTGGCAGGCTGTCATGAGCTGTCTGATGTCAAGATGATGTCAGCAGTGACATCATCATTGACTTTGGTTGACCAATCTTGTTCTAAAGGTTTCGACGATCTAAATGCAATAGTGGTGGTTTCAGGTTGATCAGAGATCATTATATAGGTGTTTTGGAGGTTTTTCTCCTCGGGAAGCGTATTTGGGACGTGTTCTCGATTCCGAGGTTTTTGAGGGTTTAATGTATAGACTTATATAGATTATTAGTGACCCTCGAGTGTGATTTGGTTACGACCGGACATTCTGAAGGCTTCAAATTGGCTTACGGCGCTTGAGTGCGCAGGATAGACCGTATGTGAGTGGACTTTTGTTTTATAATTGAGATGCATGCATAAATGTTTTAAATGCTTTATCGTATGATTTGAGTTGAAATGATTTGAATGATGAATTGCATAAATATTTATATATTGGTTTGATCATGGTTTGAAAATGAAAATTTTTACGAATTTGCGTGAAAATGGCATTTTGGGCTTGAGTCCTAGTTGGATAATGGTTTTGACTTCGATTATAGGCAAATGTGAAATTGAACAGTGATTTGATTGATGAAATCATTTTGAGTATTGTGAAATGAGGACTAGACACTGTTTGTATGATGTTTGTGGAAACTGTGTTTTGGGCTGAGACCCTATGCAAAACAACTTATTTGATTTGAGATACAACAACTTATGAAATGTGTTTCCACTGTTTTCAAAATGACCATCGTGATTTTTGATATGACTCCGTTAGGAATCTGTTTCTCCGGAGAGGGTCTCCAGTTGTGAATGTATTTCCCCGGAGAGGACCCTATGATACGTTGCACGCCTTCAGAATGCGTTGTGTCCCCCCTCTTCCCCCGGAGAGGTCACGATGCACTGACTGTTGTCGAGCAGCCATGGGAGGCTCGACTTAGGAGTGCTTATGATGTATGAGATCGATCGTCGATATGTTCGCGACAATATGAACATCGGTCGTAGATGTGTTCACGGCAACGTGCTCAAACATAAGCTATCTTGGAGCTTATTTGCACGTGTTTCTTGGCTATCGTGACTGATGATGATGATATGATGGTATGAGACAGATGTGGAGAATGGGTTATGATTTTGATTTATTGCTTTGTGTGTAGATATTTTCTCATGTATTGATTTTACGATGAAAGCATTTGTTTTTATATGTACTGTTTTACTTGAAAGAAATGGTTTAATTGTTCATGCATGCATGCTTTATAAAATAGAGGGTTAAATGATGATTTCGGAAATTGGTTTTCCAAACTATTTATTTTTGTCCACTCACACTTTTTATTGGTTTTGGCACCCTTCAGGTTGATCGCGGATGCGGGCTGTAGTAGAGATTGAGTCATCACATGAAGCTGCGTACTCTAGAAACCTTGTTTGGGTCACGGTATTATCCCTATTCTGACAAGTGGTGTTAGGCGGGAGCAGGTTATCCCACGTTAATCTAGGGGGATTAGAGATAGGTCTTGTCAAATAAGGTTAAGTTCCCACTACAAGAATGGCCATGAACTGAGCATTGGAGTTAGGAGCTCTGTAGGTAGATGAGGAATGAGGTGGTACTTTTGGCATTGGTTTCATTTCTGCGTAAGGGCAACTGAATATGCATGCATGGTTGGCTAGTAGTAACCTTGCTAGAAGGCTTTGTGTGTGAGGGCAGAGCCTCACCTTGCACTAGGAAGGTGGTCGTTGATCTTACTGGGGATTCATCACTGGCTAGGCTTTCAAATCAAAGCATGGACACTTGGGTCTTGAATGGTTGTTGCAGATGCCCTCATGGATCTCCTTGAGGACTGCATATCCTTGATCTGCCAGTAGGCACTTGAGGAGAGGGACATTGAATCTGTACTTGTACAAATTATTAGGAAAATTGTGTATAGGGTAGCTTGGCATTTGATATGTTTTTCCTCATTCCAATATTCCGGTAGTTCTGCCTATTTGAGGAACCAGATGACTAGATCCATCTATGATAGTTTAGTGTCAATGGCCATGATTTGCCATTCCTATGTGTTAAGGGTCTTCATTAGCTCAATTGGTACACTACGACTAATCTTGTCATCGATGGAAGAGGCCAGTCTTGCCAAAACGTCAACATGGATGTTCCTTGAGTGTGGGATCTTATTGATCTCGTAGGCTTAGAAACTATAGAGGAGCATTCTTGCCTTGTCAAGGTAGAGAGCCATAGAGATGTCTTTGGCTTTATAGTCATTGTTCACTTAGCGGACCACGAGTTGAGAATCGTTGAAGATTTTGAGCTACCGTGCTTGCAAGTCCTTCGTGAGGTAGAGACCAGCGAGGAGTGCCTCTTATTTTACCTTATTGTTTAAAGCCTTGAAGCTGAAACGGAGTGCTTATTCAAGCTTTACATGATCGAATGTGCTGAGCACGAGCCCAGCTCCAGAGCTGTTGTGGCATGCTGATCTATCAACATAGAGGGTTCAGATTGGCTTCGACTTGTCTAGTGAAGAGAAAGTGCTCTCCACCCTTGTTTTGGTAGCTAGCGGTGTGGTGATGGTCGTTGAATCTTCTGGCATGTACTGAGACATGCTATAGGTGAATTCGGAGAGAAGATCAACAATTTCTTGACTCTTAACGTCACCCTTTCGTTGGAGACGACGGTGGCGTTGTCGTGCTTGCTGCCGTCGGTCACCAACAAACTCCATTTTTGACCCTAAACTTCCTCATTTCTCAGCCAAATTGTAAAAAATGTATATCAAAATCTATCTACTCAACCCTAGGAGTCCAAAATCAAGCCCATAATTCAAAGAGAATTCCAAATATGAGCTCCCAAAGTTTTGGCCTTCTTCCTCCTCTCACACCGTGCACCTCCACGTCGTTCAACCTTCAGCCATGGGCTTATCCTGCTCGTGAGAATCCCTAGAAATTGATTCTAGCCTTGGTTTACTCCAAAAGCTCGTCAAAATCAAGATGGGAAATTATGGTAGTATGGTTTGTATGTGTGTGTTTATGTTTGCACAGGTTAAGGGAAAATGGGGGAGATAAATGGATAAAGATGAAAAAATGGACTTGTGGATAACAATAATCCACACCAAAATATCCAACTTTCCTATTTGACCAATCTACCGCTCCCCAAAATAGAAACCAAAATAGAATCCCAAGGGTAAAATGGTCAAACAAGCTAGAATAATTCCTTAAAATCCTAGAAAAATCCCCAAAAAATCCCATTAACAACATAATTAAGGTCTAGGTGGTAACGATCTATCATTATTTTAGGAATTTAGCCCCCAAAATTTACATTTACCCCTGTAAAAACTGTGAAAATCTAATCTCGCCTCAAAACCTAGGCTCCCACGTAACCTCATCCATGTCAAAAATCCTCCACAATACAACTACAAGGGCAAATTTCAGCTAACCCTATACCCTGTTTATCCAATCCCCAATCCAAACAGATTGCTCACTATCCTATACCCTATACCCTGCATAACAGCGAACACACCTGCTCGCCCACTAGCAAGTCAGCGGCATTCCCTCGGGCCTATCAGTTCCCCGTGTAGTCGCTTGACTCCTCGATGCCACAGTTGGAAAAAATGTCGTCCTCTACTATTCATGGCACACAGTACCATGACTAGTAGCACTACCGTTCATAAAATAAGGATACTCCTGCTTGAAATGACCGAACTCTCCATAATGGAAGCAACCATCCCCATTGCTTCGAGAAGCATGTCCAACCTGGGCCAACCATCGGTAGCCAAAATCTGAATGGTTTCTACCAGAAGAATCGGAAATAGAAATAACCCTTTTGGAGCTCCCTAGGTAAATGAGTCATCCTCCTACCGCCCTCTATGTCGCCCAGAACCACCGCAATGCTGCTTCTGGGATAACCACCGCATTACTGCTTCTGGGATACCGCAAAACTCATCTTCACCTGAGATGCCACATTCGACAGAGACCGGAGTGTAGTAAATCTTCTAGCTAGCACTGACATCCGAATATCATTCAAAAGACTAGTCATAAATTGATGAATCCTAGTCACATCATCATGTGCATACCATGACAGATCTAGAAACCTCTGTTTATACTGAGCAATAGTCATGCCCCCTAGTAGCAGTCGCAGGAACTCAGTCTCCCTCGTATCCTAAAAAAAAGATGGGTATAACTAATGCATGGAACGCTCCTTGAACATCGCCCAAGTCTCACTAGTCTCATCCAAATCCGTCGACAGTAAAGTCTTCCACCACCCCTATGCAGAACCACCCAAGAAAAATGCCATTGTTTGAACCATGTATTAAGGAGGGCAATGCATCACCTGAAAAATCCGTTCAAAGCGTGCAAACAACTGATCAGCTACCTCTGAATTTGTTCCACTAGTAAAGTCAGTGGTTCTAAGCAGCCAGGCCCTCTCGATATCCGTCCCCCAAGGGCCCTACCCTTCTGAAAAAATGGCATCCAATGCCTGGCCAAACTAGTCCATGGTGTTTTCCCACGTAGCTTCTATATCCTCATCACTAAGCTGATGACGAGGCTATCGTCATGAAGGCATAATGTTTGATAAGAGGAAAACGTAAGAAACGAAACCACCCTGTACAACGAGTGTGTGACCCCACAGGAAACAACCAAGTGTACTGATACTAAATTGATAGGTCCTTCCTAGAAATCACCTCGATTCTCATGAAAGGGTCTGCTCCTGTCTGAAACAAACCCTTTAAAATTCCCAAAATACCCTCATTTCGAACAAATACAAACACAATGCCAGACAAGGGCTAAGCCCCACGTGTCAAATGAAAATAAAACCCAGAAATAAATAAGTATAGAGAGCACAAGACACAAAATTAATTGACCTCCAACACCTATTCTAGTCAATAAGAGTGCACAGTCCTGAGTAAATGCCTCAGCCTCAATACAACCTTCATCTTGGGATCAGCCTGGAGGATACCAAAAACCAGGAAAATTGTGAGTTGTCAAAAATAAAGCCTTTGGAAAACCATTTTCCGAAATAATCATTTTTCCCCTCCATTTCATAAAAATATGCATGCATAGTCAAATAAACAGTTGATTTCAGATAAGGCAATAACATATATAAATCGTGGGTCCAACATAAATCATATAAAATGTAGAAATTCCCATGGCCCATATTTCCCTGAAATCCCCGGTTATAAAGCATTATGAAAACCTCTGGACACAACAAGCAATAAGAGTCAAACCTCATCCCACTAGACCAACCAACATTCCCTCTGTACTATGCATAGACAACTATGAATCACGCGGAGTCCAACTCTGTCGGCACGTGTGGAGCCCAACTCCGACAATGTTCAAGTCGGTCGTTGGTAATCATCGGACTCCAACTCTTGAATAGAAATCCAATCGCATGAGGATTATCATACTGGGAAATAGTTCACCAAAATACCTTTTACCTGCTTTTTAAAACACCCACAAAAATCCCAAAACATTTACAACTCGGGAATTAGCCCAAAATCCATTTTCCCCCAAAGTTCATCAAACTTGTGTCCAGAAAATTGTAACAAAATATATATATATATATATATGTGCATGCCAAAAACATTTAGAATCATATATTTGAATTATAACCATCTGAACCATGCCATAAACCATATAAATATGTAAATATGCATGCATCCCAGTTATTAAACAAAGTGTCCACTCATAGTCCAACCGATCACTCAATCTCAAGCTGTATGCTCCTCAGAAGTTTCCAAGGAATTCTAGTGTGACAACCTGAAAATTCGGAAAAGGAAATTTTGGAAAAGTTGAAGAAAATGATGATTTTGCCCTTGGAATTGGGCGAATGGTTGACTTTTGGTTCGAACGGTCAAACGGGCTTGGACAAATGACTGTGACGTAGTTTGGGACGTCACGAGTTTATAGACAGGTGGCACGTCCGATTCCGACATTCGAGGAGAAAGTTATGATGTTTGGAAGTTCAAGGGTAATTTGGTATTTGATTAAAAAGGCAATTTGTTGACTTTTCAAACGACATGGAATTTTCATGTAATTCGAAGACCATTGGTTAGGTCACGAGACGCTGAGTCTGTAGACAGGCGGCACACGTTAATCGGAGTTTGGACGACCAAGTTACGGGCTTAGGAGTGTGCAGGGCATTTTGGTAAATTGTCAAAGCAAGGGCAAAATGGTAATTGTACAATTGAATAAGAAATGGGATGGTGATTGGGCTGATTCAGCCATGATATGCCACTAAGTGACATCTGTCACTCTCTAAGGTAGATTGGTGGCAAGTGCATTGTGTGTGTGTGTGTGTTGTGTCAGTGGATGAATTCAAAGAAATTGAACCGTGCATTTGGGAGGAAAACAGAGCAGCAAAAAAACGTGCTCATCAATCTTCTTTGTTTGATCGATTGAATTGAGAGGGTTAGAGAAAGGAGGAAGAACAGAGGATTATGAGGAAGAAAAAGGGATGAAAATTGGGAATAGAAACCTTAAAATCCAAAGAGAAACTCGAAACAAAACCATGGAAGTTGAAATTCGAATTGCACCTTGCAGCCCTCAAACGTTGAAATTGGACTTAGATTAAGACTTCTGGGACTCGTATTAGTCGATCCACGTCGAGAAATTCAAGGTTCGAAACCCATTGAGCCAAGAACAGATATGACGAAGTTTGGAAATTCGAAGGATTGAGTCGTGTAATCGGAGGAATTAGGAGATGAAATTGAAATCGAAAACAGGTTTATAAGGATCCAATGAAGCTTTCTGCTGAATCAATTAAAAAAAAACGGATGAGATTAATGGAATTCCATGGATGAACAGTGTTTGAAGGTTCTTCGACAATCCAAGCTCGAATGGAAGGATTCAGGTTTTACAACCGGGTTGTGTCGCGGGTTAACGGGTTGAATTGCAAGAAATTAGGCAGAAAAGATGAACAGTACCAGGTACTATAGCAGCGCGTGAGGGTGCGTGGGCTCGAATCCCGAGGTGAGTTCAACATGAAACTTTTTTCTTTTAATGTAACGAACATTTTGGCTCTAGTTTCGAAGAAATCGGATATCGTTTAAATAGTGTTCAGTGTATCCGAAGTTTTCGTATAGGTTTAAAATACGTATTTAAATCCCGAAAAAATTGGGGAAATTTATATGAGGTATATCGAAGTGTTAGTGACCCTTGATATTGATTTTGAACATGGATTGTGATTTCTGGAATTTACGGAAACACGTGCAGCTCGGTAGCGAACCGTTTGGACGGTGTGTGAGTGGACTTTGCTTTCTAAAATTCAATGCATGCATAATTGTTTTCTATGCTTTCTATTGATGATTTCTATGATTATGATTATGGTTTATGGTAATTACGATTTCCGTATTTACACGTATTTTGATATGCAATAGGTAATTGCACGTATTTCGAGACTATGATTTCTCCTATGCTTTGATGATGGGTTAATGGATGATTTTATATGATTTGTGCGTATCATGTTTTGATGATGTTTTGATTATGATTGTGAGTATGATTTACGTTTTTGGCCCGTATTTCGAGATTATTACGGATTTGCACGTTTGACGAGATTTCGAGTATGTTGTGATTTGACCATGGTTTTGATGATTTGAATTTGGGATTTGAAATATGATTTGATTTCATAGATTTAAAACGGATTTTGGAAAAGGAGATTTCGGGCTTGATGCCCAGTTCATAACATTGGTTTTGATGAACGAGATTTCGGGTTTCAGAAACTTGGAAGTGGATTTCCGAATTTGGGTTCGGAATGGTTATTTCGGATGCCTGCTTACGGAATGATGGTTCTGGATTCGGATTTGGAAATATATGATGGATATGATTTGGAATTTGGACTACGATGGATTCTAGAATTTCTATGGATTACACATGTTTTGGGTTTAAAGACCCGGTACTATTGCTAGATCATGTTTTGGGTTTAAAGACCCAGTTGATTTATGACGGGGGAGGGCCCTTGATTGATATGTTTTGAGTTTAAAGACTCGTTGATATCCCGGGAAGGCCTAATTATACGCATGGTTTTGAGTTTAAAGACTCAGGCGCACTTGAGATCCAGCAGATTGATTGACTTGTGATTTAATGTTGATTTTCGATGTTTTCAGATGTGTTGGGAAATGACCCGGTTTATATGGCTTGATGAATTTTTGGGTGATGTTCTGTACTTGGATCTTGATTCATGATTTTGGGCTCAGGCCCCGTATTTATGGTTTCGGGCTAAGGCCTGAGGTTTGAGAAAATGAAATGATTTTGGTTTTCACGCAAGGTTTTCTTGTACTGGAAATGAAATGGATTGTAAAATGATTTTCGAATGCATGCATTGGTTTTACGTGGAGGGTAGAAACGTCTTTTCTATAACATGTTTTATAACTGATTTATTTTTGTCCACTCACACCTTTTGTGTTTTTATTGACCCTCCTAGTCATGGCGCGATGATCGAGGATGATCAAGAGGTGGAGGCATGAGTGGGAACGTGTGCGGCTATCCCTTGTTTGGCAAGTGCTGAGGGTAATACGGGAACTTCAGTTGACTTTTCAAATGGGAGCAGGACTGGGCACGGTTATCAATGTTCCTAAGGGGACGGTCCTGTCATCTAGCCTGTTAAAGTAACACTCGGGCGTCACCAACTGTAAGGACCCGTCCCGAATCTACAGTTTTAACTAAGGTTAATGAAGGATTATAGAGATTTAATTAAGAACTAATCGAGATTAGTCGAGGATTGTCGGACGATTGAAGTGAAATTACGATTTTGCCCCTAAATGGGTAAAAAGTTGACTTTTGACCAGGGAGGTCCAATGCACGTGGAACAAGGACTGTTACGTAGATCAAGATGATACGAGTCCATAGACAAGCGGCACGTCGAAATCGAACATCGTACAAAAAAGTTACGGGTCACGGAAGGTTCGATTGCATTTCCAGTTGTACGAAAAAAGTTACGACCCCAAAATATCAGTTTTGGACCATAGGATGAGTGACACTTGTCACCCACCCTATGACCCATTTAATTGATACATGCATCACCATCATCTTCATTTCATTCATCTTCTCCTTCATTTCTTCATACACCCAAACTGTACCCACCGTACAAACCATTCCCATATTCATTATCTGGACCAGAGAGAGAGACAGAGTGAAGGAGGATGAGAGATTGTGGCAAAGACGGTGGAACCATCGCGAGGTGGCTGGAAAACATGGAAGAAAAAGGTAACCCGTGGGTTCTTTATTTTGGGTCTTTGATTTTGAGGTTTTGGAATGATTCTAAGCTCATGGTTGTGTTCTTGGAGCCCACACGAGCTTGTAGGTGCAAGAATGGAAGGTTTTGGACGACAGGAGTGGCCGGAACAAAAGTTCAAAGTTTGACTGAAACTTTAGGAGGCCATATCTTCAAAACCAGGTATTTTCTTGAAATTTTGGGTTCAAATTTGGATTCATGGGCTCGAGTAGCATGATTTCCATATATAGAATGTAGAATTTGGTTGAGAAATGAGAACGTTATGAAGGTTTGAAAAATTGGACAAAAATGGCACATTCTATCCACTAGCGGCCGAACCAGACGGCGGCGCCAGTTGTCGTCTCCGGCGAGCTGATGATGTCAGTGTTGACCATGATAATGCCAATATTGACCATGTTTTTAACATTGATCATGATGACGTTAGCGTTAACCGAAAGTTTGACCAGCATTAACCGAAAGGTTTCGACGTTCTGATTCCAATGGTGGTGGTTTCAGGTCGATCGGAGATCTTTTGATAGGTCATTTGGAGATTTTTAGCCTTGGGAAGCATGTTCGGGACACGTTGATCGTTTCAATAGTTTTAAGGGTATTTGATTTGGACTTGTATAGGTTGCTAGTGACCTTTGAGTATGATTTGGACAGGTTCAGACGTCCCGACAAGTATGGATTAGCCCCGGAGTGGCTTACAGCAGAGATTGCAGGCATGCATCATGGACGATGTGTGAGTGGACTTTGTTTTATGAAATGATGCATGTATAACTGTTTTATATGTTTTATGAACATGATTTGAGATGCATAGATTTCATATGATTTAAATATGGTTTGTTTCACATTTTCTAGGAAAATACGATAATTCACGTAGTTCGAGATTTATGTTTTATATGATAATTGGGTTTAGGCCGAGTACTCTACGTGCATTTGTTTTATGTGATTTTGATAGTTTCATGGAGAAGTATGAAACCGAGGATTGATTATCGATTTTGAATGATTTTCACGGAGATGTGTGAAATCGGTATTTGGGCATGAGTCCCAGTTGGAAATTCTATTTTACTATTGGGAATTGGAAAATGATTTGAATAACGAAATGGTTTTCGTATTGAAAATATGTTTCGGGCTTGAATCCCAGTTGATTTATGATTTAACCTAGAGTATAGTCAAACGCAAGGAAATGACATCGGGTTGTGACCCAGTTATGATTTATGAAAGATATTTTGGGCATGAGACCCAGTTATGGATTTAATGGGATTCGAGAAATCCTAGATTTATGTAGTGTTGCTAGACACTGTTTTTAAGATGGTTTTGTGGAAACGGCTTTGATGAAATTATATCCGAGCGTAGACCCTTTTGATATGATTTGTGAAATGTTTTCCACATGACCATCTTCTAAGATGTGATGATAGCCTCCCGACGTCGACCATTCAGTGGGATGTGCGATGTCGGAGATGGACATTTTGCAGACGTTGACCATCCTATGTGATGTGTGAGCCTATAGATGTCATCGCTCAGACGTCGACCATCATGTATGATGTGTGATCCTGAGCTAGAGAACCTAGACATCGAGCCTAGTGTATATTCAGATGTGTAGTCCCGAGTCGCATGCGTAGCACTGATATTCTGACCAGTGATGATGATATGATGATATGATGATATGATATTATGAGATAAAGAGGATTGGTGGATATGTTTTCAAAAAACTTCGGATGTAAGTCTATGTATCGGGTAGAGGCCCTGTTGAGATATTTTATGAGATTGTTTTGGGACTGAGACCCGCGTGTATTGGATTTGGGCTGAGACCAACATGATTTGATTTGGGCCGAGTCCCTACGTAATTTGGTTTTGGGCCGAGACCAGACTGAGGAAATGGTTTTGATTGAGCCATATTTTCATTGTGTTTGATTTGAAAAACAAAATGATTGGCTTTTAAGAAAGTATTTGAAATACTGTTTTCTGATGCATGCATGCTTTTACGTGAAGCGTATAAATGTCTTATTGATAAACTGTTGTTTTTGTCCATTCACAGCTTTTATGATTTTGATACGCTTCAGGTTAATCCCGGATGCGAGCTATAGCAGAGACCGAGACATCATATGCCGATGCGCACTCCACAGTCTCTGCGCACTCTGGGTAACCCCGAACGGGTTACAGTTTTATCCCTGGCCTAGCACGTGGTGTCAGGTGGGAGTAGGGCACATCCCGTGATAATCTAGGGGGATTAGGATGGGTCCTGTCACAAAAAATTCATATATGTGTGAATGTAAACTGGTAGGACCCGACCAAAAAAAAAACACCTCAAAATTCACACTCGGGCCCTGCTTCCGTTTGACAAATAACTCAAACTACCAAAATTGCCCCTAATACTTGACAGACAAGTGATAGGCTCTTAATTGAGCTTTATTTTATATCATTTATACCCCTTTATGCTTATCTTTTAATATAAAAATGTTAAACAATTGGAAAAAATATATATTTTGTGCAAATGTTGTAGAAATAATTAAAATTTGGAATTTGGAGTGTTTTGGCGAAAGAATCGTCCCAATCGGAGTTAGAAAGAAGAATTTATGGACGAAATAAGGGAGGCTACCAAAAATTACAAGGAAATTCGGTGGGAAGCTACCGAATTAGCCCTGCAAGTCTTAGCCCAAATCTAATTTGTGCAGCTCAGTCACACGGCCCAAAAAGCCTAGCCCAATTCCCTCGAGAGCCCAACCCAAGTCGCGAGCTCAGCCCTGAAGACCCCTCGGCGTGTGTCTTCCGAATTGAAGTACTCCAGTTCGGCACATGTGTGCCAAAAACCCATGCCCAGCTAGCGCCTGAACCGCCGACTCCCACCTGCTCCTTGTCAGCACAGCCACGTCGCGACCCACGCCCCCTGTCAACGCCTACCTACTGAAATCATTGACGGTTTTTTTGTAGTCCCTCACCGATTTTCAGAGACCCATATTCTACTCCAACCTGCTCCCTTTTGCACGTTTTTTCCTGAAAAAATTAGCCTAAAAATCATCATTTCTTCATTTTATTTTTATTATTTCTTTATATTTAATTTTTGGTATCTTGTTATTTTAGTTTTTGGCACTCCCTCTATACTTAGGGAGGCTATTTCATTGTAAAAGGATTCTCTTTTGAATTCATTTTTCCACTTTTTTGAGATGTATTTTAGGATCATTTTAGCTTCTTGTAAATTTTCTTCCTAATTAGTTTTCTTTTAAATCTTGTTTTCTTAGATTTGTCTTTATATTTTGTTTCTTAGTTTCATCTTCTTTATTTTGTTCTTAGAATTTCTTAAACATCTCTTTGTACACATTTTTATACATTCCTTAAGAAAAACCTATGGCTAGGTAATTCTAAAGAAATTCGAGAGTTTTTAAGATCGAATTCCTTGTATTTCTTCCTCCATCTTCACACAATTCTACCTGCTATTAGGGTTCCTTGTGAAAAACTACGTTTTTCTACTTAAACTCTTTTTATTGTTTCGGTTTTACTTATAATTCAATATTTTTGTTGGTATTTTCTTTCTAACATTTGTAAATGTGAATACAATCTGCATGTGTTTCACTTCATGAATTTTAGTTATTTTGTACGTTGTAGTGCTTAAACTTCAATTTAAAACTAAGTGTCGGCCACTGTCGGTGCACTTAGAATAGGATTGAAGATATTTAAATGTCGGGCGCTGTCGGTACATTTAATAAAAAACTTAAGGTGAATTATATTGTAAGTGTCGGCCGCTGTTAGTGCATTTATAATATTGAAAAATATATTTTGGTAATTGAAGTAATTGAGATAAGATTTCGTGATTGGTTCAATATATGCATAATATTAGAGTGTTGGTAAAAATTGTTTTGAAGGAAGTTTATTTTAGTAGTAGTTTAAATAATGTGATTGTTAATTTTAATTTAATTATTAGTTAGTGTTAAAACATAGTTTAGGTGACAAATCCTTTCAAAACCCCATATTTAATTATTTAATTATTTAATTCTTTAATCTATTTATTCTTTAATTCATTTATTCTTTATTTTTTAATTTTTTAATTCATTAATTCATTAATTATTTTATTCTTTGATTATCTATTATTCTTTTTCATTAACATATTATTAATGTTCCTTAATTTTCTCAGTTAAGAACGATTCCTATTTACTAATACTACATCAACACAAAAAATGTTTAAATTGCAAAAATACTCGAATTACATGTTTATTTAAATATGTAGTTTGAGCGTTATCAACAAGGGATGCTCGGACTTTTGCCAACTCATGCCTTCGCCTCTCGAGCAGCCTTGAATCTCGGGCAATAGCCTTGAAGGATTTCAAAATTAAGAAAAGTGTGTGAGTGGACGAAAATAAACATTTTGAAAACATAGTTTTGAAAATGCAAATGATTCCCTCCGTTTTTTAAAACTATGCATGCACGTGATAAATCACTCAAAATCCCGATAACTCAGATAGAAAACAAATAAAATCAAAACACGTGAAAATATTAGAAATTCAGCCATATTAGAAAACATGTACAAATAATCCATATCAAAGTACCAGCTCTGGACGTCTGAGTGACACCCAAAAAAACAGAGCCCAGCTCTGGACGTCTAGGTGTGGATTGATCCCAAGAAAACAAAGCTCAGCTCTAGATTTCTGGGTACTAGTCCAAGTAATCATCTTAGGAAAACAAAGCTCTGTTCTGGACGTCTAAGACATATCAACCGCTCAGGAAAATAAAGCCCATCTCTGGATGTTTGAGCATCAATTATACCGCATACTGATGAGGGTTGTCCAATCACCACAATCCATATGTAACCATAATCACATCATAGTAATCAAGGAACAAATACTCATGACTCACATTCATTTCATAACTCAAGTCCAAACCTCGAAATTCAGGCCTAAGCCCAAAACATACTATATACCAAAACCTAGTAATATGTACAATTAAAATAATCCATAAAAACATCAAAATTCATATAAAATTCCCATCAATAAAATATCACCAAAATCGTGTAGTGAATTCATATTAATTATAAAACAAATTCCAAGTCCAATCTAAAGCCAGAATACGAAATACGCAAATTCCTTGTAAAACGTGCACTAAAACATCTTTTGTAAATTCACCAAAAATCAAATAAAATCATATAAAATCACCGATATTAAAATCACATAATAAACCATATAAAACATGTAAGTATGTATGCATAGAGTTTAGGGAAAGAAAATTTCAATCACACTCGATCCGCGCAGTTTGATACTGACTTGCACGCACTTCTAAAATTTCTGAAACTATGACAGCCTGTCATAAACCATCTCTAGGGGTTCCCAATCATTCCAAATGCTTCATATTATAATCCCTCAATTTTACGGTATTTTAAATGAATTTAAACTAACCCTAAACATTCGAACAGTCAAAACTGTCCCGAGACGATATCCGATCGTCTCGAAAATGGTACTGTTGGATTCGTATCGTCAAATACATGAACTCACATGTTGATCAAAATTTGAGATGAACCATCACGTGCCCCCATACGCCTTTAATCCTTGATGTGCGTGGGATTCACGCGCTTATTATTCATCACCACGATCCTCGCGCTAGACTCGGTTTCCTACAAACTGGGTCGCCCGACCCGACGACCGTGACCTGGGTAGAAAACCCCCATTTCTCATCCTTTCCTCGAGTTTCAAATGTCAGAATTCCTCTACTAGATACCCAGAAAAGACCTATGACAAGGAAATAATAAAAACACACCTCGAAGGCCAGGCCCAAAACCAAGAACTTCGGCTATGGCTCCAAAATCCCTTCCTCGACCACCATGTGTGTAACGTTCATTCTCTTGGTCCTCTAATGATCTTACTAACACTTCGATCTCACCTACAACCCCTAGTTGCAAGTGAAACAATTTCAAATGAACTCCACGACTCACGGCCAAAACCTGGTTCCACGGGTTCCTCAACCGGAAACGTCTCACTCCCTCTCAGTGTCACTCAATTCCCTTCTACCTCAGAATTTCCTTCCCACTCTTCCTCTTCCTCATTTTCTGGTCTCTCCTCCCTCATCTCCCTATTTTTCTCCACGATTTCCATGTTTTTCTTCCTTTCGGTGCAAGCCCACCAAACATACCCCAAATCCTCTTCTTTTTCTTCTACCCACAATTATGTAGGTATAAATATATGTACATGGGGTAGGTTGGTAATAGGGAGAATGAGGGGAGAATTTTTGAACCTTCTAGAATTACCTAGGCCTTTCATACAAAATGACCAAAATACCATTTTTCCAAAATTACCATAATGCCCTTGATCCTTTTTTAAACCCATAACTATATTATCCACCCTCATTTTTAGCATGCTACCTATCTACAGAATCAGGAGTCTGAGAGCTTTGTAATGGTCATCCAATAGATACCCGAGGTTAAAATTCAACGTTTGAACTATTCCAAGGGAAAAATCGTCATTTTACCCAATTTCTTCAAATTTATTTTCCTCAAATTTCTGAGTCATTACATACCCCCCTCCCCCAACACCCCGGAACAGTAAACGCGTCCTGAACACGCATCTTGAGACTAAAAACACCTTAAACCCCCCCTAAACGAACTTCGATTGGCCTCAAACCACCAACGCTAGATTTAGCTCGTCGAAAACTTTCGAACAAGCCCCACCCCACCCCAAGATTCACGCCCATGTACCCTTACATATCGGGGGAAGGTTAGATGCCTTCCCCACGCTTCTTCCATGCGCGTAATGTCAGATGCTAACGTTACCTGCTGACGTCATCCCTAACTAATTTGGCACCTAACACGTGTCCTGACATCTGACAACCCCTTCCACATGGAACCTTCTGACACTTGCCACATGGCACCACCTACCACGTGGCGCCAGCTACATGTCCCTAATGACATCATCATGATGTCACTTGGTTACATCATGACACCTAGTGACATCATGACACTTGGTGACATCACCCTCTCATCAAAGACAACGGTGGCGCTACCGTGGCCGCCACCGTCGGTTGGTGGAAAACTCCAATTTGACCCTAAACTTAAAACCTTCATAACTTCCCCATTTCTCAACCAAATTGGACAAATTTTATATCAGAATCTATCTACTCAATGCCAGGAATCCAAAACCAAGCGCAGAATTCAAAGAACGTACATGGATTTCAAGATATAATCTCCCAAAATTTTGGCCTTCATCCTCCTCTCACACCGTCCACCTCCATGCCATTCAAACTTCAACTTTGGGCTCATCCTGCTAATGAGAGTCCCTAGAAGCTAATTCTAGTCTTGTTTTACTCCAAAAACTCCTCAAAATCAAGATGGGAAATTAAGATGATGAAATGGACTTGTGGATAACAATAATCCACACTAAAATATCCAATTTCCTATTTGACCAATCTACCTTTCCCTCAAATAGAAACCCAAATGTAATCCCAATGGAAAAATGGTCAAACAAGCTAGAATAATATCTTAGAAGAATTCCCGAAAAATCATGTTAACAATGTAATTAAGGTCCGGGTCATAACAAGGCAGATGAAGGTTACTGCGATGATCTGGTTCAGAAGCCCCCTGTCGAGTATGACATTGTAGGCGCTAAGGCATTCGACTGCCAAAAAGGTGATGATTGTTATTGCTATGCAAGGTGTGCTACTGAGTGAGAGCGAGAGTGAAACAATGCCGATTGGCATTACCGAGTCCTTGAGAAGCTAAGTAGTGGAGATATTGTGATGACCCGTCCCGAATTAGTGGGATTAATTAATATTTAATGACAGATTAGAGAGACTAATTGGGAATTAGACGAGGATTAACGGACGTTCGGACGAAATGATGATTTTGCACTAAAATGGGCAAAACATTGACTTTTCTTTCAGGCGGTCAAATGGACTTTGGCCAATGACTGTGAAGTAGTTCGGGATGTCACGAGTTCATAGACAGGTGGCACACCTGATTCCGATGTTCGAGGAAGAAGTTATGATTTTCGGAAGTTCGGGGGCATTTTGGTAATTTGGTTGAAAAGGAACAGAAAGTTGACTTTTGACCCGGGGGTCAGATGGCCGAGGCTCGAGGACCATTACGTAGATCGAGGCGATACAAATCCGTAGACAGGCGGCACGTCGAATTCGGACGTTCGACGGAGAAGTTACGGTTCACGGAAGTCCGAATATACTATTGCACGAGTTACGAAATAGATGCCTTTTGAAATTATGTGGGCCCAAATCTTTTTAAACAGGCCCAATGGATGAGTGACAAGTGTCACTCATCCATTTCCCATTCCCTTACATTCATGCACCCCTCCCTTATCTGTTTCATTCATCCAAACCAACCCAAAACTCATAACCGTGCAATCCACCCCTCATAGTACCCCTCAACCTTCTCTGATAAGCATGAACCATGAAGGAAACATAGAGAGAAGATTGAACTGATGAAGGTGGTGGCAAGATCGCAGGCCGCCGTGCATGGCGGCCATGTGACAGGACCCGTCCTCGAAGGACATAGATAACTGTGCCCGGTCCTACTCCCGTCTGACAAGTCAACTGAAGTTCCAAAATTACCCTCAGTACTTGCCAAACAAGGGATAACCGTACCTGTGCCCACTCATGCCTCCACCTCTCGAATAGCCTCGATCATCGCGCCACGACCTGGAGGGTCTGTAAAACAGAAAAGGTGTGAGTGGACAAAATAAAGTTTTAGAAATACATTTATCAAAATACATTCATACCCTCCAGTTTCACAAACATGCATGCATATCATAAATCATGAGTAACGTAAATCTGGGCACAAACATTTATAAATCACAAATCATGAACAATAAAAACCACGGGACTCATTTCCATATCCAGTCTCATATCCCATCTCATATAGTCACGTTATCCCTGCAACGCGTGCAAATTAATAGGCTCAAGGACCGCTCAAAATCCGAGCATCCGCCGCTGTGAACACATCACCAGCTGGCAATCCAGATCGTCGTGAACACAACCCCGATCGATCTCCATATAATCCAGTACATCTGATCTGAGTCGAGCCTCCCTCGACTGCACGACAACAGACCATGCTACGTGACCTCTCTGGGGTACACACATCCATCCCGGAGGTGAGCGTTATCTCCATGGTTCATTCCGGGGAAACACATTCCCATCCGGAAGCCCTAATATCCACAATCCAGGATGCACTCCGGGGGAAACATATTCCACCCCAAAAGCCCTAATATCCATAACATATCACCATCATGAAAACCAGTGAAAATAGTTGCATTTGAAATCAAAACCATTTTCAATAGAGGGTCTCAGCCCAAAACATAATTTTCGTAAAATCCATAAAACCAGAGTCCCGATTATTTCACAAATCTGAAAACCATCAATATCATCATGTAATCACATGGAAATACCAATCCAATCAAAATCACATTTCCATTGGGTCTCACGCCCAAAATATCACTTTCACGCAAATCCGCGTAACCGCAACCTCAGTTGCCATTTTCACATAAATCCATAAGATATATCTAGAAAATATTACAAATTCATCAAATCAATTTCCCGACTCATAACCCGAGTCAAAACCAATCTCAAATCCCGGGCCTTCGCCCAAAATAGTAGTTTCACAGTTTTCTCGAAAATCGTGCCCAAAATAGTATAAAATAATATAATACTCCCAAAATCTTGAAATCATCATATCGAAACATCAATCATTCCAAATCGTATCATAAAACATTTAAAACATATATGCATGCATTCAAGGTAGAAAACAAAAGTCCACTCACACACCGTCCTTATCGCTCGCTTTCCGAGCTGCACGTTTTTTCGTAAATTCCGGAAGTCACCATTCCTGTCCAAAATCATTATCAAGGGTTACTAATATCTCAATATACCTCATATAATTTTCCCCAATGTTTCTGGGATTTAAATACGTATTTTAAACGTAACATAAACCTTCGAACCCTCGAAACAATATCGAAACGGTGTCCGATTTCCTCGAAACTAATGCCAAAATGTTTGTTACATTAAATAGGACAAAAGTCATGTTGACCTCACCTCGGGATTCCCACTCACGCGCCGCCGTGAGTGGCTGCGCGTGAAACCCACGCGCTTGCTACAGTACATCGTCCCAACCTGTTTATTTGTAAAACGGGTCCTGCGACCCACGAGGTGACCCGGCTCAATTCCTATCAATCCTACATCATTTATTTCAATTCAATCATCTAACAGCATCGTTAGGAGTCTAATTAGGGTTCTGTGAATTCAATGACATCAAACCTTACCTTAATCCATCGAATTGAACTCGAATTCTCGAAGAACAGTCGAACTCTGTTCATCGTCCAATCTCCATCAATTATCCTTGTTTTCCTTCAATTGACGCATCAGGGAGCTTCGTGGGGTTCTCATAAACATCCTTGCAAGTTCAATTTCATTGTCCCATGTCTCAAATCCCACGACTCAAGCTCGAACATTCGAAGTTTCCCCCTCTGTTCTAAGGCAAAACACATCGAATTTCCTTCAATTTTAATTGGGTTCGACTCGTCTCAATCCCAGGAGGCTAAACTAATGGTCAATTTCACTCAATTATGTCCACAATTTCAAATTCGATCCTAAGGTCCATTTAAAGGTTTTCGGGTTTTCTGAGTTTAGGGGTCTATTTCCCTCAATTTTCCTCTCATTCTCACTCGTTTTCTCAATGGTTTTATCTTACCGTCTCAGGTTTATATACTCAACTTCATCCATCAGTTAATTGATGGAATTCAAACACAAAAGGGTGGGCGGGTTGTTTTGTCTTTGTTAGGCATTCAAAGCCACTAATTTTGTAAATATGGTGACAAGTGTAACCAAGTGATCAATCCACATCCAAATTAGCTGAATCAGCCAGGTTAATCATCACAATTATCCCTGCTGCGGCAAATTACCATTTTTCCCTTGCCATAACATATTACCAAAATGCCCATCACCTTCACAGACCCATAACTTTCACGTTCGAACTCCGACCGACGCATGCCGCTTGTCTATGGATTCAGCATCCCGAGACCTATCAACCGGTACTTACGGAAAGTCCAAACAAGGTCCCGATCAAAAGTCAACAAATGGCCTATTTTTAACCAATTTACCAAAGTACCCTTAAACTTTCGAACATCATAACTTTCTCCTCGAATGTCGAAATCGGGCGTGCCACCTGTCTATGAACTCGTGACGTCCCGAACTACGTCACAGTCCTCGGTCAAAGTTCGTTTGACCGCTTGAACCAAAAGTCAACCGTTCACCCAATTCCAAGGGCAAAATCGTCATTTCCTTCAACTTTTTCCAAATTTTCCTTTTTTGAATTTCCGGGTCGTTACACCATGGAACCGTGAAGGTATCAGTTTTGGCCCATTCTCTTTCATTTTTTATTTTTGACGTTATGGGCCACTTTGGACAATTAGAATAGGTTATTTAGGTTGTTAGGAAGCTATTGGGGTGGTTTTTAATAGTGGTTCATGACTGAGGAACCATGGGAGGAAAATGGAAAACTAGACCGTGAACCAAGTTTTGGAACTAAGGGGTTTAGGGAGTTTTTGTTAGTTCTTTTCATATGAATATATAGGAATTGAGGAACTAGGAAGAATAGAATTAAAATGGAAGCAAACAGACCAAAAATGAGGGACGAAAATGGCTGAACTGGCCATGCCGATTCGACTAGACCGGCCAGTTCGGACCGGTTGAGAGGTTGAAGACGATCCACAGTGTTCTGGCGCGTGGCTCCCACACGCAGCCCCTTTGGGCGGCATGTGAGCAGTCTGATGGGGGAAGTTCCAACATGTAATTTCATCTATTCGATGTAACGAACATTTTGGGACTGGTTTCGTGTCAATCGGACATCGTTTCGATATAGTTCGAGACGTCCGAAGGTTTAGGTTCGCGGTTAAAAATAGTTAAAAATTCCGGAAAATTACAGAGTTTTAGTTAGGGGTTATTTAATTAGTTAGTAACCCTCTAAATTAATTTGGACTGGTTCTGGAATCTCGAAGGTGACCATTGGCCCGGGAAGACGTTTTGGCACGCGTATCGAGGCGCGACTTCAGACGGTCTATGAGTGGACCTTTCTTTCTAATATGATGCATGCATAAATCTTTATAAATGTTTTAATTACATGTTTTGTGATGCCATGAGTGCATTTGTTTGTGGTAGCCTAGGATTTACGTATTTTCACGTATTTTGAGATTTCCTGTTTTATACGATGCTTGTACGTGCTAGGTTTTCAATGAGAGTTTAATGTATTGGTTTTGAATTTGGAAATATGAACACGGGTACGCGACCCATTTTATTTACGAACTCTCGGACTTGGAGTCCATTTGATTTGACGAAGAATCGGACTGAGGGTCCATTTGAGTTATACGATCGGGCCGAGGTCCCCGTTGGTTTACAAATCTGGGCTTGAGGCCCAGTTGGTTGTAATCTCGGGCTTGAGGCCCCTTTGACTGTAGTATCAGGCTTGAGGCCCTATTGGTTGTGAAATCGGGCTTAAGGCCCCGTTGGTTTATGGTTTCGGGCTTAGGTCCCAGTTAGCTGTGGTATCGGGCTTGAGGCCCTGTTGATTGTGAAATCGGGCTTAAGTCCCAGTTCGGTTTATGAAATTAAAATTTGGGCATGAAACCCTATTGAACTTTGGATTTAAGCCGAGGCCTGTGAAATTGATTTGAATCGGATTCGAGGAATCCTATTGAGATGAATCGGGTATGAGACCCAGTTGAAATATATTTAAGAAAGAAAGTGTTTTGAAAATGTATGAAAACCTCCATATGATTTATATGGTCTCCTCCAGACGTCGACCTGGAGAGTCACGATCCACAGACCAGAATGGGTATCCCCATAGGGATCCTATTCCAGGAGTGGGGGTTATGAGTTATGATGTGGTCCCGGACTAGATTCCGGAGAGATGATCGGACTAGGTCCGAAGATAGAGCCTCCCAGATGGAGAATTCTTGGAGGAAGACTCAGAGTGAGAACCCGAGTAGTGTGCACACTAGTATAGAGATGAAATCGTGACATATATCGGGGATGTGTTCCCTAGGGGCTGTGTGCCCCGAGTTGGCATCTTCTCGGAAGTGTCGCGGATGGGTTATACATATGTCTATACATATGAGGTTTTATGAAAGTGATTGGGGGCATATAATCTGTGTTCCATGTTTTAGAAAGTGATTTGGGGCGGAGACCCCGTATTCGATGTTTTGGAAATAGTTTGGGGTAGAGACCCCGTATTGTATGTTTTGGTATTTCATTGAGAATGGTTTTGGGTTGAGACCCACGTATGTTGATTTGGGCTGAGTTTCCACATGTACTGATTTATGGTTTTAAGATTGTGATTTCGGGTCGGGGACCCATAAATGGATTTATGGTTCATGACGGTTTATGGGGACCGACATGAACCCTTGAAAGGTTTTTATAGTTCATGACGGTTTATGGGGACCGGGCATGAACCCTTGAAAGGTTTGAGAATGTTTTCAAATGGTTTTATGAACGTTTTGATAAATGGTTTTCGAATGCATGCATATGCTTTTAGTGAAGGGCATAAATATCTTTCGATGAATGTTTTTATTAAAATATTATTTTGTCCACTCACGACTTTTACTATTTTGAATGCCCTTCAGGTTGATCGCGGATGTGGGTTGTAGCAGAGATCGAGACATCACACTCATCCTCCTATGATCATGGCGTACTCTAGAAGCCCTAGTAAGGGCTAGAGATGGAATTATCCCTGGTCTAACACCTCGTGTCAGACGGGATCGAGCGCGTCCCACGTTAATTGTAATGACCCGTCCTGAATATCGGGATTGAATATTAATTAATTATGATTTAGAATGACTAATCGGGGATTAGTTGAGTGAAATCGGACGAAACATGCAAAATGACCGTTTTGCCCATGGTATGGTCAAAATGTTGACTTTTAGTTCGGGCGGTCAAATGGACTTTGGCCGATGACTGTGACGTAGTTCGGGACGTCACGAGTTCATAGACAGGTGGCACGTTCGATTCCGACATTCGTAGAGAGAGTTATGATGTTTGGAAGTTGAGGGGTATTTTGGTAATTTGGCATATTAGGGGCCAAATGTTGACTTTTTGATCGGGAGGTTCGATGGACGAGGGCCAAGGACCGTTACTTAGGTCTCGTCGATACGAATCCAACGACAGGCGGCATGCCGAAATCGGAGATTCGACGACGAAGTTATGGTCACGGAATCGGGCTCGATTAACCGAACGAACCGGGATTAAAATAATATTTTAATATGAACAGTACCCGGTGACTGTGCACATCCGGATGAGTGACAAGTGTCACCCATCCCTTGATTCCAGCTCCATGTTTCCCTCCCAACACCATCATTACAACATCATCATTTATCCTTCATCATTTCCTCCATTTTCTCCTTAATTTTCTTCTTCTGTGTTTTTCTTACCCGTGAGCATTGAGCAGCAGAATTGGAGAGTGTTAGCTGCCATTTCTAACTGGTTTTGAGGGCAAAATCGAGTGCTTGTTGAGACTAACTCAACTGGGTAAACACGGGAGATTGAGAGTGAGCTGGGAACTGGAATTCGAAAATTGGGTTTTTGGGAGGAAAAATCAAATTGGATGAATTGAGCCTTGTTGATCGAAATTGGGTTCAGTTTCAGTCTTCTAGGATTACTACGATCAATTTTGTAGAAGGAACTAAGTGGAATTGAGGTCGATTTGAGGTAGAACTGAGGAAGGAAGCTTTCAGAAATTTCGAGCTTGAGTCGAGGAATTGGAGGCTTCGATGGATGGAATTGAGCTGGGGATTATGTTCCTGAGGATCCCACGTTGCTTCTGGATCCATCAATTGGAAGAAACTGGTTGAGATTGACTGAACTCCATGGTTGCACAGTGACGAAGAATCGAGTTTGAGTCGTGGAGTTTGAGCCACGAATTGATTCAATTGATTTGGGGAAAAGGTTTACCTGAGTCCCTTGATGCTTCTGGTTGAATCAATTGAGAGGAATCGATTGAAATTGAGGGAGTTCTGTTGATGAACAGTGTGCGGGTGTCCTTCGATTGTTCATCCTTGATCGTGAGGATTGAGGTAATGTTTCAAGTAATTGATGTTACAGAACCCTAATTGAACTTATAACGAAACTAACTGAATGCTCAATTGATGAAATCAATGTCGAATTGATAGGATTGGAACCGGGTCTGATCGCGGGTTGAACGACCCGTTTTACAGAGAAACAGGTTAGGCTGGTGACACTGCAGCTGGCGCGTGGATTTCACGCGCAGCCACTCACGGCGGCGCGTGAGGGCGCGTCCGGCCTAGTCTCAAGGTGAGGTCAACATGACTTTTGATCCTCTCAGTGTAACGAACATTTTGACGTTGATTTCGAGGAAATCGGATATTGTTTTGTTAATGTTCCGCGTATCCGAAGTTTTGTATTACGTTAAAAATACGTATTTAAATCCCGGAAAAATTGGGGAAAATTATATGATGTATTTTGAGATGTTAGTAACCCACTATAATGATTTTGGACAGGAGTTGTGATTTCCAGATTTTACGGAAAAACGTGCAGCTCGGAAACGGACCGTTTTGGACGGTGTGTGTGAGTGGACTTTGTTTTCTAACCGTGATGCATGCATATATGATTTAAATGCCTTATTATATGATTTTATATGCTTGGGCATGATTTATGTTTCAATCCAGTAATTTCTCGGTTTTATGATTATTATATTATTATTTTGGGCGATTTTCGAAAAATTACGAAATTTAGTAAAAATGATGTTTGGACTTGGTTTATGAGTCCGGGATTGAAATTGATTGAAAATAATGGTTGGACTCGGATTATTAAGTCATGGATTGAATAATGATGTGATGACTCGGGAATGAGTCAAGGGTCAATTTTGTGGATTTACGTGAAAATTGGCAACGGAGGTTGCAACGCATGGATTTGCGTGATAATGTTATTTTGGGCATGAGAACCCAAGTGAATAGTGATTTTGACTCGGATTTGGAGTCACTTGTGAAATTGTGAAATTAATGATTTATTGGGATTTTATGATTATTTTAATCAATCTTTTCGGGCACGTTTTACGAGGAACGTGCAAATGATGTTTTGGGCTAGGCCCAGAGTTTAAATGATTTCTAAAATGATATTTTGACTTTGTTGGTGAGTCAATGATGATTTCTGGAATATTTGATTGAATTAAAAGGTGATTTTAAAGAAATACGTGTAAATGGTATTTTGGGTTTGAGACCCAGTCGGGGATGATCTTGACTTGGTATGAAGTCAAGATTTGATTGAAATGTTTTGGGATGTAATTCCCGGGATGGTTTTCATTGTGATTGTGATATTCCCAGACGGTCGGTGCTTGGGGGGGGGGGGGGGGATTACCCAGACAACCGGAGCTTAGGGGTTGTGATTGTAGGATCGGGAGTTGATCCTATGGTAGTCGGCTTCTCGGATGAGACTGAGCCGGGATTTGATGTTTTATAACATGAACTGATTTGGTGAACATGAATTTTATGGACCATGGGAAAATATGTTTTGATTTTATCGGTCACTCATGTTTTACGATATGCATGCAAGTTTGTGAAAACTGGAGGGTAAGATTGTATTTTGATAAATGTTTTTATAAGAGGTCATTTTTGTCCACTCACACCTTTTCTGTTTTGTGACCCTCCAGGCCGTGGTACGACGTTCGGGACTGATCGTGAGGCAGTGACAGCAGCAGAAATCCGCGCAAACATCCCTTGTCTGGCAAGCACTGAAGGGGAGTTTCGGACCTTTAGTTGACTTGTCAGACGGGAGCAGGACCGGGCACGGTTTTTGACGTCCAGTTGGGACGGGTCCTGTCATTAATCCTAGGGGATTTGGGATGGGACCTGACATATATGGTCTAATGATTTCTTTCAGATTGATTTTGAGCTTGTTGAAAACTTCCATGAAAAGGACGTTATTAAAGCTTTCAGTGACCACAAGTATCCGACCTACATCAAGTTGGCTATTATCACCCAGATGATTAAGGGATCGTCATGAGGAAGGATTACTCCTTGCTCTTCCTCCTCTGAAAAAGTGATGGGTGTCAATCCTACTCTTCCAACCTTCGATGCCCTGTCAAATTTGATGTTGAAAATATGGTAGTTAGACTAGGTCGCTCTGAGAAAGCTTTTCTTCGTTCGGCTGGAATTGTAGGATGAGGAGATTTTTGGGCTACCACTGATGGTGTTGATCTGCAGGTTGTGCTGCATTGGTTGTGTATTCTACAAGAATTGGTTGATCTCCCCTTCGCTGACGAGGGATTCCAAGATGTCGCGAAGTCGTGGTGGGGCTTGAAATGCTGATTTCCTTGAGGGGAAGAGTAGATGGGGGTGTTAGTCTACTTTGGTTCTGCTCGTGGAACGTTGTAGTCATCTCATCCATGTACGAAGGCATGATACTTGAAGGTAGACTCCTTCAAGCCACTACAGAATGCTCTGTAGGCACCTTGTCGTTAGTCTCCTGGCACTTGGAGTATTCAAGGCTGAATCTTATTGTGTACTTCTGCAAGGATTCATTCTCCTCTTTCTAGAGAGAACCTAGATCTTTCGTGCTCAACAATCAATCTGTTTGGATCATGAACTGGTCCAGGAAGACCGTATGGAGTTGGTCAAAGAAATCGATCATCTGTGGTTCTAACTAGTAGAACTAATTGAGTGTAGTTTCAGTGAGGGTGAAGCTGAAGATCAGACATTGAACCTCGTCAATGAGGTGTTTGAATGCCACGGAAGATTGACAGTTGTTCATGTGAGTTACTAGATCTCCTTTTTCAGTGTACAATATAATCTTGATAGGTTCAACTTCTATCTCATGCTTGTACTATATAATACGATATATGAAGGGCCAATGTTAGCTTTGATCTTTGTCTAAGACTTGGTCTTCTGCTTGTCGGTCTCCATCTCATGGACTCGTAAGAGGAGCTCTTGCATGATATCGTTGGATTTGGGAGGTTTGGAGTGTGCTCCTAGTCGCTCAACAATGGGTCAGTGACTCAAATTGTTGGCACTCCTTCTAGGATGTTCGGCCTGTTTTTATCTTCTGCTAGACATGGTAGTTGTATAGTTAGCATCGTCCTCTAGGTGGTGGGAATTGATTCGTAGTGCTTGATCTTCCACTAGCTGGGTTGGACCCTTCTGACGATCCATTCTCTTTAAGGCTAACCCGGATTGAGAGTGGCCTCCTTGGGATAGAAGGGGCGGAGGAGGTCGGTCTTCGATTCTTGGATCGTTTTTTGGATAGGTGAGCCAAGTGGGCAGGATCAACATGGGCCTCCTATCAAGTAGTTCAAAAGCATTGTGAAAGATTCACATACCTAAAGGTCATTCCTTGTCTGTAGGATAGTTGAGCATCCACACCGAAGGTTTCAATCAGCATGGTTTGGCTGGGCGCTACTACCGCTCGACATTGGCATCAAGTGCACGCTCTGTCCCTGGTCGTGTTCTTTCAGTTCTTCCCATGTGGATTGGAGAATAGCAAGAATGCTTTCATGTTGATATCCCACACGTGATTTCTGTTCTCAATGGCAGTGTTACTTTTCTTGAGTTCAGCCATTTCCGCCCGGAGAGTCCTCAACATGTCGAGTATAGCCTCGGAAGGCATATCAAATCTAATTTTGTTACATTATCATTGGGGAGTGCAATTGAGCTCACCATTATCTTGCTCGGCAGACATTGTGAATTGGTAGGTATATGGAGTTGAGGTATGTGAGCAAGTGGGATGACTTACTCAGTATTTGGCGCCAAATGTTTGATCTAAAACTGGATCTAATGTTATGAGATCTGTTGGGGTGTTGGTTTGCTTTCTTCTTAAGCCTATCGAGTGACCTGTGAGGCAAAGAGAGAAAGTAGTAGACACCGGTGAAGTGCCAGCCTAAGAGGCTCTGATGCTTAATTCAGCAAGCGTAATAGGCGGATCAACAACACAAATGTGAAAGAGTCATGCTTTTGTGTTTAGAGAGAGAGAAAAGTGAATACCTTTATGAGAGTTTGAAGGAGTATTATAGTAGAAATAAATGTGGTGGTTGAACATAGGGTTCAAGCTAACTTAGGAGATGCTGTCACGTGTACCACAAATCTAGGATGTGTGCCAGGTGGAAATAGATCTCTTGTGATGTCAGGTAGTCATTAATGACAGTGTCAACCAATCGGACCAAAGGTGCTGACCTGTGCTTGCTAAGTATACCTACTGAATGACCATGACTTGGGCCTTGTTAGGTGCCTACTGTTGGCATTGCCTGCCAAGTGGTCTCAGGTATGTCGAGTAGCCTCAGGGATTTTGTTTGACATGCATATCGATCGCCTAGCGGTAGATCGTGCATTTTTTGTGGTCCTGGTCGTACTGAGCTTGATTGGTCAATATAGTATCAACATCGCCCAAACCTAGATGGTCCTAGATCTGGCGTGGGGGAGTTTCAGATTGGTGGATTTGAGTTGCTTCCTTACCCCCAAGACCCTTGCATGCTTGCCTTTCCCATGTCCTTCCTCTCCCATCCATTTTCTTTCAATTCTCTTTGCTCTCTTCCTTCACCTTCGACAGCTGTGGTGGCCTCTCATCCAGGTTTGATGGACTGTGCTTGAACTTCTCTCTGTGTGGATGAGGATGGCGGCTCCAGACCTTGGTACTGAAGTGACTGGAGCTTGAATTAAAAGACTTGGTGCACTACGACCTTGTGGATAGTGAGGTGATCATGTTCGGTTTCTCCGGCACACTTGGATAATGTAATTTATTTAATGCTTTTTAGTTCAAATACACCCAAAATTGAAATTTTAATTTCATTTTGTACTCAAAATGCTCATTTGTCTCACTTACCATCCAAAACCCACATTTCATATAAAATTTTGCACCAATTCTGTTAATTCCATCAAATAATCGTCAATATGAGGGACAATTTTGTCATCTCAAGTCACCAAGTTATGAATCAACCATTAAGTATACATAACACGGCAAATTGGGACAAGCGTGAAAAAATTATGATAGGTTAAGAATGGTTTGAAATTTATTTATGCAGAGCTCAATTTTTTCGTGTTATGTATATTTAGTGCTTCATCTATAACATTGTGGACTGAAATGACAAAATTGCCCTTGATATTGACGATTATTATAGGTAGCTAGTGGAATTGGTGCAAAGTTTTGTATGAAGGGTAAGTTTTGGGAGGCAAGTGAGAAAAACGAGTGTTCTTGGTGCAAAGTGAGATTCAAGTTGCAGTTTTGAGTGCATTTCAACTAAAAAGCCTTTATTTAATTTGTTTTATTGTTTTAGGATTTTTATTTTGAGTTTATTTTCCCTAAAATTTAGTAACTCTATGAGTTGGTTATGTGTTCCCCTTTGTGAGTGTAGTTTGATGAGGAATTTTGATAAATTGTTGTGAGGAAGAGACTATTATGGGGAAGTTTTGGTGGAAATTACCCTTCTTTGAATTAGCGTGTTGATCTCACATTAAACTAAAATTCTGTTTAGTCATGTAGAGTGGCTGGAGTCTATCCTCACTAAAGGTGTAACAGATTCTATTTCTTGTTAATGTAATGTTTCTTTCATGATTAAAAAAAAAAAGAAAAAGAAATGTTGAACTCAATCCAAAATGCTTAGGCTTATGCAGTTCTTAAATCCAGTCTTCTCTGATAATATGGGTATCAATAATGATCATGTTTATGTTTCCCCTAAACCCAATCCATTTTGGCTTCATGCGGGTATATGAAGTTTCTGTTCAACTTATGTAAATGTCAACTATGTTACTATATCAAACACATCTACTTCCCATACCTTTTATATGTTCGCATTATTATATTTCTTCATACAAAAAATTACACAATGTTTAGGATTAATTAGGTAAGGGAAAGATTGGCTAAAAAAGCATATAATCTTCTATGCAACTAGCTAAAGCAGCTAATAGCCAATCGTGCTTACAGTCTCAAAAGTTCCAAGTCTTAACGATCGACTCAAAAGTCCAATACTTCAAGTTAGATCACTTAGTTGTATGCGTATTTCTAACTCGCAAATTACTAACTAGACGATCCCATTGTTTCTCATCTACTTTCATCCTTGTTTAATGAGGTATTAACTGAAATCATCACATTGCTACTGTGGAGCCATAAATTACCGGAATATTTTGGAGTTGCCACAAGGCCAGCAATTCCCATAATGCCAATATTACCCTTGGTAAAATTGACATCGAAATGTTACGATCTCCGCATTAATTCAATATATTTATCAGCTAAATATATTAACTAATCAGATCAATGCCGATAATAAATAACTTCCCAGCGAATTATTTATTCATTAATAAATAAGTGATTACACTCGGTATAATCACTTATTTAATATTTTCTCCTTCAACCAATCAGATGCTCCGGTGACTCTCAAGGCTTCACTATAAATAGAAGACTTCATCTCACTTCTAAAGGTAATTAAAAGCTCATGCAAACACTCTGTCGGTTTATTCTCTTAAAAAACTAACTTAAGCATCGGAGCGTTTACGGTTGAACCATCCCCTCGGGACTCAAACTTAACCCCGTTTGTTTTTCGTTTTTGTGTGTAGGGACCGAGAAGAAATTTCACAGAACCAGACGATTTATGCATCAATAACTGGTGCTTTCATTAAGAGCCGATTTGAGAAATACTCAAAGCGTGCTATTTGGTTTTTCCTTGAGAAAACTCCATCATCACACTTTCGACACTTACCGTTCTTCACATGGCCAGAACACGCCAATCCGCGCGAGCCTCCGAGGCTGCCACATCCGTCGTTGCGATCGCTGCCTTGAGTGAATCACTGCTTGAAATTCCAGAGGAACCATTTTCATGTCTTCTGCATGGCCCGCGCCACGCATCAATTCACCTACCGTTCGGAATGCCGGATTGGACACCTACGTTCAGTTTTGGAACGTTCCCCATGACCGCTGCTACTGTGAACCCCCCACCTGAGATAGGGGCATGCACGACGTTTCTTCAACAAACAGATGGGCTGCTAGCGGGAGAATCATCTCTAAGAGTTCCGAATCAGCCCTCTGCCAGCTTGGACCTAAGGAGGCACTTGGACGCCATGTGCAACTCGCAGGCCAAAACCCAGGTACCAGGGAGACATAGTTTGTCGCAACTGTCTAAAAGCGCGCGACGTGCGCCCCGACATGCTACTCATCACGAGCAAGAACCTAGGTGGTCATCTCCGCGACTTGGACTGACACAACAGGTCGAGCAACTGAGCAACCAAGTTCGGGCCCAATCGAAGCTTTTGCAACAGCTGTTGAGGGACATTGGGACATCCAGAACCTCCGAGAAATACAATGAACCTCGTAAGGCACCAAAAGACGTCCCGAGCTGCACCGAAAAAAAGCATGTTTGCTACCAGACAATGTCCCGAGACACATCGGTGAACAACTCAGGGGATGAGAGATGCACCCCTAGAGCAGGAGGTCAAGGCCGACCGAGGCCTTCGGCTCGGGAGCAACTCAGAGGACGCCCAGGAGCACTTTCACGCATTGAGTACCCACGCGACAGCCAATGGTAGCAAGCAATCTCCCTTGTGTCACGCACCCACTCAAATGGACAAATCCACCATGACTCTAAAAGCACGGATGACCACAGCCAGGAAGACGAGACTTAATCGCCAGTACGCTCGAGAGCTATGCTCGCTGCAACTCGAGGGAGTCGACGCCATTTGACCCGGTGTGGGAACCCCCGTCACGAAGGACCATTGCACGCTGAAGACGTCTAAAGGATTCTAGATTGATGCCTCCAGGGAGTTCAATGCGATGGAGACTTGAAGAATGACCTTTGGCGCCAGATTCAGACGTCATAATCTTCGCCGTTCGTGAGGGACATTGAAGAGAAGCCATTCCCGCAGCGATTTTCAATACCAAACTTCAATCAGTATAAAGGAACATCTAGTAAAGCACATCAATTACTATCGGGGGGTCATGGTACCTCACATGCACAACGACGCGCTCATGTGTAAAGTTTTCCAAGCCTCGCTGCAAGGTCAGACAACGACATGGTTCAACTATCTCCCCCGAAGATCAATCACTTCCTTCGAAGAGTTGGCCCTTGCTTTCGTGAAGGAGTACTCGCAGCTTCGCACCGTCGAAGTCAAGGATGACCACCTATTTACCATCCGAAAGAGGTCTAAGGAAACCTTGCGACAATACATCCAGAGGTATTGCGAAGAGAAGTCCCACATCGTTAGTTGCAGCGATCTCGTCGCAGCCATGCCATTTAAGCAAGGCCTACCGCGGGAGAGTCAGCTCTACGGAGACATCGTCATGAGTAACGTCCGAAGTCTCACCAAGATACTGTCCCTGACAGAGTGACATGCATGCTGGGAGGACGAGAAAAACACCACACATGCCACCAACCACGTCGAGGAAGATGGACATCCCATGAAGGCGTTTGCACAGGGAAAGGATGATGCCCACCGCAGGAACTCATTTGAGAAAGCCAACAAGCACAAAGGGAACCCATCATCCAACATGTTTGCGGGTGCAAAGCCAAACACACAGTTCTCAGTACCTTTCCTCCAAATATACAATCAGATAAAGGAAAAACCGTGGTTCGAAAGACCAGCTCCCGTCAAAGGCGACCAGGAGAGGGCCGACAAGAAAAAATGATGTACCTATCACAATTATTATGGGCACGACATAAGCTCTTGCCGGACTTTCGAAAGATACCTCTGGGATCTCTTGAAGGAAGGAAACTGCATCGAGTACGTCAGAAAAAAGGCAACGGAATGTCTCGGAAACGAAGGCCTCCAGGAACCCACACAAAAGATGATCTGCGTGGACACCATCATTGCCGAGTCTGAGTTGCAGGGAACAACCAAGAAACTGAATTAGTGACCAAGTCATCATCAAAAACATAAATTTTGTGGTTAAGATTCAGCTCAGTGCCTACCTTACTCACATAGCATCTTTCAATAAGATTAAAGATGTTTCGTTTCAACGTCTAATGAAATTGTCTTATCGCCTACGCTTTTGTTTAGAAAGCACTAGGCCTTCGCCACCTGAAACACTTCAAATCCTTCATCACGCGAAGCACTCTAAGTCTTCGCCATGTGAAGCACTTTAAGCCTTCATCACTTGAAGCACTCTAAGCCTTCACCACGCGAAGCACTCTAAGTCTTCGCCCCGCGAAGCACTCTAAGCCTTCGTCATGCGAAGCACTCGAAGCCATCGCCATGCGAAGCACTCCAAGCCCTCACCATACGAAGCACTCCAAGCCTTTGCCATACGAAGTACTCGAAGCCTTCACCATGCGAAGAACTCAAAATTTTTGCCACACAAAGTACAACAAGTCTTCATCATGCGGACCACGCCACGACTTCACCACGCGAAGCGCTCAAGGTTCGTCCTAGCGAGGCACATGAAACCATCCAAGAACTTGACTTTTTGGAGTTGGAAATCTACTAAAAAAATGCTTCCAACCCTACCAAGAGGGGCAACCACCAGGCCATGACAAACAAGGGGCAAATGTTTTAACATGCGAAGTCCAATTCTGCATTTCAGTGCACGGGATCGAGATTCATTTGATCATATATCGCTCACTTTTGCTTATCCTTACATGAGCTTGATGTCCCTAAAAAGATACAGAAGTCAACTTTCCAATGCCATTGATCTCACTCAATTCCGAGTTGTGACGAGTTCCCAGCGAACGTTTTTGTACATGAAGGTCAACTGCACGTACCAGCGCACGAGTACGAGATTCATTCAGTCATAGATAACTCAATTTTGATCACCCTGGCATGAGATTAAGGTATTTAGAAAACTATGGAATTCAGCTTTCCAAATCCATTGATCTCACTCAATTCCAAGTTGTGACAAGTTCCCCACGAATGTGTTTGTATACGAAGGTCAACTGCATGAACCAGCGCACGAGCAAAAGATTGGACCAATCCTACAAGGTTCAATTTGGATCTTCTTGGAACAAGCTTGATGGTAGTAGAAAGGTATGGAACTCAGCTTTCCAACCCCACCAACGGCACACAAGTCGGAGATAAAACGAAGTCAAAATATCAAAATTACTACACAAAGGTCAAATCTGCTGAAAATCACAAAACACTAAAAAAAAAAATGGAAGGCTTCTATTAATGAAAACTAAAGAAGTTGGCAATTCACAAGTTGAATGCTCAAACATGTATTCAATGCTAAGATCAAGCTACGGGCCAAGAAGGACCATGAAGCTCATCACCAAAAACGGCACGACCTCAAAGTCTCTCCGTCAAGCCATGAGCAAGCCTTGGAGGCCTTCAATCATCCCATTGTGGACTTCCAGTGACACATCATCCATGACCTTCTTCAAACAATGGGGGAAACTTCCTCAACATCGCCTACTTGGCATAGTTGGCTTCGCAAAAGCGACCGCACCACTGCTTGACTCTACGACGGCTACAAAGCAGCTTGACTTTCAACTCCAAGACGAAACAATGGTTTGGTGTCACGTGTCTTCACGTCGCTTAGCTTCAACGTCTAGATGATGGCATCTCCAAGCTCTCTTCCTTCAATTAGGCGATGATGTACGACGTCTCGAGCTTTGCAGGGGGCATGATCGATCCTCCATTCTATGTTCCGCCTTGTTACCACCCCATTTTGAGCTCAGTAAGGCCTTAAAGATCAAGTCTTTGGAAGGCCCTCTGTCATCCAAAGCAACTCCTTGGAAAGCTTCAGTTATTTCATGGCACCACATGCACTTCGCCTAACGTCATGGGTGCCTTTCTTTGAAGATGGAGCACGCCTCGCCTTGACACGCTACACTTCAAGTCATGGAGCTTCACGTCTCCCCCGTTGAAGGTCTCAATGTTGGCTCCACCCGCACTTGAAGATGATGAATCCGTCCATGCCCTGAGCTCTTTTAACCACCAAGCACCAGGAGTATAGTCTTTGGAAAGAGAGCCTCATTCCATCTAGTCCATCACCTTCTGCTCTAACCTCATCTTACAATCTGCTGGATTGTGACACGTCGCACTCCAAGTGATGGGACTTATCACCTCGCACTTGTAGCATGCATCACCTTGTAGTTGCACCATGCATCGCCTCGCACTTGTAGCAAGCCTCCCCTTGTAGTTGCACCATGCATCGTATTGCACTCTGCTGCACCTCGTCTTGTACTCTGCTGCACCTCGCTTGGCACTCTGCTGCACCTCGCTTGGCACTCTGCTGCACCTCGCCTGGCATTTTGCTGCAACTTTGCTGCACCTCGCTTGGCACTCTACTACACCTCACCTGGCATTTTCCTGCACCTCGCTTGTCACTCTGCTGCACCTCGCTTGACACTCTACTTCTCCTCGCCTAGCACTCTATTGCACCTCGCATTGCACTCTGCTGCACCTCGTCTTGCATTCTGCTGCATCTCCCCTGTTGGAGGCCTTGACGTTGGTTCTACCCGCACTTGAAGATGACAAGTTTGTCAATACGCCAAGCTCTTTTGTCCGCAAAGCACCTCAAACATGTCAACTGGAGGAACGTCTTGATATTAAGACCATCGTCTCTTGAAGTCGGAAGCTCCAGTAAGTCCGGGACACTCCACCAAATGGTCTCACGACATGTTGCTCCACAAAATGATTTCTTCAAGACTTCTCCAAAATTATTTCTTCATGTATCTTGAAAGGATCGTCTCGAAGAGTAGAGCCCATCACCGCTTGAATCGTTGCAATCGGACATCTACAGCTCTCAGAATCTACAAAAGATAAGGAAAAGAAGAAAAAAAGAAAAAAAAACTGAAAAAGCAGCGAAAAAGAAAAGAAAAAAAAAACTGCTACTAACCAGCAGCGGTAAAAAAAAACAAGATAAAAACAAAAACAAAAGAGTAAAGCCCTGTCGCATGGAGCCCATCAGTCCCAACTGCAAAATTGACGATGACGCGTGCGTGAAAGAGCCAAGAGAGGGTTGCTGACCTAACGCGCGGGACCCGCCAAAATCTCTTCAGCCGCTCAACCTTCTTTAGCGCCTACATGGGAGATGCTTGACCAGCCACTTTCTCCCTTTTCTCTATTTAAAGCAGATGAGTCTGCAAAAAACAAGAAAAGTAAAGACCACAAAAAGAATTTTTACCTTGAAAGCTGCAGAGTGAATTCTCCTTCAACCACAATTCAGAGACTTCGGTTTATCTTCACCGACGATGAGCCTATGTTAGGGTTCAATTTTCTTTGTTTAAAATAAGAGTCACAAGCGTTTGTTTAAATAAAGAAAAATAAACGAACCCTAACCATCAATTGGGCTCGCAAAATCAACTCAAAGTAGAATTACAAGCCCAAAGAATTCCTTTGGTGACAAGGTCGAAGTCAACCAGGATTTTAGTTGATCGAAGCAAAGCGGAGTCCTACTCCCTCATAAAAATAATAAAGCGTAGTATATCGGAACCACAGAAAAATTAAATCTCTTAGGATTCCTCGAATTCCTAAGCGATGCGGGGGCATTTGTGAAACCATAAATTATCGGAATATTTTGGAGTTGCCACGTGGCTAGCAATTCCCATAATGCAAATATTACCCTTGGTAAAATTGACATCGATATGTTACGATCTTCGCATTAATTCAATATATTTACCAGCTAAATATATTAATTAATCAGATCAATGCCGATAATAAATAACTTTCCAGCGAATTATTTATTCATTAATAAATAAGCGATTACACTCGGTATAATTACTTATTTAATATTTTCTCCTTCAACCAATCAGACGCTCCGATGACTCTCAATGTTTCATTATAAATAAAAGAATTCATCTCACTTCTAAAGGTAATCAAAAAATCCTGCAAACATTCGGTCGATTTATTCTCTCAGAAAACTGACTTAAGCATCAGAGCATTTACGGTTGAACCACCCCCTCGGGACTCAACCTTAACCCCGTTTGATTTTCGTTTTTATGTGTAGGAATCGAGAAGGAATTTCACAGAACCGGACGATTTCTGCATCAACAGCTACGGATGTAAGGGCTGCTTACACGATAACGTTTAGAGCTGGTCGCGAGAATGCCCCTAATCGCCCAAATCCCTCATTAAGTATCTAAAAGCTGCTCGCTTGACAATTGTTTCAGGCCACTTGTAATAGTGCCCATGATGGTCTTGATCACAAGAGACTTGTACATCTCATTAATCTCAGGAGAATTTACATTGGACGTCCTTAATGAACAATTAATTGAACCATCAGAATCAGAATTGAAGTGAAATGATATTTCGTCCTTATGAACACGAAAGAGATTTTGTTTTGCATAAAGAAGCGCGCTCTAACATAAAGTTTATTTTTCTGATATTTTTTAAATCATCAATGGCCGTCGCTTACAAATAATTAATAGTTTTAATTTTATAATTAATTATTAATATTGATTTTATACATAATTAGTAAAATTAAATTGATACACAAATATTGACTTTAAAATTTTAAATTTGCGTCACATTATTTAAGTATCAGCACTAAATTTCTTGCGGTAGAACCGTAGAAGATAGGGGATGATGTTTGATATATTTTGTAAACCCATAGTATCAATTTATGGTTCTTAACTTATTTTTTATTTTGGGAATTCACTATTAGGTGTTATCAGGTAGGTAGTCTTATGATCTTATGGGTTGTGTATTTTGGTATAACGAAAGATTGACCACTTAAGCTTATATGAGCAATTTTTTGAAGGTATTGTCTAATAATTTTCAATTGTTATTAGACATTGTATCATTGGAGAAATATTCCTACTGCACGCTGCTTGGAAAGACATCTACAAATCAGTAGATTACTCCCGATCTTGATAGACCAAATCACACGAATTAGTCCAGGCCTTGATACTCCAAATCCCACACATTAGATAGCCCGGATTATGATAGACCAATCCCAAAAAACTTGTGAACACATTATTTGTGAAAATATTTTTCTTTTGGGTGAATTTAACGAGTTTGGAAAGTAAGAGATGATGTAATGACATGTAGACAAAAATGAAGTTGATTGGACAACAAGGCAATACTGAAGGAGGATGAATTGGATTGGAACATAAGTAATTAGAGAAGGACGTTGCTCAAGGGCAATGTTATGAACAGTGAAGACAAAATGATTCATGAAATGACTGGATTACACAATCTAAATTGACCATTGCCGATCATTTTAGTTTCCTCCCATATTTTACTCAATGGAGGTACAAAAGAGTAGATTTTGGAAATCTAAAGGACCAGCCCAATGATACTGAATATGACACCATTTTCTTATCGCACTTTCAAATACAACCATTTCATTGTGAACTAGTGCGAAGAAGTTGAAATGACACAAAATATTAATGCCAAGAATGGTATGAGATAACTGTGATGGTCAGTTAGATTAGGTGGGGGTGCTTTTCATAACAAAAGTGTTGTAAAACTTGAGGAATTTACTGGAAGTGGGCCTGGTTCTCAACAATCATGAAATCTTTTATCAATCTAACAAATGGCGGACATTGTGTGTATTTGTAATCAAATGGGCCTTCTCCTTGCAGCTTAAGATTTCTTCAGATAAGAGGAAAACTAAACAAGCTGCTAAAATATTGCTTTTCTTGCTAGCTATGAAACTGTAACCAGTGTAATGCAAAACTATGCTAGTTTCCAGTTTCCGCCTCAGCTGTGTATTTCGCACTGTACACTGCTGGTATATGCAATGAACTAATGAAGTTGAAATTCACAGCTGAAAGTCTACGGGGAAGAATGCAGATGCAGGGTAGCCAACAGCCCTTTCCAAGTCTCGCCCGGCGCGCTACTGACTTGAAAGTCAAGAAGCTTTTCCTGTTTCTTGTAGTAATCTTCCAGTGGCTTACTCTAGATGAAGACAACAAAAATGTTGACACATCTCATTCTCATTTACATATAAGAATCTACATTGTAATATTATAAAGTGATGTTGCCAGCCAACCATCCCATAATATTTGTTTCCGGTCAAAGACCGCTCATTCTTAGGTTCCCAGTGGAACAAAATCCTCTAAGGGTAACCCCAACCCTGGAAAAAATGCATCAAAAGGAAACATAAAAATTCATCAATGGACACATTAGAAATCAGAACCAGCTCTTTTCTGACAGCGAACTAGGTACTAATGGACGAGGAAACTTCTATAATTACGTGTAAGGGGCAATAAACCACAAGAAACTTGGATCACTAAATGTGCTTTCCCCAGAAACTCACCAAGAAGAACCAGCAAAGGAAAGAGCATCACTGAACTTTTGTTAGTTGCTGTTTACCGTTCACATTCACATATCTAGAGAATAAAGGATATAATACTATCAAGAAATTTCTCAAGAACGAAAATTTGTGATCCTGCTCAGTTCTATTTCTCTATTGGATCGAATTGCAAAGGAAAAGGCGGTAGATATTTACAATTAGTAGCCACTATCAAAGGAGATAAAGATTCGAGGACTACCTGCTCAGAAAAGACTCGGAGTTTCTCCCTCCAGACATCCTCTGCATAAGCAGTGGAGCAATGTCAAAATTTGTATCAACGTAATGGTTATTCAAGAAAATCATGACATTCAAAGGCAACAAAATTAGATACTACCTCTTTCATGTTTCACAGAGCAAAGTTCTGTGCATTTGAAATTCACAACCAGATCAATCTCAACAAGTTGGGAAAGAATTTCCTGAAAAAGAAAAAAGAACATTACAGCTAAGAAAATATAATAATTACGAGGTTCAAATATTACCATTACCCTGTATAACAAAATATCTCAATATCCACAACTAACACTTTCAAAGGCCTAGATTTGAGGAGCACATTTTCTTCCTGAGAAATTATAACAAATCCACAAAATGTGATTTATAGGAAAAATCAAATCTTTGGTAACTCAAGAATTCTTACAGCTTGAGTCCGAGAACGAGGAATTCCATCCAGTATAAATCCTCTTTCTCCTCTAAATATTCCATCTTCCAGCCTCTTGGATAGCAACCCAATTATTATTTCTTCGGGCACGAGCTCTCCACGATTCACAGCATTCGCAATCTAAATCATATTTCAATAAATAAAATAGAAACTAAATATAATTAAAATCAGATTTCAAGTAGTTCAAAATTTTCCCAATAATTATCCCAAGAATTCGATTTTTTTTTAATTAACAGGAGATTAATTCGAGAAAGCAAGGAAATCACAAATTGATAGGAGGCAGACAATCGAGACCTGCTTGTAAAGTTGAGAACTAGGGTTGAGCTCTTGACGGACGAGACTGGCCATGGAAATGTGAGGAACTTCTAGAAGCTTAGAGAGCCTCTCAGCGTACACGTGTTTCTTGGCGATAGGGCTGCCTATGAAGGCCCACTGCACTCCTCGATTAGGAACTGAGCCATCTGAGTCGCCCATTGGAGCCGTGGCGAGATGATCGGGGCGAGGTGTGTGGTCAGGTGGGTAGTTGTAGTAGGAGTCGTAATCGAGCAGCGGCTGAGCAGTAGCCGTCGAAGTGTAAAATTTGCTCGGCGTGAGTCGAAGTAGCCGGTACAGTGACGGTAAGGCGGTTACGATGGCGTTGGAAGTTAAACGACGTAGTAAGATCATGGCAGAGGGATGGAGTCCTGGGGAGCTTGGTAGTACGAGAGACTCTGAGACTGTCACAGTGAGACACGGTGCAAGTTTAGAGCGGGAGTAAGATTGGCTACCACGTGTAGGTACCACATCTAGACTCTAACACGGCTGATTTATTTCTCTCTTTATTTATTAAATTAACTTTCTAAAGGTATTTTAATACGACTTCATACCTTAAATGCATAATGCATCAGTGTCACTTAGCTCTCTTTTCATTCAATATGTGTTCCACTTTACATTTTATTCTTTTATGCTAGTTTCATTTTACGTCATATCATTATGACTTTCTACTTTAATTGCATTATTCTCGATCGAAAGTTTCACTTTACACTCTGCTCTTATTATTGGTTGAAAGTGAACTCTGAAACGTCCGAGTTTGGCCACATAGGTACTTTTCCGTCATTTTTGTTAAATGGACGTCAAATATATGATGTGGTGTTTACATGGCCGTGACATGGATGACTAGTAGATGATTCAAATAACGGCATAAATGAAATTTGATCCATAAATTCCTAAATCCCCAAATACCTAAATGACAAGACCTGTCTCAATCTCCTCGATTATTGTGGAACGTGTTATGCTCCCGTCTGACAATTAAACTCAAAATACCGAAAATGACCCTTTAAGTTTTAAAGAATGATTCAAACTACAACATTGTTAGACTATGGATGAGTATCTATACATACTCGAACATACATGAAAATACAATAAAAGTACTAAGTCATACATCGAAAGGTAACTAGGTGCGCAACGGTACTCTTTTATGCCTCAGCCTCAGTGTCAGCCCCAGTATCTGTGCCACGGCTTGGAGGGTCAATAAAACAGTCAAAGTGTGAGTGGACAAAAATAAACATTTTCAAAATACGATATAAGAAATAATAACATTTGCCCTCCGTTTTATAAACATGCATGCATATAAATCAAATCGTATGAAAGTAATTCAAATCATATATAAATATATCTGGACACACATATTAGTAAAACACAATATAACCAATCCTCGATATCTGTGATATTCATAACCAGTGTAATGACCCGTCTGGAATCTACGGGATTAATTAAAAATTAATTGAGGATTAGTGAGACTAATGAGGAATTAGTCGAGGCTTATCGAGCGATCGGGGTAAAATTACGATTTTACCCCTAAAGAGGGTAAAAAGTTAACTTTTAACCCAGGAGGTCTAATGCACGTGAACCGATGATCGTTACGTAGATCGAGACAATTTGAGTCCGTAGATAGGCGGCATGTCAAAATCGAATATTGTCCGTAGATATACGGGTCACGGACGAATTCGAGAACTATTTATAGTGGCATATTTTACGAGGCAAGTTGACATTTGTCATTTAGTGGGCCCATATATTTGTGTTCAGGCCCAATGGATAAGTGACACTCATCCATTGTTCCCCATCCCACATACATGCATCCTCCCTTCCTATTCCATTCGAACCCAAAACTGAAACCCATCACATCCCTTTCCTCATCATCTCGCCTATGCTCGTGGCTTGAGAGAGAGAGAGAGAGAGAGAGAGACTAAGAGTGGAAAAGAGACAGACAGTGACAGTGGTGGACGGTGGAAGCACGGCGGAGCGGCCAGGAGCCACAGCCAAGTAAACTCGAAACCGTTTAAATAGGTTAAAATTTCAAAATGGGTTTAGAGGGTTTTTTGGGCCGTTCTGAGGACCAAAACAGGTTCCCAGGAACCAAACGACCTCAACGGGACCAAAACCAAGGACTAAGGTGGTTGGGAGCGACGGGGAAACAAGGTTGAAGTTGCCCGTCACTATTCAACGTTTGGAAGGTACAATTATGAACCTTTTAGTTAGTTTAGGGTTCATAGATCCCTTCTTGGGATCATTTCGACCATAGAGGAACAAACAGGGTCGAAAATGGTGTAGAAATACATGAAATACAACCTGGTCTAGTTGTGGGTCTAGTTGACCCGTTAAAGTTGAACGGGTAGACCCGGCTTAAGTTAGACGATGATGATGTGGTAGTCCACGTCATCATCTGTTAGAGGTGTCAAACATGTGGACCACTCAGGGGCTGACACGTGGCCTGCTGTCAAGCACAGTCAACACTAACATGTCTGACACATGGACCAATCAAAGGCTGACACATGGCACGTGTCAGACCTGATAAGTATCAGACCTGTCAGGCTGACATTAGCATGACATCATGCTGATGTCAGCCGTTGACCATCGTCGATTGGTGTTGACCTTCGTTGACTGCCGCCATGGACGGTCGTTGACCGCCATTGACCGTCTAGGAACAGCGTTGTCCAGCCTTTGACAGGTGCGTGAGGGTGTGTGAGACCAAATTTCAAGGTGAAACTGGCCAGATTCAAAAGGTCTCGACGTTTTGAATTCAATGGTGATGGTTTCAAGTCAATCGGAGACCGTTTGATAGGTCATTTAGGGATTTAAAGCCTCGGGAGGTGTGTTTCAGGCTTGTTTTCGGTATCTGGCTTTGTGAGGGTTTGAGTTATAGACTTGTAAAGAATCATAGTGACCCTCGAGTATGGTTTGGACAGACTTGGACGTCCTAGAGATTATGGATTAGTTTCGAAGCGGCTTACGACGTTGGGTTCGGAGCGCTCAGCGTGGACCGATGGTTAATGGACTTTGCTTTCTAAAAGATGCATGCATATATATATATATATATATATATATAAGTTTTAATGCTTTATAAACATAATTTTTTTTATGAAATGCATCAATGTTTTATATGTTAGTTGATTAGCGGTTTTTAGACGATTTCACGAGGATGCGTGAAATCGCTGTTTCGGGCTTGAGACCCAGTTTGAAAGATAATGGACTCTGAAAGTGAGTCCATTGAAAACCATGTTTCGGGCCAAGGGCCCTATTGGGTTTTGTGTTATGATATTTGGGGCTTCAGACTTTGTTTTACATGAAACTGAACACCATTTTTATGGGATTTTTTGAAACTGGTTTTGGGCTGAGATCTTGTGCAAAATAACTGTTTTATGAAAATATGTTTCCACTGATTTTATTATGACCATTCTATGAAAGGATGGCTACGACTCCGGTAGAGATGTGATCCCCAGAGAGGACGCCTAGCAGGAATGTGTTTCCCCGGAGAGGATCCTATGAGATGTTGGTTATGACTCCAGTATGAATGTGTTTCCACGGAGAGGACCTTATAAGATGTTGGATATGACTCCGGCAGGGATGTATTTTGTCAGGACCCGACCCTCCTCGATCAGGACTCCACTCATCTAGCACCATATTGTCCGCTTTGGGCCTCGCCCTCACGGTTTTGGTTTCTAGAGCTCATGGTGCAACTTCCCAGGGGGTCACCCATCATGGATGCACCAGTCTCAACACGCTTAACTTTGGGGTACCAGTCCCCCCCAAAGGCACTTGAGCTCCCAAAAGGCTTAGTGCTAGATAGGTGTGTGCCTACACCTTTAAGGCACACTACCATCCTCTCCCAGACCATTCCCCCTCGCAGGAATGTGGGATTGTTCACCGTTCCCTACAGGACACGGGTCTTACAATCCACCCCCATTAAAGCCCAGCGTCCTCGTTGGCACACTTCCCGGTGGGGGTCTGGCTCTGATACCAAATTTTCAGGACCCGACCCTCCTCGGTCAGGACCCGAATCTCCTCAGTCAGGACCCGACTCATCTAGCACCATATTGTCCGCTTTGGGCCTTGCCCTCACGGTTTTGTTTTCGGGAGCTCATGGTGCAACTTCCCAGGGGGTCACCCATCATGGAATTGCACTAGCCTTAACTCGCTTAACTTTGGGGTTCCAATCCCCCCAAGGCCACTTGAGCTCCCAAAAGGCCTAGTGCTAGATATGTGTGTGCCTACACCTTTAAGGCATACCACCATCCTCTCCCAGACCATTCCCCCTAGCAGAAATGTGGGATTGTTCACCGTTCCCTACAGGACACGGGTCTTACATATTTCCTTGGAAAGGGCCTTTCGTAAGAATGTGTTTCCCCAAAGAGGACCCGAATGAATATGACTCCGATAGGGATGTGTTCCCCCAAAGAGGTCACGATGACACTACTTGCAGGAGTGTCGGGTTATTGCACTGAGACGTTAAGTCAGGGACTCTGAGCCTAGTGCCGCACCTAGATGTCGAATCACGAACTCAAGAGCCAGGTGTAGATCTATTGTGTAAATCTGAATCGGACGTGTATCAATATAAAAGTCGTGATAGTGATAACAATGGATGATTTGACGGTATGAGACCGATCTCAGATATTGACGGATAGAGATGAGTGATTTAACGGATAGAGATAGGTGATAGAGACGGTTGATTTGACGGCTAGAAACGGATGACAGATACAAGAATGGGTCCCGAGGTTTTTCACTGAGTGATTGTGTTCAGTAGTTGTTTTAAATTGTGATGGTTTTATGATGAAAGTACTTGTTTTCCTTATGTGTTTTTTTTTTTAACCAAAAGTACTGGTTGTAAAGTGATATGCATGCAGGCTTTATAAAACATAGGGTGAAAGCTTTATTTGGCAAAAAAGGGATTTGTAATAAATGCTTATTTTTGTTCACTCACATATTTTGTTGTTTTTGGCACCCTCTCGGTTGACCACGGATGCAGGCTGTAGTAGAGACCGAGACATCACATGTCACCACAGATCTTTGCGCACCCTGGGTAACCCCGAGTGGGTTACAGTTTATCCCTAGTCTGACACGTGGTGTCAGACGAGAGAAAACACATCCCACGATAATCTAGGGGGATTGAGATGGGTCGTGTCAACCAGTAACTGTCCTGATTTCCAATGTTACATGTGTAACTCGGGATCTCATCTCCGAGTACATCCCCAGGATCAACGACGTCCGGGGTGATATCATAATAGAGTGCTTCCCCAGGATCTACGACGTCTGGGGTGATATCATAAACTCACACTGCTGAGACTGAGCTTCTCCTCGGAGCTACTCATCCCAGGCAGTGTACCGTAACTACTCCAGGATCCTCGACGTCTGGAGGAGACAATCCAATTCATACAGGATGGTATATGTGGAACAATCACCAAATCCAGTAAAAAGTCATTTTAAAACAATTTATATCTCAAAACGAATCAAAACATGGTTCAATTTGGCCTATGCCCGAGACATAACTTTCACATGCCTTTTCCACAAAACCATCAGAAAATAATGTCTAGAGCTCATTTTATAAATCCTGATTTATCCAAATCGATCCTACCAAATAGATTATTCAAATCACCTCAAATCATAGTCTTTCTTTCAAATTCCCGTTTGACTCTAAATCTAAGTCAAAATCGTAATTCACTTGGGTCTCAAGCCTAAACCACCATTTTCATGCAAATCCGTATAATATTTTATAAACCGATAATTAAATTCACAAACTCATTAAGTGATGATACCAAATCATTTCAACTTAATCATATAATAAAGTATTTAAAATATTTATGCATGTATCGTAGTTATAAAACAAAGGTCCAATCACACACTGTCCAAGCTGCGTTCTTTATATCCGCGTCATAAGTCTCACCGAAACTAGTCCAAAGTCTCCGGGCCTGTTCAAACCACACCCGAGGGTCACTAACATTCTATACAAGTTCATACGATATACCTTCAAAAAGCTTGATACCAGAAACTTGTCTCGAACACGCTTCTCGAGGATAAAAACCTCCAAATAACATATCAAACGGTCTCCGATCGACTTAAAACCACCACCATTGGATTCAGATCGTCGAAACCTTTTGAATAAGATTGGTTTAACCTCAAAATTCGTGTCCATCTGCTCACACGCGCTGGTCAAAGTTTGATTAATGCTAGTCATCGCCGGTCAATGGCGGTCCACGGAGGTCAACTACGGTCAACACCGGTCAGAGCTGACGTCAGCCTGATATCTGACAGGTCTGACAACCTCTGACAGGGTGCCACGTGGCACCACCTCACTGGTCCATGTGGTCTGACAATACTGACTGGACCTGCCACATCAGCTACCACATAAGCCTGACAGATCCTGACACCCTGCCACATAGCACCCCTCACTGGTCCACATGGTCTAACATGGCTGACGTGGACCTGCCACATCACTCTGACACCTTCTGACAGGTTGCCACGTGGCACCACCCTACCGGTCCACGTGGTCTGACATGGCAGACGTGGACCTACCACGCTAGCTGCTGACTGGACCTAAAAACTTGCCACGTGGCTTAACCTGGTTTCCCATGTGGACTGACAGTAATGACGTGGACTATCAAGTCATCACCTTCAACCTCTAAACGGGTCAACCCGTTTGACTGTAACGGGTCGTTCGACCAGCGAACTTGACCTAGCCAGAACTCAGCCTTCCAGCCACCGTTTCCCTACATTTTTCTTCCTACACAGTCGTCTCACTCCCAGGAACAGGTCTATGGTGTCAAAATCATAAGAAAAAGACCTAAAAATTTATTTAGACCAAATTTCAAACGTGAACCCCAGTCGATTCTAGCTGCTCCCTTCCACAATTTTGGTCCTTGTGAGTTCGTACAATCCCCAAGAACCATTTCCACTCATCAAAACGGTCCAACAACCCATCTAAATCCAATTTCAAAAATCAACCCAAACAGGGTTTCAGGTTTACATGATTCCTGGGTTCCTCAGGCAGCTCTGCCGTGCTCAACTGTCCACATCGTCATTGTCAGTCTCTCCTCACTCCCAATCTCTCTCAAGCCTCACAGATGGATGAAGGTTTGATGGTTTGTGGGTTGAGTTTTGGGTTTCGGGTGAAGGAAGAAGGAAGAAATGAAGATGTATGAACCATAGGGTATTAGGCCAATGAGATGAGTGACACTTGTCACTCATCCATTGGTATAAGTCAGGATATTTTGCCCAATTAAAACCTACCAACTATCACTGTATTGTAAAACGTGAATAGTATGTAAATTCTTCTACGACCCATAACTTTTCCGTCCGATGTCCGATTTTGACATGACGCCTATCCACGGACTCATGACGCCTCGATCTACGTAATGGGTCTTGGTCAAAGTCCAAATAACTTCTCGAGTCAAAAGTCAATATTTTCCCTTCCTAGGGGGTAAAATGGTCATTTCACATTAAATTTCCGAATTTACCTTTCTTAAAAAGTTTGGGTTGTTACACTAAATCAATCCCTAAATCCCCAAATACCTAAATCGATCCCTAAATCCAAAAATATGTAAATCAATCTTTAAATCCACAATCATCTTCGTTCTTCTCGTCTTCATCTTCGTTTTTCTCATCATCTTCGTTCTTTAGTCCCGACAACCTTGAAGCCTTAAAGCCAAAATCATCAAAAACCTAGAATCATGATCATTCTTCCATTCACTAAAGTGATGGACATCCTTAAATTCAAGATGTGTTTATGTAGAAAAATCTGCGAAGTGAGGACATTTTGGACCGATAGGTATCTTGGCAAACGAATCCAAGTTTATCCAAGAACTAGGATAAGGACTTGTTTTACCCATTTAATCTATCTAACATATTTAACATATTTAACCAAATAGATGATATAGTACTAAAATGAATTTTCCACTAACAAACTTCATAATTAATGAGATCATAGCAATAATTTAGAGTCTTGACGAGCAAAACATCATCATCAATATAATTATAAGTTCCAAAAGAAAGCAAAGATCACATTTGCTCATTTAGTACATAATATCAAATAAAAATAAGTCGGACTAATTAGGAAACTCTAGAGGAAAAGGTTCAACAAAAAAAAGTATTAAACTTGATTGGATTATCACAAATTACACAACAAAGCAACAATTAATCAACACCTACAATAAAACAAAGAAAATATTAGAATTCAAACTCAAAATTAACAACAAAAAAAGAGAAACAAATAGAACTGGTTGTTCAATGTCATTTTGGGTTGTACTTCCATCTTCGAAGCTTATCTCCAACATCATCAAGTGAATTTTCCATCTACATGTTAGAGACCAATTGTCACTGTATATATAAAAAAAAGTTGCCCAAACCAATCAAAATAATAAATACAATAGGTATAAATGCTAAAATGGTGAAATGGTGAGGTGAACCGATGGAACCAGATTGAACTAGAAAATTTTAAAAAAATAAATAATCAATTTAGCTTTTAAAGATATCTAAAATTTTTTAACAAAAGCCACAGTTTAGCATCCCCAGTTCATACCAATATTTCATCTTCTTCTCTAAGACTCTTAACAAACTTTTCAAGTCATATTCAATTTTTTCTTGAGATGAACCGAATTATACATTCAACATTCGAGTACATTTAATTTAAACTTCGATGTTAAAATAAGAAATATAATTACAGATGCTCGTAATCATCTTTTTTTACCCGCCTACCTCCCTTTAAAAAATAAACAATAAATAAAAGAAAGAAGCATCCCAATATAATGAAGCCTCCCTCCACCAAATGCAAATTGCATTTCAGTGATCATTACTTCAAGGCAACGAGTCACATGGAAGTGATATAATCCATAAACTAGATAATGAATCCTCATTCAATTTTTTTTTATATATAAATCAAAATAGATCATCTTTCATGAACATTAATTTCAAGAACCCAGTTCATCAATACTTCATTCTCAAGGAAACAAGAGCATCTAAACAGTCAAAATGAAATTTATAAACCCTAGATCTAATCACAAACTTAAATCGAAAACAAAACACATCATTGATGCGTTTGAATAAAAAATTTAACAAAGATAACGTGAATGTTTCATAAACGAAGAAATTTAAGCATAAACGAGGAAATTTAAGCATAAACGACAGATAGAATATATATGAGATGGAGATGCGAACCTCATACCATGAAGGAGATAGACCGAATGGGCGAATATGATGGAGATTGACTAAATCGTGAAGGAGATGGCTGGAGAAAGAAGAAGGTCGAAGGAAGAGCTTCAAGGACTCGGCCATGGATGTTTCGCGAATTGCGATCGATGAACCGTCACGCTACTGTCGATCATGACGATGAAGGCGTCCGCTGGTGTGGCTCCGAGCAATGGAGGCGAGCTTGGCATCAATCGTGATGATGGAGGTATTGAGAAGTGAGAAATGGCGAGGGAGGTGTCGAGAGGCTTGAGAAATATTAATGGCTGATGTGTAGTGGAGATAAGAAGTCACAATGTGAGAGTGAGAAATGAAAGGAGGAGAAGTGAGAATGGAAGGTAGCTAGTAGGTGATTGTAAAGTGGCTATTAAAATCTTATATACTAGGTAATTGTGAAACCTTAAAGAGTAAATATTTGTAAATGGGTTTGCGGATTCGTGGGTTAGTAGGTTGTGATCCAATAATTCGTTCAATAAACGAGTTAGTAGGTTATTAAATGGATTTACAGGTTGACCTGAAACTCACCTATTTAATAAACGGGTTATAGTGGGTTGACCTGAAATTGTCCCGAATTTTTATCGAATCGGGTTGAGCCAGGTTAATTCCATGTGGGTTTTGAGTCATGTCAGAAATTGTCACCCTTAGACTCAGACGTCGAGCTGGGCTCCTTTCCCGAGTAATGTGCCTACCAGTAGTGTAGTGATTTGATGATTGATATTGTGTATCGATGTTGGGTTGACTGTGCGTGATTTCTGTTAGTGTGGTCTGTTATGGTGGCTTGTGTGATGTTTAGATTGGTTAAATGATGTTTTTGGCATGAGAATTATTTTTAAGTATTTCGAGGACACGAGTTGTGTTTTTTTTTAACCGAATTGAAATGATTTTTTGCATGCATGCATGGTTTTGGAAAACAGAGGGTAATTGATCTATTGCTTTCAAATTATGATTTAAACTATTTATTTTTTCCCACTCACACGTCTTCTTGGTCTTGTAATCTTCCAGGGTCGTGGCATGAATTTCGGGGATGATTGTGAGGCGGCGGCATGAATGATAAGGATGTGTGAATATCCCTTGAATGTCAAGTTCGAGAGTAATTTTGATACTTAGGGTTACTTGTTAGACAAGAGAAGGGCCTGGGTATGTTTTACAAGGTGTATGAGATGGGGGTCTTGATATTTAGTCAACGAAGACTACTACCCCTACAATCGCCGAAATTTGCAAGTCAAACTCGATTAGGCAATTGAGGGGACTGGAGGACTACCAGCCTTTGGTAGCACATAAGAAGTGGCACCCCGTTATACCAGATTCAGCTAGCAAGTGGCAGAAGATTCAACTCCTCACCCGAGGTTTGACTCTCGACTAGGGAGTTGAGGGACTCTTGTTGATAGCCGACATATACCAAGCCGAATCTGACAGACAGTGCTTGACAGAGCCTGGTCTACACTCACTAAAAGAGAAGCCCTATAGTCTATTAAAAAGGCCAACCACCAGCCCAAAGTCACTAAGCTCACTTCAGGCCCAAGTCTAGGAGGACTAAAGGTGATGACGACCAGGGTACCACTCAGCTAGTGGTACCCTACTGTTAGTGGTACCATGCCCACCATGGTAGTGCTCATATGCCCACCATGGTAGCTCTCATACACCCACCAGGGTAGCACTCAGACAAGTGGTACCATGTGTGACGACCCGGAAATTCGAAAAAGGAAAAATCGGAAAAATTGGAAGGAAATGACGATTTTGCCCTTGGTTATGGAGGGGCAAAAAGTTGACTTTTTGATCGGGACATTGTTTGAACCTTCCGTAAGGACCGTTGGATAGGTCTCGGGATGCTGAATTCGTAGATAGGCGGCATGCGTCAATCAGAGTTCGGACGTGAAAGTTATGAGTCTAGGACTATGAAGGGCATTTTGGTAATTTGTAAGGAAAATGGGCAAAATGGTTATTGGTAAATTGAATAGGAAATTGGTCGGTAATTGGGCTGATTCAACCATGATTATGCCATTAAGTGACATCTGTCACTTTGTAAAAGAAATTAGTGGCATTAGCAGGGTGAGGTGGTGGTGAGAATTATACCTGATGTACGTGTATATATTCACTCGAACAAAAACAAGAATCGAGGGAAAAACAGAGGGAAAGTCGTGGGGAAGTAATCTCAGGTGACAATCGAACCCTTGGGTTGGGATTGTGAGAAACTAAATGAAATTTAGAGAGGGAAAACAAGGAAATTAGAAGTGACCGATCATCTGGAACTGTACAGGGAACCCGAAACCCCACCCAAAAACTTGAATTCGAAAGTTGGGATTGATTCGAAAAGTTGTATGATTAATTGATGAAAACAGAGGTGAGGATTGGAATCAAAATGAAGGGGAATGGTGAAGAGACAAACCCAGACAAACCCTGTAATTGTTTAAGGAAACTCGAGTTGAGTTCAAATGGTTGGAGGGAATGAAAGTTCTAATTGAAACTGGAAGTGTATTTGGATGAGCCTTGTGAAGCTTCTAAATGAATCAATTTGGAGAAACGGGTTGAATTCGGATGAATTGCAGGATGAACAGTACCCGGGTGTTCATCAACAAATCGAGTTCGAATTGCAAGATTGAGGTAAGTTCTAATGTAATTGAGGTTATAGAACCATAATTAGATTCATAAAGATGCTATTGGCTGAATCAATTGAAGACATTGACTGGAAATTGACAAGATTGAGTCGGGTTCACACGCTGGTTGCAGATCCGTTTGACAAAGGAAACGGGTGAGGATGATGGTACTGTAGCTAGCGCGTGGACTTCACACGCAGCCACTCACGGCGGCGCGTGAGGGCACGTGGGAACGATTCCCAAGGTGAGTCAATACGAATTTTGTTCTATGCAATGTAACAAACATTTTAGCATTGGTTTCGAGTCAATCGGACACCGTTTCAATATTGTTTCGAGGGTCCGAAGGTTTATGTTATGTTTTTAATTATTATTTAATTCCCGAAAAATTGGGGGAGTTTAATATGCTGTTATTGGAGTCATTAATGACCCTTAATGATGATTTTGGACAGGATTCATGATTCCTCGAAAATGTCGTAAATTACAGAAAGACATGCAACTCAGAAATCGAGCGGTTTGGAAGGTGTGTGAGTGGACGTTTGTTTTATAAAATGTCATGCATGCATAGTTAAATGTTTTACATGATTGATTACTTGATTTGGTTTGCAATGATGTCATGGTGATTTGGCATGATTATTTGTGATTTAATGATTATTTTAATCAGTCTTTCGGGAACTTTTTACAAGGAATATGGAAATGATATTTTGGGCTAGGCCCGGAGTCAAAAAGGTTTTAAAAAAAGGATATTTTGACTTTGTTTGAAGTCAAGGATATGATTGATATGTGTTTGTGGTATGGATTGTGTTTGTGATTGTGGATAGTGGTATATGTCTGGATGGTGCGAGTGCAGTTTCTAGATGTGACTACTCGGATGTGCATGAGTACCGTTCCCGAGTATGTGGTACATCTAGATGGTGCGAGTGCGGTTCCCCGACAGGACTCGAATGGTGCCTGAGTGCGGTTCCCGAGTTAGCCTACGCGTATTGCGGATGTGATTGTGTGATTGATTGTGCACTTGTGAGTAGTGCAGTTTGATGTTTGACGTTGATTATGATTGCATACTGGTATTGAGTACGGGTTTTAGTCATTTTTTGCGTACTGGTATTGAGTATAGGTTTTGGTCTTTGTGGCCAGGTTAGTGTTTTCATATGTTTGGCTTGAGAGGCGTGATTTGATACTTTTCATGTGCTTTGGCTGGAAGGCCGGTGATGGTTATACATATGTTTTTCCCTATGCATGCATGGTTTGATAAATTGGAGGGAAAATGGTCTATTTGAAATGCATTTTCAAAAGATATTATTTTTGTCCACTCACACCTTTTATGTTTTGATGACCCTTCAGGCAGTGGCACGACGTTCGGGGCTGATGGAGAGGTGGAGGCATGAGCGGAAATTAGTGCAGTTATCCCTTGTCTGACAGGTGCTGAGGGGTAGTTTTGGGATTTCAGTTGACTTGTCAGACAGAAGCAGGACCGGGCACGATTATCAAAGTCCTGTTAGGACGGGTCCTGTCACCATGTCATTAGGGTAACATCCAACAGTGGTACTGATAGAAATTTTACCAAGCACAAAAGATGTACTAGGCGAAGCCTCTAGGTGTAATAAACTTTGCAAGCGCACAAGACGTATAGGTAGTATAGATGCAAACAAAGGTCGATCCCACGAAGACTTGCTCAACAATATCCAATTCGTTTTAACTCAATTGACTTAAGTGGAGTAATTAAAATGCAATGGGGGGTTTGTTACGTTTTATGAATGAAATAAATTAACTAATAATAACTAACTAAGTCGAGCTAGGGTTTCTATCCACCTTTACCAATTAAAATTTCGTTAGATTTCCTTGATTAGATTACTATGCATGTATCTAAATTAAGTGCCCGTGCAGGGGTCCGGCTAAGGTTCACTCCACATATATTATCTTCTCTTAGATTGCATGTTTAAGCGTGATGTGCCCGCCCTTAAACAATTATTACCGATGGTGCGTTATAATGCATGAAACATAAGGAAGATTTAATGACACTACACTATCCCTAGAAAAGTGATGTGCAGACCTAGGAAGTCATGAGTTTAGATTACAAATAAGATTCCCCCTTTTAAACGTGATGCTATGAATTGCAGGGTGAACTCAAAGTTCATTACTTTTTGTTTTCTTCTCTCTTTTTTTCACCATTTTTTTTTTGCATTCTATTCTTTTCTTTTCACTAATGAATTTGATACATTTTGGTTTATATGAGCCGAGCCAAGATCATGTAATAACTTCCTCAATTTACAAATAAACGAGCGATCTTTTCCGTCCAAGCATACTTCCATCACATAAGTATAAGTAGCACAAAACATCAACATATTTCCTCCTTCCCATGAATCTCATTTGATGCAACCTTGACACAAGTTTAGATTATAGGGTGTAGCCATTATGAACAGTTAAAAACTTGGTTAAGTCATATTGTAGGTGAAGAACCAAACGGCTAAGTGTTTGGCTTCAAAGGGGTTTAGGGAGCATGCAATTGGGAGAGGGAAAAGAAGGGCCTTTAGGAGCTAAAACACACATAGCCTATATCACATCTCATAAACAATTACACATTAAATCAAGAGCATCCAATATATATGGTTCTTTAAATATCAATGAAAATAGAAAGAGATCATGCAATTATGAACAAAGTGATGAGTGTTTGAGAGTAGAAACATGTAGATCACTCAGAAATAAAGGAAATCAAGCTCAATGATCTCACAATGGTAGTCTCCACTAATTTTCTAAGTATGCTCAAATTCAATTGTTTTGGTTGCTTAATCACTTGATTATGGTATCGTGAAGTGCAAGTGTGAATTCAATGGCAATGACAATGCTTCTTAGTAAGTACAAGCAATTATCATGTTCTATACATTCATATTAACATGTTTAGGCCTAAAAACTAGCATCACAAAACAAAAAACAGTAAATAATTCAAAACAGAAAACAAAAAACAGTAAGGAATTAAGAGCATAAAATAAAAAACAAGGAAATCAAAACAGAAACTAAGTTGTGTACCCCTAAACTTAAGTCCAATACCCCCAAACCTAAATGAAACATTTTCCTCAATGTTTTGAGCATAAAAGGAAGACAAATTCATTAGTTATAAGGTGAAAAACGTCCATAAGAAAAAGGGAACAAACCAGGGCTAGGTTGCCTCCTAGGAGCGCTTGATTTAAATTCTAGGCGAGACGAGGATAGCAGCTCAGAAGAGAGTAGGTACAGGGGCCTCGGGGGCCTCAAGGGGGATGGGAGATGTCCCATAGTAGTGCTTGAGTCTATGGTCATTCACCTTGAAGTGTTCTCGCTTAACCGGATGTTGAATTTCAATTGTACCGAGAATCAACTTGAGTCGGGGGTTGAAGAGCAAGACTTGTTGGCAAACTTAAAGGACCTTCCTTTGAATGTTTTTGTCATGAAAGGCCTTGGTCTTCTCCTTGTAAATTCGAGAGCTTTCATATGCCTCATTGCGAAGTTCAGCGAGCTCATTCCGTTGCAACCTTCGGTGAATTCCAGCAGCGTCTAGGTCCATGTTCATGCGCTTAACCGCCCAAAAAGCCTTGTGTTCGAGCTCTACAGGTAGATGACAACCTTTACCAAAGACTAATCGAAAAGGGACATACCTAAAGGTGTCTTGAAAGCCGTCCTATAAGCCCAAAGTGCATCGTTCAACCTTAAGGACCAATCCTTGCGGCTAGGATGAACTGTCTTTTCAAGTATCGCTTTGATCTCCCTATTGGACACTTCGGTTTACCCACTTGTTTGAGGATGGTAGGGGGTTGATACTTTGTGATTTACACCGTACTTCCTCATCAAAGCCTCAAAATAATGATTGCAAAAGTGGGAGCCTCCATCGCTTATGATGGCCCTTGGTACACCAAACCTAGCTAGAATATGGTTTTGAATGAAACTCACAAAAATCTTAGCATCATTAGTTTTAGTGGCAAGTGCCTAAACCCATTTAGATACATAATCCACAGCAAGCAATATGTAAACATTACCAAAATAATTAGGGAAAGGCCCCATGAAATCAATGCCCCAAATATCAAAGATCTCAACAACTGAAATCGGGTTCAAAGGCATTTGATTCCTAGGACCTATGTTACCTTGCCTTTGACATCTATCACATGTGAGCACGAATTCATGAGCATCCTTGAGGAGTGTGGGCCAATAGAAACCACTTTGAAGGACTTTATATGCTGTTTTCTTGGCCCCAAAGTGACCTCCACACGCAAAAGAATAACAAAATTCAAGGATAGAACGTACCTCACAATCGGGAATGCATCGTCGAATGATTTGATCCGGGAAATGTTTCCATAGGTAGGGCTCGTCCCAAATATAATACCTAGCTTTCTTAGCAAGCTTATTCATTTGGTACCTGTTCAAAAAAGAAGGGAATTTCTTGGTTACAATAATTTTAATCAAATCAGCGTACCATGGATCAATTGCTTCAATGCTGAAAAGTTGTTCGTCGGGGAATGTCTCGTGCAAGGGCAAGTGATCCTCTTCTTCATTCGAGCCATGGATGAGACAACTCATATGATCAGAAACTACATTCTCACTCTCCTTCTTGTCCCGAATTTCCAAGTCAAACTCTTGAAGGAGAAACATCCATTACAACAATCTAGGCTTTGCATCCTTTTTGCTCAACAAATATTTCAACGCTGTGTGATCGGTGTAAACTATGACCTTCGTTTGAATCATGTAACTCCGAAATTTTTCCAGGGCAAAGATGACAGCAAGAAGCTCCTTTTCAGTTGTACAATATTTCAATTGGGCATCATTAAGGGTTCGACTTGCATAGTATATGACATGAGGAAGTTTATCGCGTGGCTGTTCCAAAACAGCACTTACCGCAAAATCTGAAACATCGCACATAAGTTCGAATGGAAGGTCCCAATTGGGGGGCATAATGATAGGGGAGCTCGTGAGCTTCTCCTTTAAAGTGTCAAAAGCCTCCCTACATTCTCTATCAAAGTTAAACACAGCATCCTTAGCAAGCAAAGCACACATAGGCTGAGATACCTTGCTGAAATCCTGAATGAACCTCCTGTAAAATCCAACGTGTCTTAAGAAAGATCTAACTTCTTTGACCGTGGTTGGGTATGGTAATCTCTCAACAACAACCAACTTAGCCTTTTCCACCTCAATACCTTTGCTAGAAATCACGTGGCCCAAGACAATACCTTGTTGAACCATGAAGTGACACTTTTCCCAATTCAGCACTAGGTTACTTTCTTCGCAGCGTTCAAGTACCCGAAAAAGATTAATCAAACACAACTCAAATGAATCCCAAACACAGAGAAATCATCCATAAATACCTCAATTGTAACAACCCGTACCTTCGGGAAGGGTAAAAATGTAATTTTGTAAAATTTCGTGTAAATAGACATTTTTGCCCTTGTGAATAGTAGATGAAAAGTTGACTTTTTTTAATTACCAATTGGATGAGTGTTAACCCTTGACCGTGACGTAGTTTAGGACGTCACGAGTCCGTAGACAGGTGGCAGGTTCGATTCGGACAACCGGAGGAAAAGTTATGACGTTCGGAAGATTGGGGGCGTTACCGTAATTGTGAGTAAACGAGGAAAATGTTGACTTTTTGGAGGACTTGGGATTTTCACGTAGACCGAGGACCGTTAGATAGGTCTCGACGTCCTGAGTTTAACGACAGGCGGCACGCTGTCATCGGACGTCGGACGGAAAAGATACGGGTCTAGAACGTTCGAGCGCAAAACGGTAATTAATTATACAAGGGGTATTTTGGTCATTTTCCCTCAGCCCAATCAGATAAGGGCAAGTGGCAGAGATTTTTTGTGCTGGCCTATGGATGATGGACACGTGGGAGTGGCTGGATGGTTCCAGGCCGTTCTCAAGTGTGCACGGCCACACCTTGTACAAAATCAAACCGTGTTTTGGGTTTGAAACACAGAAAACAGAGGGTGAGAGTTCAATGAGAGCTTGATCGATTTTGTGCCAGGGGGAGTGAGGAGTGATTGGTGAGAGTGACAGGGAGGAGTGGTTGTACTGGTGATCGTGTTTTGGGACTGGAATCGTGCACGGCGGCACGGTGGAGGTGCGGTGAAGATTTGAGGAAAACAGGGAGGCCGTGAGTTCGTGGTGGTGGCTACGCCGTGTGGTGGCTCAAATCACGACCGTGGGACGTTCAAGAGGCTGTAGAGAGTCCAACGAACACCGTGGTACGCGGCGGTGTTTGCGGCGGAGACGGAATCGAAGGGTAAGTTTCTTTACTCTGTTTTCCCGTGCTTTTTCAATTCAAAAGTCGTGAAGGTAGGATGAGAATCGAAGGGAGTGGTGAGTGCAGTGGTGTTCAGGGAGGTTCTAGGAGTGGTGTGGGATGGTCGCCGTGACGGGGACGTACACGGCGGAGCCAGTCGACGGAGAGTACTCTGTACTCTGTTTTGGCCGTGGGTTCAAACGTCGAGTCGTGACGTTTGGGCACAAGTCGACGGTCAAGGTAAGTCGGGTTAGACATAGAAGGGCCTTAAGAACCGTCTGGTGTTGCCACCGTGACGGGGGATGACCGGAGTTGCTGGATCGTGAAACAGGGGTCGTCTGTGTGTTTCTTTCGGACTTCAGTTGTGAAGCTGAGTGGTGAATCGAACCAGGAGAGTGAGGAGAATGGATAGGTTGGAACTGGACGAAGCTTTAGGTGAAGAAAGGGAGAGAAATCGTGCAGGTACGGTGGAGAACCGCTGACACCGGTTCAGTTGCAGACCACTGTGCTGAACCGGGTCTGCTCAAGGTTGAAGGGCACTGTAGCAGGCGCGTGAGGCCCACGCGCAGCCACTTTGGGCGGCGCGTGGAGGCGCGTGGAGAGGAATCCGGCCAAGCTTCCAACATGAGTTTAGTCCTAAATGTTCTAAGGAATCCAATGGTCTAGTTTTCGGGTGAATCGGACGGTGTTACAGAGTTGTTCGGGAATCCAGGCGATTGAGGGTTTAGGATTAAAATATTATTTAATTCCTGAAAAATTGGGGAAATTAGGATTAGGATCCTTGATGTATTTGTGACCCTATTTAGTGCATTTTGACAGGACGGGAGGCACCCGAGACAGTCGAAGAGCGCACGGAGCGCGAGTGACTCGTTCTGGATTTGTGAGTGGACTCTTTCTTTCTTTCAAGCATGCCTAACTGTTTTATTGACATTTTATGGTCTTAAATATGTTTTTATGCTTTTGAATGATGATTATATGTGCTTGATGAGTTTGCACGTTTTTCGAGACAGTTCCGAGATTTTGCACGTTTTTCGAGAAAAAGCTGGTTTTCGGATTTTGATGCCATACTTACAATTTCAACCTATAAATGTTTTCTGATAAGGACAAATGGGTTATGAAATATGATTTGTGCTTATGTGTGATTTCTGGGTATAAGAATGGATTTCCGGATTTGGGTTCGGAATGTCGGTTCGGAACGCCGAAAGGGCTTCGAACCGGGGGATTTCGAATTCGAGTTTGGCGATCGATTTCGAATTGGTTTTACACTGGATATGGATTGGATTTGCTGGATCTGGATATTGAGTTTAAAGACCCGGATTGATATTGATGGGGGACGGGCCCGGATTGAGTTTAAAGACTCGGGAGTTTAAAGACTCGGATATGTTGATGTTACCCCCATAGGCCTATTGAGTTTAAAGACTCGGGAGTTTAAAGACTCGGATTTCATTTAAGGCCTGATTGAGTTTAAAGACTCAGATCGGTCCAGCAGGTTTGATCGGAAATGATGATTTGATACTGAACCTATGATTTCTATATCCGTTTTATAGTGTATCTGTTTCTTATGAGGTTTTATAGTGTTTCTGTTTCTTATGGTATTTTATAGTGTATCTGTTTCTTATGAGATTTTATAGTGTCTCCGTTGGACGTGCCTGTGTTTAAAAACGGAGGGAACACTGATTCTTATTTTTCCGTAACCTCGAATTAGTGATAAACTGATTTTACAAATTTTGGTTATTCTAGTCCACTCACACTTTTGGTTTTAAATTTTCCCTCCAGGTCGTGGTGATAGCGCTGGGGTGAACGTTGAGGCAGATATCGAGGCATAGAGCTTCTGACGTCCTTCCGTTGCGAGACTAGCATTGTAGGACTTTTGTGCCCATTTTGTAGAACTATGCTCTGACTAGCTATTGTGTATATGTTACTCCTTCGTCTGATAGTTATGCTTATAGTTGTGTGAAGGTTGTTTGTTTGTTTTTGATACTTTAAGTGTGATTGTCAGACGGGAGTAGGGTTCGTCCCGGGTATCGAGGCCATATTTGGGACGGGTCCTGACATCAATGATATCCTCAACCATATCCGAAAAGATACTCATTATACACCTTTGAAAACTGGTCGGTACGTTGCATAGACCAAAGGGCATGCGCTGGTAAGCAAATGTTTCATAGGGGCCGGTGAATGTCGTTTTCTCTTGATCTTTTCAGGCAATTGGAATCTGGTTATACCCAGAATATCCATCTAGGAAACAATAATGAGAATTCCATGCCAATCGTTCCAACATTTGATCAATAAAAGGCAAGGGAAAGTGATCCTTATGAGTGGTAGCATTGAGCCTTCGGTAATCAATGCATACTCTCCAACCTGTGTGTATCCTTTGGGGTATAAGCTCATCCTTTTCATTCCTAACCACAGTGATTCCACTCTTTTTAGGCACTACTAGCACTGGACTTACCCACTTTGAATCACTTATTGGATAGATGATGCCCACATCCAAAAGCTTTAGCACTTCTTTTTTGACAACTTCCTTCATTGGTGGGTTCAACCTTCTTTGTGCCTCTCAGGAGGGCTTCGAATTTTCTTCAAGGAGAATCCTATGCATGTACTTGGCTGGACTAATGCCCTTAATGTCAGCAATAGTCCACCCAATGGCCTTTTGATGGGTGCGAAGGACGTGACAAAGCAAGTCTTCCTCGGATGGAGTAAGGTTCACGGCAATGATGACTGGGAGAGTTTGGTTGCTGCCTAAGTAAGCATACTTGAGATTTTCCGGAAGGGGTTTAAGCTCAAGGATAGGAGGAGAGACATGAGAGGGCAAGGTCTCTGTGGTGGTGAGGGGCAAGGCTTCATAGGGGGCCTTGGACAAGTGCATGTATGGCGAGGCATTTAAGGAGAGAAATTGGGCCATGGTGTTTGGGTCCATTGTGGTTTCGGGTTAAGGGAAGGTGAGGGCTTTTTCTAGGCCATCTCGCACACATGATAGCTTAAGATTCTCATTAAGAAGAATATCCATAATATTCAAAGGGAAATCATCAATAGGTTCCGTTGGATATTGCATGGTATCATGTATAGAGAAAGTACGAAGCTTGCCTAAAACCAGAATAGATACCTGTCCATTCTTCACATCAATGAGGCATTCCGCTGTAGCTAACAAAGGACGTCCAAAGATCAATGGTGGCTCCCCATTCTTGTCAATTCTATCCATCTTCAAGACATAGAAATCAGCGGGAATGCACGTATCCCCAAGCTGAACCACAACATCCTCCAGCACACCTATAAGGTTAGAAACCGACGCATTAGCCAATCGAACACGAAGATGAGTAGGTTTAAGACCTCCTAAGTTCAAATACTTATAAATATGGAAAGGCATAATGTTAATTGAAGCTCCCGTATCACATAAAAAATGTTCAAAATGTTTAGATTGAATGACACAAGGAAGTGAAAGGGCCCCGGGATCATTGACTTTCGGGGGCAGGGAAACAAGGGCTTCCTTGCAAGCTTGGGGCAGGTCCACGACATTTAGGGCTTCAAATCCTCTTTTTCCTGCAACTAGATCCTTGATGAGCTTGGAAAAGATGGGCATGTGCTCCAAGATTTTGGAAAAAGGAAGTGTGATTTGAAGTTTCTGCAGCATCTTGATGATCTCGTCCTCGAATGCTTCCTTGTTTTTGTTTTGATTTTGAAACCTGCGAGGGAATGGATAGGAGACATTATTAGATAACTCAAAAGAAACCTTCTTAGACATTTTATTGGAATTAGAAGGAGTTTTAGGGTTAGAAAGTCCAGCATGTTGCTGGGGTACTGCAGGGGTAGCCGAAATGGATGCATAATGTTCCAATGCTTTGTCTTTCGAGTTCAAGGGATGCTGTTGGGTGCTTGGGCCTTGGGTTCCAGGGACCTTAACCTATGATTCTTCCTCTTGAAAGTGAGCTTGAGGTGGTGCCACGTGGGTGGGCTCATCCGAGGCCAAAGAGGGGGCAGATTGCACGCCATAGGGTGCTGCAATTTCCTGATGGTTCCAGCACTGAGTACTCGGGTAGCTTGCTAGATTTTGAGTGTATGGCTGTGATTTTTGGACAGAAGGGACCTGGGGTCTTGAAGTATAATTCCTTGGGGTGTAATTTGGGCTAGGAAGTTCAGAGCCACTCCGAAAGGTGATGGAATTCTCTGTTGGTCCATGGGGACCCTTCAGATTCACCATAACTTGACTAGGGAACTTACCGGGCTCTCTTTGGTTGAGTTGATTGGAAATTTGCCCAAGTTGCCACTCCAAGTTAGTAATGGCATGTTTAGTCTCATTCATGAAGGCATTGATTGCTGCTTGGTGAGTCCGAGATTCATTCATGAAGGCAGTAGTGTGATGTGCCATAGTTGTAAGTACATCCTCCCATGATTTACCGGTTGAACCTTGAGTTGAGGATGTACCTTGGGGCTGCATAGAAGGGACAGAAACGTGAGGTTTCTGGAATCCAGGGGGTGAAAAGGGGTTAGCCATGTATTGGTTGTTGTTCCACCTGAAATTCGGATGGTTCTTCTATCCCGGATTGTAAGAGTTCGAAAAAGGATCATTCTGGGGCCTTGAAGCATTGTACCCGCCAACATAGTGGCTTCACCCACTTGTGTACACTCATCAGAATAGGGTCCTTGGACTGAACACACCTCACAAACCAGGGTATTCTTAACCTTATCCCTGCACAATTGCTTTACCAAAGCTGCGAGTTCAGCAACGGATCCATCTTTGTCCCTAGGCTCGGCCATGGACCTAGATGAGTGGCCTCGGTAACTAAAATGTTTCTCTCTTTGAGCTATCTTCTCAAATACAATTCGGGCCTCGGTTGCCATGCCATCTAAGATACCTTGAGATAGGGAATTCACCATAGTACGATCCCCATAACTAAGACCTCCATAAACCACATCATGAGGTGATGATCCTCAATGTTGTGATGGGGACAAGCATGAAGCATCTCATTAAACCTTTCCCAATACTCATAAAAGGCTTCATCTTGGAGCTGTCTAGGGTTCATAATCTTAGCCTTAAACTCATTAGTTTTCTCAATGAGGTAGTATTGGGTGATGAATAAAGTAGAGAATTCTGACCATGTATGAATAGAGGCAGGTGCAAGTGAATGAAACCAAGCTTTAGCCCTATCCTTAAGTGAAAAGTTAAACAACCTCAACCTAATTTCATTCTCAGTCATCCCATTGATACGAAGAGTAGAACAAACCTGGAGAAAGTCCTGGATATGAAGGTGAGGGTTTGCTCCAAAGAGTCCATCAAACGTAGGCAACATGTGAATGGTCCCAGACTTAAGCTCGAAGTTCTCAACGGTGCTTGCAGGAAAGACAATGGGGAAGTGATCTTCGGGCCATGAGGGGCTGCGAACTCCCGAAGAAGCCTAGGGGTAGGAGGAGGGACAAGAGAACGATCTTGTGGGTTGTCCATGGCACGAGGGCTTGGTGGGGGGCTGCCGTGAATTGAAGATTTCCGAGAGGAACAAGTAGGGCCGTGAGTTGTTCCCTCCACTGAGGAGCTGCTTGACATGAACTAGTACCTGAAAAACAAATAAATCAACCAAGTTAAATTGTCACGACTCGGCCCATCTAACACAATATTGTCCGCTTTGGGCCTAGCCCTCACGGTTTTGTTTTCGGGAGCTCAGGTGCAACTTCCCAGTAGGTCACCCATCATGGGATTGCACCAGCCTCAACTCGCTTAACTTTGAGGTTCCAATCCCCCCCAAAGCCACTGAGCTCCCAAAAGGCCTTGTGTTAGATAGATACGTGCCCACACATATAAGGTACTTCACCTTTCCCTCCCTGAGCGATGTGGGATCGTTCACCGATCTTACCTTTCCAAGCTCACGGATCTTGCTCACCGTTCTTGCTTCTCAAGCTCACGGGTCTTGCTCACCGTTCTTGCTTTCAAGACCGGGTCTTACAATCCACCCCCCTTGGGGCCCAGCGTCCTCGCTGGCACACTTCCGGTCAGGGTCCGGCTCTGATACCATTCTGTCACGACTCGGCCCATCTAACACAATATTGTCCGCTTTGGGCCTAGCCCTCACGGTTTTGTTTTCGGGAGCTCACGTGCAACTTCCCAGTAGGTCACCCATCATGGGATTGCACCAGCCTCAACTCGCTTAACTTTGAGGTTCCAATCCCCCCCAAAGCCACTGAGCTCCCAAAAGGCCTTGTGTTAGATAGATACGTGCCCACACATATAAGGTACTTCACCTTTCCCTCCCTGAGCGATGTGGGATCATTCACCGATCTTACCTTTCCAAGCTCACGGATCTTGCTCACCGTTCTTGCTTCTCAAGCTCAAGGGTCTTGCTCATCGTTCTTGCTTTCAAGACCGGGTCTTACATAAATAATTCCAAACTATATGGACACCGTTGAGGGACAAGTCCCCGGCAACGGCGCCAAAACCTTGATAGAAATTTTACCAAGCACAAAAGATGTACTAAGCGAAGCCTCTACGTGTAATAAACTTTGCAAGCGCACAAGACGTATAGGTAGTATAGATGCAAGCAAAGGTCGATCCCACGAAGATTTGTTCAACAATATCCAATTCGTTTTAACTTAATTGACTTAAGTTGAGTAATTAAAATGGAATTGGGGATGGGGGGGGGGGGGGGGGGGGGGTTGTTACGTTTTATGAATGAAATAAATTAACTAATAATAACTAACTAAATCGAGCTAGAGTTTCTATCCACCTTTACCAATTAAAATTTCGTTAGATTTTCTTGATTAGATTACTATGCATATATCTAAATTAAGTGCCCGTGCAGGGGTCCTGCTAAAGTTCACTCCACACATATTATCTTCTCTTAGATTGCATGTTTAAGCGTGATGTGCCCGCTGTAAACAACTATTACTGATGGTGCGTTATAATGCATGAAACATAAAAGAAGATTTAATGACACTACACTATCCCTAGAAAATTGATGTGCAGACCTAGGAAGTCATGAGTTTAGATTACAAATAATATTCCCCCTCTTAAACGTGATGCTATAAATTGCAAGGTGAACACAAATATCGAGGTGATCCCTCAAACAATTACATCGACAATTATACACAAATAAGGTAGCTAAGCTTATAAGCATAAATTGAGTTCATGAAGCGCAGTAATCCAACAAATCTAGGCATACATAGCAATCATAATCAAGAGCCAGAAATCTAAGTAAGAACTAACATGGCTAGGGCTTCAAGTAACCCTAGCCCTAATTACACTACTCAAACATTATTGAATTAACGAATAACATAATTAAATGCATAAGAAACATAAAATGATAAAAGAATAAATAAACACAAATACTAAAGAATAGGAAGGAATAGGAAAAGGGGCTCAAACACTCTTCTTCTCCTAAGCCTCACGTCCTCCTTAGCACAAGCTTGAATCCAAATGCATACAACAATTATAAAATGCGGCTAACTATGTATATAAACTGAGTATGAATTTTGACAGAGTTTTGGGACCTAGGAAGGTAAATTCGGCCCCCCTACAATAAACCCAAATGCCCCTATTTATAAGAGAATAAGTAATCCTCTTAAAAATAGGTGTTTTAAATTCAATTCTATAAGGAAAAAGCTTCCTAAATAATTAAGAAATCTAATTAAAACCTTTCCTACAAGTAAAAGAATTAAAAATAAGAATACAAAAGGAAATATGACTAAAATCCCTATACAATATGAAGAATAAATGTGGAAGAAACTTGAAATTAACCTAAAAAAGGAGGAAATCCGGAATTAAAGCTGCAAAGCCTTCCTATGCAATCTTCTTTCCTTCATAATTTCTTCGTTCCAACTCCGATTTAGGTGATTCTTTCGCTCAAATTCTCATAATTTCAAGCTCTATTTGATCTACACATTTCTGACAAAATATATTATTTTCTCCAATTGTATAGAACGAAATATTAACAAAACATACGTAAAAAGGTATTAAATCATGGATAAAACATGCACAAATTATGACCTATCAGGTACCATGTTGTGAGGGTAGCACTTGGTCAATGGTATCACGTCACCAAGGTAGCACTTAACTAATGGTATCACATCACCATAGATAGCCCCTGACACCACCTTGACTACAACTGTAAAGTAAGGAGTAAGTGTCACATTTTCCATGGTGTAGAAGGTCTTACCTCAAAAGCACCCCAACACCATCCCAAGAAACCTTGGACAGAGGGATACCAACTCTCAATACCATAGGTGTCAGCCTAGGGGGAAGGTGTCACTCATTAGTTGGTCTTCTCAAATGAGACAAGTTCCCAGACAGGTGGTACCACTGCCCAGGGAGTGGTACCACTCCGCCTCGCGACTAATACCACTATCCTGCAACTGGTACTACTACATGGGCAGAACAGGTAGCACTCTTTTTCCTTCCCTATAAATACTTCCCCATTCCACTTTATTCTCTGCACTTCAAGTAAGCATACAAACTATGCCAAAATGCTTTCTCTCTCTACACACATACTTTCTGCCTTCTCTCTAAACACATACTTAGGAATTGAAGATCAAGTGGTCGGAACCACACTGGCCTCCCAAGCCTCTTATGTCCATGAATATGAGGGGAAAAATGACCCAATCAAACCGAATGACTCAGGGACTTACACTTCAAGAAACTTTCCATCGTCAAGAGAAGGATCCAACTACCTCGTTCAAGGAACCTAGGAGTTGTCCCATCCCTCGAAAAACTATGAGTTGTCGGGTCCGACCCACTCGTCAACAAGACTAATAAAATTTGTTCACTAGACCTGAATAAATCAGACTAATAATTGAAGCACATGACTTCCTGCTGCACAGAAGTACTGATATTAATTCTCTTTCATAACCAAAAATAAATCTTAGTACCTTCAAGGACATTTTAGTAATAGCCACGGTTGAAAAAGTCGATGATATCGTCGATATATTGGAAATTTGAGGGCTCGACACCTAAACTAGGTGTAATACCCAGTATTGGAAGCAAGAACGGTGAGCAAGACCTGTGAGCTTGGAAAGGCAAGATCGGTAAACAATCCCACATCGCTCGGGGAGGGAAAGGTGAAGCGCCTTATATGTGTGGGCATGTATCTATCTAAGACAAGGTGTTTTGGGAGCTTACTAGCTTCAGATTCCTTGGGAACTCAAAAGTTAAGCGAGTTGAGGCTCGTGCAATTCCATGATGGGTGACCTACTGGGAAGTTGCATGTGAGCTCCCGAAAACAAAATCGTGAGGGTGGGGCCCAAAGCGGACAATATTGTGCTAGATGGATCAGGTCGTGGTAGAATGGTATCGGAGCCAGACCCCAACCGGGAAGTGTGCTAACGTGGACGCTGGGCCCCAAGGGGGTGGATTCTAATACCCAGTCTTGGAAGCAAGAACTGTGAGAAAGACCCGTGACCTTGAAAAGCAAGAATGATGAGCAAGACCCGTGAGCTTGGAAAGGCAAGATCGGTAAACAATCCCACATCGCTTGGGGAGAGAAAGGTGAAGTGCCTTATATGTGTGGGCACGTATCACAAGGCCTTTTGGGAGCTTACTGGCTTTGGATTCCTTGGGAACTCCAAAGTTAAGCGAGTTGAGGCTGGTTCAATTCTATGATGTACCACCTACTGGGAAGTTGCACGTGAGCTCCCGAAAATAAAACCGTGAGTGTAATGACTCGTCCCAAAGATCGAGATTAAATATTAATTAATTATGGATTTAGAATGACTAATCGGGGATTGGTCGAGAGAAATCGGACGGACGGTGTAAAATGATCGTTTTGCCCCTAGAATTGGGCAAAATATGGACTTTTGACTCAAGGAGTCAAATATACGAGGACCGAGGACAGTTACGTATATCGGAATATTACGAGTACGTAGACAGGCGGCACGTCAAAATCGGACGTTGAAAGGAAAAGTTATGGTCATGGGATCAAAATTGGGAATTTACGTCTCTGGATTCGAATTAAATATTACTTAAATCTAGTTGGCAGATATTTTAGTGTGGGGTCCTTGGATGAGTGACAAGTGTCACTCATCCCATTGGCCATCTCCCCCAAATTGTGGATCTCAATTATGATTGGATGGTTTTCATTAAAATATAATTATACTATTATTTTATAGTTTTCCATCTCATCTCTCTCTCTTCTTCCCCGTGAATGACATCTTCATCGCCTTATTTATTTATTATTCAAAACGTGAAACCCCCACACACTAAACCATCTAATCTTCATCAATAAAATTTGAGCCATGAATGAAAATGAATGAGAGTGAGAGAGGAGACTGAGTCATTGATGTTGAGGCTGTCGGGGTGGACAGTCGTGGACGGTGGCAGTGAAACCCGTGGCGTTCTTGAATCGTGAGACAAACCTACACCAATACCTTCAATCTTCAACTAATGATGCTAGGACATGAATGGAAGCTGGGGAGGAGGCCTAGATGACAGTGGCGGTGGCCACGACGGGGCAACGACGGCGAAGGTAGGTGTAAACTCGTGAGCTCTGTTTTGGGCCAAAATTGGTAAGCTGGGTTTTAGCTTGTACTGATCAATTTGGTTACTTGTATGAGGTTTTGGACGTCAAGTCGAGTTTTTAGGGACTGATTTTGTGGCCTGAGGTGGCCTGTGGTGGCCGGAAACAGAGGAGGAAGAAGGCCGGTTTGTGCTTCAATTTGGGAGGTATGTTCTTGGCCTAAATTTCCAGTTTTGAAATTGTAAATCGACTAGAAATATTATAACAAAGCTATAGGAATGAATGGGATTGAAAATAGGTGAGAAATAAGGGTGAACTGGCCTCGCCAGTTCGGTTGAACCGGAATTGCAGAGAACCAGTTCAGACAGATTTAACCTGAGGTTGAAGATGAACAGTATCGGCGCGTGGCTGCCATGCACAGTGCCTTTGGGCGGCATGTGATGGCGCGTGGGCCCTTATTTCAAGGCACAATCAACATAAGTTTTTATGTTTTCGATGTAACGAACATTTTGAGACTGGTTTCGAGTCAATCATACATCGTTTCGATATAGATCGGGATGTCCGAAGGTTTAAGATCGAGTTTAAATACGTTTAAAAATCTGGAAAAATTACGGGGGTTTAATAGAACATTATTGGAAATGTTAGTGACATTAGAATGTAATTTGGACAGGTTCAGATATTTCAAGGACATTGATTTAGCTCGGGAAGGCTTATGACATGCATATCAAGGCGGCAGCGTAGGACGGTATGTGAGTGGAAATTGTTTTCTAAACTGTGATGCATGCATAACTATTTTATATGTTTTACATATGTGATTTTTATGATGATGATTATGGTATTGGTGATTTACATATTTGCACGTATTTCAAGATGTTTTTCATATTTGCACGTATATCGAGGTTTATGATTTCAGTAATGGTTCAATGGTATGATTTTGGATTTGGAAATATGGAATCGGGCTTGAGACCTATTTGGTTTACAAACTATCAGACTTGAAGTCCATTTGATTGAATGAGGCATCGGGCCAAGGGCCCAGTTGGTTTACGAAATCAGGCATGTGGCCCAGTTGTGTTTTATAAATGTGATTTCGGGTCGGGGACCCATAAATGGATTTGGATAAATGGTTTTGGATTTGAGAAATCGGATTTGTGGATTACAATGGTTTTATGGAAATCCCGGGCATAAGCCCATTTGAACGGTTTGAGATGATTTATCAAATGGTTTTCCATATTCCATCCTTATATCTATGGATTGTCTCCTCTAGTCTTCTGGGACGATGGAGTAGTCACGGTGCATTGCCTGCGAGGGGTCACTGCACGGAACAACCGGACCGTATAGTGACTCAGGAGCAGGATTGCTAGACGTCTGGGACGTCAGACATCTGGGATGTCAGAGATTGACTCGGGTTGAGACCTCGGGTAGCACGCTTATCTTGGACCTTGACATGACGTCTGAGACGTCAAGCGTCTGGAACGCCAGGCATCTGGGATGCCGAGGATTGGTATATAATGGAATTGGATGGAATTGTGATTTATGGCTTTATTGGATTATGTATTTGAATTTTGGCTTTATTGGATTTATGATTTGGTTTTTGGTGTTAATGGATTGGGCCAGGAACCCACATGGTTTGGATTTACTATTTTGGGATGAGTTCCCACTTACTTGGATTTATGGTTTTGGACTAAGGCCCTAATGATTTAATTAAGTTAAATGGTTTGATTATTGGTTTTCGAATGCATACATACTTTTTAGTGAAGGGCATAAATGTCTTCTTATGTAATGTGTTTGTTAAACTATTGATTTTTGTCCACTCACAGATTTTCTGGTTTTTAATGTCCTTCAGGTTGATCACGGATGCGGGTTGTAGTAGAGACCGAGACATCGCACTCCTCCACCGATCTTGGTGGGCTCTAGAAGCCCCGGTCGGGGTGTGGTTTTTAGTTATCCATTGTCTAACACTTCGTGTCAGACGGGAGCATTGGATGTCAGGACCCATCCCAAATATCACCTCGATATTTGGGACGACCCCTGCTCCCGTCTGACAATCACACTTAAAGTACCAAAAGAACCTCAATATAACCATAAGTATAACTATCAGACCAGGGAGAAAATATAATACAACTGTAATACAGAGCATAGTGTTATACAAAACAGGCACAAAAGTCCTACTAGGCTATCCACGCAACGGAAAAAGCCGCAAAGCTCTATGCCTCTGTCCCTGCCTCAACGATCACCCCAACGCTTTTTACCACGACCTGGAGGGTAATTTAAAACCAGAAAAACGTGAGTGGACTAAAAAGAAAACAAACGTATGAAAACAATTTATGAAACAAAACAGGATTTTCCCTCCGTTTTAAAGAAAACATGCATGCCTAACTAAGTACTAGAAAACAGTGATATAAACAATAATTAAGCATTCCAAAAACGTATCACAAAAACAAGATATACCAATAGTAATGTCCTGATAAAAAATGTTGGGTCTATCCGAGTCTTTAAACTCAATTCAGGCCTCAAATGTAATCCGAGTCTTTAAACTCAACAGGCCTACGAGGGTAATAGCAATTTATCCGAGTCTTTAAACTTCCGAGTCTTTAAACTCAATCTGGGCCCGTCCCCCGTCAGATATAATCCAGGTCTTTAAACCCAATATCCAGATCCAGCAAATCCAATCTAAATCATTTGAAAACCATTCTAAGTCCATGTCCAAACTCGAATCCGAAACCACTGGTCTAACGTCATTCCGACATCCAGAACCGTCATTCCGAATACAAATCCGGAATTCTACTTTTCAACTTTAAAACCAAATTCCGTGTTTCCGAGATCCGATTCTAAAACCGAAAACCTTGTTTGTCAAATCATGTTTCAAAACCCATTTATCATCATATAAAATCCGTGATAAAAAAAGCATGGCATGAAAATCACATATATAACATTTCTCGGAAAACGTGCTAAAACCCGTAAATACCTCGAAAAATGTGCAAACAGGTCAACAATTATGATATAAGCAATGATCATGAAAACATATGTAAAAACATTGTTGATACCATATCGACCGACCCGACTAAGACTCGAAAGATCACTCGAACCAAGCTCGGCCCACCATCATGGCCCATCACAACATAGAAGGCCACCTGGACTAGGCCCATCAACAAAGCCCACGCTTAAAGCCCATTACTAGACTCATCACTTAGACCTAGACATTTCCTATAAATAGGGAGCTCCCTCCCTCATTTGGGGGATCCCACTCTCTCTCTCGAGATAAACTCTTCCTTCTCTCTATATTCTTATTCTTTCTCTAAGGCGCAAGGCCTCTTATATCATGTACAAAAACTTATATCATTAATGAGAATAGAGCAACACCGTGGACGTAGCCCGATTTGGGTGAACCACGTACATCTCATGTCTTTTGGATGTGTGCGGTCTTCACGGACTAAGTTGGTCCATTTCGTGCATCAACAGTTTGGCGCCGTCTGTGGGAATCGATACAAGAAGTTATGTCGGTTCTTTCTTATTTTCTTACCCGCTGAAACCCACAAATTCGAGACCATCATCCATGCCTTTCACACAAGGGAAAAACCTCTCTGTCAGAATCTCTCTCATAATACGTGGGAGAAATTGAATGTTCAAAACCACTCCAAAGTGAATTGAATATTTGATCAAAACAAGCCACATGCAAGCACACATTTTGTGTTCTCACAAAATCAGTCAACAGATCTTTGAGGGTTCGCACGATGTCCTAACCGATCGACCTCAACTTCAAAAAAAAAAAAAATTATTATTATAAATCTTGTTCGTCCAGTCAAGGAGAGACTCCACACGGTGCCTATGCCGATCGGTTTCTTTCACCTCCAAATTAAAAAATCCATGATCATCCAACCTCTAGGTACACCAACATCTCATCTTGGTCGGCCTATTCCATCTACCTTGCTTAGCCATGAAGTGGGGAAACTCGCACGACGACCAGGCCGATCGGCCACCTCATCGTGCGAGGATCCGCCAAGTTTGACCAAAGGACCCTTGGTCGGCCAACCCTCACTGTGGTCGGTCTACCTCCTTGATGCAGCCTCCTCTTTGTCCACTCAACGGACCCTTGGTCGGCCAACCCTCACTGTGGTCGGTCTACCTCCTTGATGCAGCCTCCTCTTTGTCCACTCAACGGACCCTTGGTCGGCCAACCCTCACTGTGGTCGGTCTACCTCCTTGATGCAGCCTCCTCTTTGTCCACTCAACGGACCCTTGGTCGGCCAACCCTCACTTTGGTCGGTCTACCTCCTTGATGCAGCCTCCTCTTTGTCCACTCAACGGACCCTTGGTCGGCCAACCCTCATTTTGGTCGGCCTACCCCCTTGGTCATCCAAGGCATCACAATTAGTGAGTTAATCTTTTATTGTCACCCTTTACTCTACATGAGTCGCATAATTGAAACATCATGCGCATCATCATGTGCACTCATGCTCACATCATTGCCCATGACATATGAGCATCATATTTACATCATGTGCACATGCACATCATTATGCACACATCATCACCCATGGCACATGAGCATCATATCCACATCATTGGATCTTATCCATATGCATTAGCATGCACGCATCATGAGCTCACAGGCATCCCCTGTATGAGGTAACATACCCTCACCTTGAAAATGGCTTTTGGTCAACCATGGACATTCCTCGCCGATCAGCCAAGTACAGTGCATCACACGAGTTTTTCTCCGCATTCTACCTCAACCGAGGACTTGGGGGACTGGATATAGTGCACCTACAGATTGGTAAACAAAGAAGTTGTTCAATCAGTGCAATCTTGTTACAAGTCCTCCCTTGAGGCAATCTACCTCAATCAACTTAGAGGACTTCCTCTAGGAAGCATGCTCCAATCAGCAAACGCTATTAGTAGCCACTGATCGGACGTTCCATTCGACTTCCTCCGGGAAGCATGCTTCGATCGGCAAACGCTATCAGTAGCTACCGATCGGATGCACAAGTTTACTTCCTCCGGGGAGCATGCTCCAATCAGCAAACGCTATCAGTAGCTACTGATCGGACGCTCCATTCGACTTCCTCCAAGAAGCATGCTTCGATCGGAAAATGCAACCAGTAGCTACCGATCTGATGCTCTGATCTGCATTCTGGGGACTAGGGGGTATACTTCTCTAACCGGTCGACATGCATCGGCCTGGATTACAAGTCCTCGACCGAGGAAATCCACCTCAGTCAATAACTTGGGGGACTTCTGTTGATACCATATCGACCGACCCGACTAAGACTCGAAAGATCACTCGAACCAAGCTCGGCCCACCATCATGGCCCATCACAACATAGAAGGCCACCTGGACTAGGCCCATCAACAAAGCCCACGCTTAAAGCCCATTACTAGACTCATCACCTAGACCTAGACATTTCCTATAAATAGGGAGCTCCCTCCCTCATTTGGGGGATCCCACTCTCTCTCTAGAGATAAACTCTTCCTTCTCTCTATATTCTTATTCTTTCTTTAAGGCTCAAGGCCTCTTATATCATGTACAAACACTTATATCATTAATGAGAATAGAGCAACACCGTGGACGTAGCCCGATTTGGGTGAACCACGTACATCTCATGTCTTTTGGATGTGTGCGGTCTTCACGGACTAAGTTGATCCATTTCGTGCATCAACAAACATAAAACATGTAGATAAAAACAGTTAGGCATGCTCGTTAAAGGAGAAGAAGTCCACTAACAAGTCCGAACGCGTCAATCGCGCTCCGTGCGCTCCTCAACCGTCTCAGGCGTCTCTCATCCTGTCAATAGTCACAAAATCGGGTCACAATTACTTCAATACGCTAATCCTAATTTCCCCAAATTTTTGGGAATTTAAACGTAATTTAAATTAAAACCCTAAACCGTTCGGATTCTCGAATTAACCCGAAACGACATCCGATTAACCCGAAACCTGTCCCAATAGATTCGTTATAACATTTAGACTCAAAACCATGTTGTAAGGTTCCTCAGATTCCTCCCCACGCGCCCTCACACCCCGCCCAAAGTGGTTGTGCGTGGGCTTCACGCGCCTACACATAGTGCACTGTTCATCTTCTTCTTCGATGGGCAGACCAGTCTGAACCGGCGTGACCGGTTCTCCCTCATTCCTTACTCAAATCCAGTCCTTTCAATCCCAGAAGTTTCGTCCAATTCCCAGCAACCATTCCCAATCCTAAAATCTAGAAATCACAGCCTCTAAACCGTCGTCCTCAAGCTCGAAACAATTTGCCCGAAACCTCTATTTTGGTTCCCGGCCAACCAGGCCATCCCCCAGCACGGCATCAACCTTAATCGACTCCTAGGGACCTACTGAGTCTCACACAACTCACAGAAACCATCGACTCAGCTTCAAACACCACGACTTTTGAATTGAACAAAACGGGGAAAACTGGGGAGATTCGGCTTACCGTCGATTTTACCTCCGTTGTTCGCACTGCCGTGCACCTCTGTGTCCACTGGGCCTCCCTTAGCCGTCCTAGCTTCCTCTTAGCCTTGATTGGATCGACACACGGCACAACCACCACCAGCTCCCTCGACACCTCTTTGTTTCCCAGAGAATTCAAACCTCGCACCCTCGTTGTTCTTTGCACGATTTCCACTCCCAATCCCCTCACTAGCTTCTCTCTTTTCCCTGCTCACTCTCACCAAGTCACTAAACCTCACACACCCTCAGAATCGATCAAGAATCCTCATAATGTTCTCTCCCTGTTTCTGTTCTTCAAACCCAAATGCACGGTTAAAATTGGACAATTTGTGACCGTGTACACACTAAGCCTTCCTAGAAGCCTCTAGTGTCAACCCACGTGTCCAATTCTCTCTGGTCCCAACCATAAATATCCAATTGCACAAAACCACTTGGCCTTATCCGATTGGCCCAAGGTGAAAAGACCAAAATGCCCCTAAGTCCCAAAAATTACCATTTTGCCCTTCAACTTCCTAGGCCCATAACTAATTCGTCCGATGACAGCGTGTTTGATCCTGAAATGACCAACTAGATGAGACCCGCTGGGGTTCTAGGACCAGCCGTGTGGTGTTTCGGGCCCGCCGGGGGCGTTGCGATTCGGCAGGGGTCCTGTAAAACTAGACACCGGTGTGGTGTCGGCCAAAGGGGCTCTGATGCCAAAGTTAGCATCTGAATGCCGAGAGGCAAGTAAACACAGTTCTCTGGGTCAGTTCCTAGTGTCTTACCTTTGTGAAGGGTTTCGGGGTATTTATAGTAGCCATAACTGTGGTAGGTGGGCTACTGTTACGGGAGCAGGTGGTGCTTGGTGGCTGGGAGCCGTCTGACAAGCCCTGGATATCCGGAGGAGGCGCCAGCTGGAGTCCCAACCTGCCTCCGTCAGGGAGTTGGTGTGGCAGAGTTGGTTAGGTGACTGTCGTAGCCAGCTGTCGTCTGTTCACTGTCAGGTGCCGAATGGCGGGTCTGCAGTATGGTGCCGATCGGTGGACCGTAGGCCGTGAGGGTGCCGATCAGGCGATCGGTCGGCGGCCTTCCTGTCCTGGTGGGACCTGTGCTAGGGTGGTCGGTCGATATGGTATCAACATAAGTCCCCTAAGTCTTTGACTGAGGTGGGGTTCCTCGGTCGAGGACTTGATATGACGGCCGGTACCTGTCGACCGACCAGGGCGGTGCGCCCTGTATCCCTAGTAGCCCCCCCAAGTCATGGAGCGAGGAAGCGCACCGTATGTCCGATTTGCAAAGAGGCCTCGTTGCCGAGTTCCGGAAGCGGCCCACCGTAAAGACCGAAAGATCGTGGAGAGGCGGCCGTGGGGAATAGCGGGGAGACGTCGGTAGTAGTGTGCTTGCCGACAAAGAGAGGAAGCGTGCCGTCGGGAAAGATGCCGAGAGGCTCCGGTCGGCAGGCGGTATGGATGCATACCGGTTAGCGATGTACGTATGTACGTATGTAGTTGAGAATGTACGATACCGATGGGTATACAGTACAAGGTATTCGTAGCCGAAAGGTGGCCGTATCGGCCTGGCGACCGTCAGATCGGAAGCGCGCATCTCGAGGCAGGCCAGGGGCCTATAAAAGGGGCGAAAGCTTTCTGACTTTTTCACTTTTTTACTCAGAGCATCTTGTGGAGTAATTGCAAGTGCCGACTGAATTGGAGACTGCCGAGCAAGAAGAAGACGCACGTGGAACCAATTCGACCGAGCAAAACGTTGAAAGGTATAATTCCTGCCGTTCGGCATCCCTGCTCAGCATGTGTTCCGTAGCGTAGGTGCTTAGTTGTAGCTTCTTTTCTTTTGGTAATTTGTAGATGTCAGAGTTAGAGTCAAACAGTGGATCTGGGGTTAGGTCCCCTTAAGCTTTTAGCGAGGAAACACCGGCCAGTTCGGCAGACGACGTGCCGAGCGGGCGCAGTGGGTCAACGTCTACTAGTGGGTCCACTAGCAGCACCTCGTCGTCCAGCAGCGGTGACAGCCTGGATGAGGCTCTCAGGTTGCCGCGGAAGGAGGTGAGGCAGCAGGGCGGGTGCAGCACCTCGGGTGCCGATCGGCCAAGTGAGAGGAGGACGTCTCCCCGTACTCCCCCCGTCGCTACCATCGATTCCGAGGCTGAAGGTAGCGGTACGGAGACGAGCTCGCCGATGGAATTAGATGCCGATGGCGTGGTGAAGGTGGAGTATGCCATGGACTACGAGATGAACACCATTCGGCAGTCCGACCTGGACCGGTTCCGGGAGCTGTACAACGTGCCGGCGGAGATTAAGATGACGGTACCCCCGCACAGCAAGAAGCCGAGCAGTCCTCCGGAAGGGTCGACACTATTTTACGTCGATTGCTTTGAACACGAAGTGAGGCTGCCTCTGCACCCGTGGCTCCAGGAGATGATGGCGAGGGCGAACCTGGCCCTGGGGCAGCTGAACGCCAACGGCTGGATCATCCTGATCAGCCTGTACACGGCGTTCCGACTGGCGGGACTGCCAGAGCCGACCTGGGGGCAATTGTGCGCCCTGTACCGCTTCAAGAGGCAGACCTACGGGTCGGGGTGGTACCAGATGGAGTGCCTGCAAAAGACGGCCCGGTGTGCCTTCATCACGGATGTGCCGACGTCGCAGATGAGCTGGAGGCATCGGTTCTGCTGGGTATCAGGGCCGTGGGAGGGGGACGTCAGCGGGGTCCGCTCGAGGATTCCCACCTACTTCCAGTCTGGAGGTTGTTGGTCTACCATTCGGCTAGTGGTCATAAGGCGGCAATTGTGTCTACCGAGGTGGGGACTGATGGTGTTTGTTGTGTTTGCAGGTCCGTCCAAGGCAACAGTGACAGCAGAAGATTGGGAGGCGTGCAACCTGGTGCGGGAGAAGCTGTCCGACCTGGAACGCAGCCGGTGCGTCCTGAAGTTGCCGTCGAACCTGCTTGCCGTGGGTCTCATCTCGCCACCTGGTAAGCAGTAGTGTTGAAGTGATAGTGTGTAGGCATGCCGGGGCACTAACAGTTTGTTTTGCAGTGCACCCCCAAGTTGAACAAGCCGCTCAAAAGAAGATGAGTGAGGCGGTGGCGAAGCACGGCGTGGCTGCCGAGGGCAAGGGCAAGGAGCCGGAGGTGCCCTCCCCCCCCCCCCCCCCCCCCCCACAGCCGCGGAGGCAGAAAACCGTGGCGGTGAAGCCCAAGGGGACTGGCCGGGAGGAGCCCCAGCAAGGGTCAAGCTCTGGCTGTCGACCAGATGGGCTGCCGAAGCCGAGCCGGCCGGAAGCTAGGCAGGGTACGGAGACGAGTCCGGTGCTTGGTCTGAAAAGACCCCTGATCGGTGGGCTGGACCAGGCCCGGGTACGCCGGAGGAAGCTAATGGAGGCTCGGCAGAGGCAGTCTCCCCCGGCAGCTGGGGTGTCGGAGAGCGAGAACGCCGACCGGCGTCGGAGGAGGGAGGCGGTGCTGAGGGCTCCGGAGGTGCCGAAGGGGCAGGAGAAGGAGAAGGAGAAGGAGAAGGGGGCCCGGAGGGAAATGCCGCCGCCGGCGAGGGAGAGGGCGGTTGTCAGCACTCCTGGCGTGGCGTCCTTGTTTGCCGAACCCCAGGAGACGGGCGAGGTGGTGCGGTCTGCCAAGGCCGGCGATGGCTGGGTTCCAGTGACACACCACGTGCACAAGACGTTGGCGCCAGTTGCCAATGCCTTCGTGCTGGGGTCGCAGGTAACTCCTGCGGAGATAGAGGAGATCGGCACCAGCTCTCATCCCGGTCGGTTCGCTGCCGTGCTGGCCGAGCAAGCCCACGTAAGATCGATCGCCCATTATTGTTTGCGTTGGTTTGTTTATTTTTGTTGTTGTTGTTGTTGTTGTTGTTGTTGTTGTTGTTTTTTTTGCTAAGTGGCATTGTCTCGGCAGTGCTTCGGGCAGACATTTGTGGCCCTGCAGAAGGCTGCGCGGCATATGCAGGGGCTAGAGGCCGAGCAGGGCGCCGCACGGCAGAGGGAGGAAAAACTGCGTGCCCGGGAGAGGGAGGGCCATGCCGCGCGGAAGCGAGTTGTGGAGTTGGAGGGGGAGCTCAAGCGGGAGAAGGCCCGTGCGGAGGCGGCAGAGAAAAGGATAGAGGATCGTGAAGAGACGGTGCACGCTTTCTCCCAGCAGCTGAACGAGCAGGAGAGAACCATGGGTGAGCTGCAGAGGGAGGTGGACCGGCTTCGTGTCCTGCTATCGGCCGATCGGCAGAAGACCCTGGAGGACTTCATGGCAGACCCGGTGTATGCGAATCATCTCGACCTGGCGCTTGCCGAAGTGGAAGATGATTGCATACAACAGGTGTTGTACTTCAATCCAGGGGTCCCCCTCAACTTCCCGTGGCTGGATGAGCCCCCCGTGCTGAGAAAGACTTTCTCCCTGGACGGTCAGCCGTCGAATGCCGAGGGCGAGCGGCCGGCTGGTGCGGAGAAGGCTGCAGAGGCGTCCACTGCCGACCAGGCCGAGGAGGCAGACGAGGAGGTGGTGGTAGTTTGAGGCCGAGGGCCGTGTAGCTTGCTTTTGTTTCCTTTATTTTTATAGTCCGGGGAATGCCCCGTGTAGCATGTAGCGCTGTAGTGAAATCAATGAAAGTTGGACCTTATCTATCACTATGCATCGTGCGATGGCACTTCGTTTTTTTTTTGAATGAGAAATGCCGATAGGCGAGTACTTGGCGCATATGTGTATGCACGCCCACGGAGTTGTAGATTAGAGAAGGACCGAACAGTCATAATCGGGAACCCAAACCATAATGGACTTACCCACCGAACTAAGATCGTAATAGCGAAAGATAATCGTACTTGACTGTGTGGACCAAGTAAGCTTGTGTCGGTAGGTAAAGTAGGTGCCGTGTGGGTCACCGGGAGTGCCGATCGGCAATAGGGGATAGGCTACTTGTAGTTGAGGACTAGGCTAACACTTAGATAAATGAAAGAACATTTTGCCGGAAAGGCAAGTTCGACTGGAGATAGCCAAGTCGAATTACAGCAAAGTGTAAAGTAATGTACATGGGGGGTGTTTTTAATTATAAAACAACTTGAGATGATCCGCATGCCACGGGTGTGTAAGCGACCGTCCATCCGTAGTTTAGAGCTCATAAGTGCCTGGACGACAAATTCGAGTGACCAGGTAGGGGCCCTCCCATGTGGGCCCGAGGGTCCCATCAGCACACTCCTTAGTGGCCAGGCTAACCTTGCGAAGGACCCAGTCACCGACCTGGAAACAGCGTCCGTGAACGCGAGAGTTGTAGTAGTGAGCGATTCGCCGTTTGTGCGCCACGTTACGGAGATTGGCTTGTTCACGGCTTTCCTCAATGAAGTTGAGATTTTGTGTGAGGAGTTCCGCATTCTCTTGTGGATCATAGGATAGTACTCGGTAAGAGGTTTCCCCAATTTCCACGGGAACGACAGCTTCAGTCCCGAAAGTCAAGGCGAAGGGTGTCTCCTGTGTCGATGTCCGGTAGGATGTCCGGTAGGACCAGAGAACATCGGATAGGAGGTCGGACCATTGGCCTTTCGGGGTGTCGTGGAGTCGAGCCTTGAGGTTGTGTTTGATGAGCTTGTTTACGGCTTCCACCTGTCCGTTAGCCTGTGGATGTGCCACCGAGGCGAAGCAGAGCTGGATGCCATAGGTGTCGCAAAAGTGTCGAAAACGGACAGAATCGAACTGAGTGCCATTGTCCGTGACGATCGTGTGTGGGATACCAAAGCGACAGATGATGTTTTGGTAAACAAAGCTCTCGACCTGGGCGGCCGTGATTGTTTTGAGGGGCTTTGCTTCGGCCCACTTAGTGAAATAGTCCACCGCAACGATTGCGTGCTCGACGCCGCCCTTTCCTCGTGGCATGGGGCCGATGAGGTCCAGTCCCCATTGAGAGAAGGGCCAGGGGCTGAGCATGGGAGTGAGTCGCTCAGCAGGAGAATGAGGTACAGGGGCGCACCGTTGGCATGGGACGCATCGTTGAGTGATGGCCACAGAGTCGGCGCGCATGGTGGGCCAATAGTACCCCTACCGAAAGGCTTTATGTGCTAGGGACCTGGGTCCGGAGTGGTTACCACAGATTCCCTGGTGAATTTCTCGGAGCACCGCAATGCCCCGGTCCGTAGGGAGGCACTTGAGGAGGGGGGTGTCGAATCCCCGTCGGTATAAGTGGCCATGCGCCATGGTGTATCGTGCGGACTGGCGTTGGATGCGGCGGGCCTCGTTGCGGTTGGGCGGGAGCTCGGCCATGGTGAGGTACCGGACAATGGGGTCCATCCAAGAGGCCTCCTGTGTTGCGACCAGGACTGGTTGCTCGCTTGTGCTTGGGGATGCCAAAAATTCGACGGGAACACGGCGACCTATTTTTTCGTCGATGGAGGAGGCCAGGCGGGCCAGGGCATCGGCGTGGCTGTTTTCCGACCGTGGTATTTGAATGACCTCGTAGCGGCGGAAGTGGCGGAGTAGGGACCGCACTTTTGCCAAGTATCGGGTCATGGAGGCGTCTTTGGCATCATAGAGGTTGTTGATTTGTCGGACGACGAGCTGGGAGTCGCTGTAAACCTGCAACTGTTGTGCTTGGAGGTCGGTGGCCAACCGGAGGCCAGCAAGAAGGGCTTCGTACTCGGCTTCGTTGTTGGAAGCCTGGAACCCAAAACGCAACGCGTACTCTAGCCGCTCCTGAGTAGGTGTGCTGAGTACGAGGCCGGCGCCAGAGCCAGTATGGCAGGAGGATCCGTCCACGTAGAGAGTCCAAGTTGGTCGGGCGGGGTCCAAGGTGGACGGGGTTGGCGACTCGCAGATAGGAGCGGCGGGTGCCGCAATATTGGGATCCGGAGTGTCGGGCATGTGCTGCGTTGTGCTGTATGTGAATTCGGAAAGGAAGTCAGCGATGACCTGTCCTTTGACAGCTGGTCTTGGGGCGAATGTGATATCGAACTCACTAAGCTCCACTGCCCATTTGACGAGTCGCCCCGAAGCGTCTGGCTTTTGGAGCACCTGGCGAAGGGGTTTGTTAGTAAGGACTAACATGGGATGTGCCTGAAAGTATGGGCGGAGGCGTCGGGCCGTTACAATGAGGGCAAAGGCCAACTTCTCCAGGTCGTTGTACCGGGTCTCGGCGTCCTGGAATGCCTTGCTGACATAGTATACTGGGAACTCCGCGCCGCCCCGACTGGTGACGAGGACGGAGCTGACAGCAGATGTGGAGACAAAAAGATAGACGGTGAGCCGATCTCCAGTGGTAGGTCGGGTAAGTAGAGGCGCGGTGCTCATGTAAGTTTTGAGAGCTTCAAAGGCAGCGTCGCACGTTGCGTCCCAGTTGATGTGCCGGCCCCGGGTCTTCATGACCTTGAAAAATGGTAAACACTTGTCAGTCGCCCGGGAGATGAACCGGGTGAGGGCGGCGATCCGGCCAGTAAGGGTTTGGACTTCCTTGAGTGTGCGCGGGGGCTTCATGTCCAGGATGGCCTTGATTTTTTCAGGGTTAGCCTCAATTCCCCGTTGGCTGATCATGTAACCGAGGAATTTTCCAGAACGGACGCCGAAGACGCATTTGGCAGGGTTGAGCCGCATCTTGTATTGCTTCAGGACCTGGAACATCCTGTCGAGGTTAGGCACGTGCTGGTCGGCCGTCCGGCTCTTGACGAGCATATCATCTACGTACACCTCCATGGTCTTGCCAATCTGATCCGCGAACATGAAGTTGACAAGCCGTTGGTAGGTGGCACCGGCGTTCTTGAGCCCGAAGGGCATAACATTGTAGCAGTAGACTCCCATATTAGTGCGGAAACTGGTGTGGATCTGGTCGTCGGGGTGCATCCGGATTTGGTTGTAGCCGGAGTACGCATCCATGAAGCTGAGGAGTTCGTGGCCAGCAGTGGCGTCGACCAAAAGATCGATCTTAGGAAGCGGGAAGCTATCCTTCGGGCAGGCTTTGTTAAGATCCGTGAAGTCGATGCACATCCGCCAGGATCCGGAGGGTTTCTTGACGAGTACGACGTTTGCGACCCACGTGTCGTAAATGGCCTTGCGCACGAAGTGAATGGTGCTGAGCCGAACGATCTCTTCTTGCATGGCCAGCTGTCGTTCTGCGTCATAAGTCCGCTGCTTCTGGGTGACCGGTCTGAAAGAGGGGCTGATGTTAAGCCTGTGGCAGATGACATCCGTGGAGATGCCAGGCATGTCGGCGTAGGACCAAGCAAAGACTTCGCTGTTGTCCCGGAGGAATTGGATGAGTTGTGTCCTGATTTCGGGAGCGAGTGTGCTTCCAATTTTCACTTGCCGCTCGGGGTTACGCGGACAAAGGGTGATCAGCTCCGTATCCTCCACGGGTTGCGACTGGGAGACGGCGGAGAGGTCGCGCGGGTCCTCGGGGGGACCCGCCCGTATTTGTTCAAGGAGCTCGGAGTCGACAGGGTCGGCCTCGTAAGCAGCCTCGGCGACGGCCATGGTCTCCCGCTTGTCGCATGGGTTGAGCTTTGTCAGGGCGGTCTGATAGCAGGAGCGGGCGGATTGCTGATTGTCGCGGACTTGGCCAGTGCCCATGACGGTCGGAAACTTCATGAGAAGGGCCCGAGTGGAGATGACGGCGCTGAGCTGGTTGAGGAGTCCCCTACCCAAAATGACGTTATAAGCAGTGGGGCAATCGACTACCAGGAAGGTGGTGATGGCTGTTGCGATCTTGGGCGCGCTCCCCAGGGAGATAGGCAGGGAGATGGTGCCAAGGGGCATGACAGAATCGCCTGAGAAGCCGAGCAGTGGGGAACCAGCATGGGTGAGGCTTGCGGAGTTGATGCCCAATTGGTTGAAAGTGTCCATGAAGAGGACGTTCACAGAGCGACCAGTGTCTACCAGGATTCGCCCAACATCGAAATTAGCGATCTGAGCGCGGATGATCAACGGGTCATTGTGGGGAAAGATAACTCCCCGCTCTTCCTCCTCGGAGAAAGTGATGGGCGTTCATCCTGCCCGGGCGACCTTTGCCGCACGCCCATCCGTGATGTTGAATATTTGGTGGTTGGATATCGTGGCGCGTAAGAAGTTCTTCTTGGCCCGATTGGAGGTGCAGGAGGAAGAGATGGTGGGGCCCCCGCTGATCGTGTTGATCTGTGGCAGTCCCGGTCCGGGGCGTGCGTGTTGGAGGAACTGGTTGATCTTCCCCTCCCTTACGAGTGCTTCCACAATGTCGCGGAAAGCCACGCACTCGTCGATGGTATGGCCGTTGAACTTGTGGTATTGGCAGTACAAGTTGGATTGGATACCCGGGCGGGGGCCGGGCGGTCGTGCTCGTGGCTTGGGGATCGTGTCCTCGATGCTCATCAAGACGTTCTCGAGGGAGGTGTTCAGGATTGAATAGGTTTCGTACTTTGAGGTGGGCCCCGTATGGGGTTTGCCTGCTTGGTGGGGGCCTGATCCCTGCCCCTTGTTGTGGTATTTGTCCCTCCCACGATGGTCATTGTTATACGTCCCCTTCCGCTTACCGGAGTGTGAGTCAGATCGGTGATCCGTATGCACGTTAGTGGTCGGCGGAGGTGATCGCGCCTGCCGGTTGCTGGGATGCGGAGGGCGCGCGCTATTCACGTCAGGTCGGGATGCGACCTGGGGAGAGTTGAAGTGCTCCGCCTTGGCGTGTATTGCTGCTTGCCGCATGAGCTCATTGTAATCGTCCCAACCCTGGGTGAAGGCATGGTACTTGAAGGTGGACTCCCGCAGCCAGTTGCGGAAAGCGCGGTAGGCGGCCTTGTCGTCCGTCTCGTGGCACTTGGAGTATTCCAGGCTGAAACGAGCGGCGTACTGGCGTAGGGGCTCGCTGTCTCCCTGTCGGAGGGTTCCCAGGTCCTCGGTTGTGAGCAGTCGATCCGTCTGGATCATGAACTGGTTTAAGAAGACCGTGTGTAGGCGGTCGAATGAGTCGATAGACTGTGGTTCCAGGCGATAGAACCAATTAAGCGCGGCCCCGGTGAGGGTGGAGCTGAAAATTAGGCACTGCGCCTCGTCGGAGATATTTCTGAAGGCGAGCGCCGAGTTGTAGTTATTGATATGGGTGTCCGGGTCGCCTTGTCCGTCATACAAGGCAATCTTCAAGGGTTTGACCTCCGTTTCATGGCGGTACCGCATGATGCGGTCCGTGAAGGGACCAATGTTGGCCCGGGGTCGGGGTAGTGTCCCAGCTTTGGGTCTGGCGGCCTCCAGTTCCCGCACGCGCTAGAGGAGTTCCAGAACCACCTCGTTTGATTGGTCGGGTCGATCTGCCCCACTCGGGCGGTCGTCGATAGGATGGTTTGCGCTGTTGCCTCTGGGCTTCGTGGGTTGCACCGGTCGCCGCCCGGACGAGGCCGTGGTTGAGCTGGCGTTGTCTTCCAGCTGGTGCCTGCCGATCGGCACGGAAGGACTGCCTGGGGGCTGGACGGAGAGCCGCGGAGGCTGTGCGGGTCGGCGTGCCGACCCGGACCTTGACCGGGCGCCCTGGGATAGGACGGGCAGAGGTGGTTGTGCCTGGATGTGGGGGTCGTGGGTAGGGTAAGTCAGACGGTTGGCCGGGGTCTGCGTCTGTCTCCTGTCGAGCAGCTCGCGGGCGTCGCGGTAGATCTGTGTTCCCGAGGGGCCAGGCATGTCGGTCTGGTGGAAGAGTAGGCGACCGGACGCCTCCGGTCGGCAGGCGTCACCGATCTCGGCTCTGCCGGCATCAAACTTCGGCCGACGAGACGCAGCGGCCAAGGCCCGTTTGGTTGCCTCCCGCTGCTCCTCCAGTTCCTCGCGCGTAGACTGCAAGATGGCCAGGGTGCTTCCATGCTGTTCCCCCCACACGTGATTCCTGCTCTCGATGGCAGCGTTGCTCTTCCTGAGTTCGGCAACCTCCGACCGGAGGGTCCTCAGCATCTCGAGCATGTCATCGGAAGGTAGGCTGGGTCGGGTTCGGCCGCGATCTCCCTGAGGGGTGTTGTTGAGCTCACCGTCGTCCCGTTCGGCAGACATTGTTCGTCAGCGGAGGGTCGAGCAGAGGTATGTGAGTTAGTGGGTGTTGGTATTCTTTCCCACAGACAGCGCCAATTGTTTGATCCTGAAATGACCAACTCGATGAGACCCGCTAGGGTTCTAGGACCAGCCGTGTGGTGTTTCGGGCCCGCCGGGGGCGTTGCGATTCGGCAGGGGTCCTGCAAAACTAGACACTGGTGTGGTGTCGGCCAAAGGGGCTCTGATGCCAAAGTTAGTATCTGAATGCCGAGAGGCAAGTAAACACAGTGCTCTGGGTCGGTTCCTAGTGTCTTACCTTTGTGAAGGGTTTCAGGGTATTTATAGTAGCCATAACTGTGGTAGGTGGGCTACTGTTACGGGAGCAGGTGGTGCTTGGTGGCTGGGAGCCGTCTGACAAGCCCTGGATATCCGGAGGAGGCGCCAGCTGGAGTCCCAACCTGCCTCAGTCAGGGAGTTGGTGTGGCAGAGTTGGTTAGGTGACTGTCGCAGCCAGCTGTCGTCTGTTCACTGTCAGGTGCCGAATGGCGGGTCTGCAGTATGGTTCCGATCGGCGGACCGTAGGCCGTGAGGGTGCCGATCAGGCGATCGGTCGGCGGCCTTCCTGTCCTGGTGGGACCTGTGCTAGGGTGGTCGGTCGATATGGTATCAACACAGCGTGCCGTCTGTCGTTGTACTCAGGACATCGAAACCTATCTAACGGTCCTCGGTCTACGTGAAATCCAGAGGTCCAATAAAAAGTCAACATTTTCCTCTATTTAACCAAAATTACAGTAACGCCCTCAACCTTCCGAACGTCATAACTTTTCCTCCGATTGTCCAAATCGGACATGCCACCTGTCTACGGACTTGTGACGTCCTAAACTACGTCACGGTCAATGGTCAACGCTCGCTCATCCTGCAAATCAAAAAGTCAACTTTTGACACACTATTCACAAGGGCAAAATCGTCTTTTTTATACAAATTTTTTACAAAATTACAATTGTACCCTTCTTGAAGGTACGGGTTGTTACATTGGACATCCCACGATAATCCGGGGGGGTTGAGATAGGTCGTGTCAATGAGGGCTGGGTCCAAATCGGACAATATTGTGCTAGATGGGTCAGATCGTGACACTTGGGGGGAAGAAATTATTTCCCCCAATATCGAACCTTTCGTCCAATATCGCCTAATATCTACAAAAAATTGCTGATATCGTCCAATATTAACCGATATCTAGTGAAATCAAAACACCAAGAGCGAAAAAAATTTCAAAGCCAATTTTTTTTTTTCAAATTTCATCGATCAAGCAAACTAAAAGAAAAAATTGAAAGGAAAACAATCAGTAACCACTTACATCTTCATCCTCTACAAATTGTGGCAATTTTATCTCATCTAGAGAACAGTGGCAAAGGCGGGCAACCTCAGGCAGTGATGAGCAACAGAGAGTAGCAGCCATCTAGTCTAGAGAGCTAATGGATTGCAGAGCTGGACAGGGAAGAATCAGTCATCTTTAGCTCTTCCTTTTTCTTCCCTGTTTTTTTGCATCTCCAGTTTTTCATTATCTGGAGACTGGGAACTCTCCAGGCTCCAACTCATTTTTATTTTGACTAAGTGACAAATTTACAATTATGGCACATTGGAAAGGGCAACTGTATAATGGAGAATAATGTGTTGTACACATGTGCGATTAGGGTTTGGTGGCCGAAGATTGAATGCTTAGCTTTTTTCAACCAAATCCCCTAATACTAATATATTGAAAAAAAAAATACATTTAGTTTGGAAGATTTTTACTTAGAATTTTTAATACCAAATTAATTAATCTTTTTTTAGTATATTGTTTTTAGTTGTTCAATATTATAGTACATAATTGAAGTTTAATGTTGTGAGCATATTGGTTTTGAATTATTTTTTAATAAGTAAAGTATTCTTTGTATAAAATTATCAATAAATTATGTTTTAATTATATATATATTAATCATCAGCAGACCCTATTATATTATATTATATATCATATATTTATTATATCAATATTATAGTACATAATTGAAGTTTAATGTTGTGAGCATATTGGTTTTGAATTATTTTTTAATAAGTAAAGTATTATTTGTATAAAATTATCAATAAATTATGTTTTAATTTTATATATATTAATTATCAGCAGACCCTATTATATTATATTATATATCATATATTTATTATATCAAAGTTATACTAGTTTTAATTAATCCTATATATTATTAAGTAGTTACGTTTTTCTCAAAATTTCATTAAAAATTTCAAATTTTTATATTAAATTTTCGTTATTTTTTTTAACCATAAACTATATCAATATTGATATTTAAAATCACATATAATTAACTAGTGAGATACCCATCCATATTAATATTTTAATATTCCGTAATAACAAACTAAACAGCCCAGCTCTGGCAAAGCCGCCACCAACGTGAGAACAGTAGGACAAAATCAGATAGCATCGATCTCGAGGCTCGCTGACGAAGGAACTCATCTCACTCATTCGAGACTGAAACTGAAAACATCGAAAGCCTCACCTCCACACTCCACGGCCCGATCCGAATAACAAAAAACACCGTTATTTAAGATCCGGATACCAAAATGGGCGGTAAATTCACTAATCCTCGAATTCAAAAGTTGATTCAACTAGGGCTTGAAATGCTATTTGGATTCTAATCTGGGTTTGGCAATGTATAGGTAAAGAATCAGCTTGCACTAGTTCGAGTTTATGGTGGGCTACCAATCCAAGCAAGCGATGGGGGGAGCTCTTCTTCCTTTTCTACACTCCTTTCTGGCTCACTCTCTGCTTGGGCATTGTCGTTCCTTACAAGCTCTACGAGGTTCGCTTTCGGTATCCTCCATTAGGTTACTGAGAAAATACAATGAGGAAAATGAGTGAAAAGAGTGGTAGAAATGATATTTCATTTGGTTAGCTAGACTATTTGATTTCTTGATCGGATATTGTCTATGAATGAGACTGACTACGAAGTACTATTTACCATGAAGATTGATCTGTGATTGTGGCAGAGCTTTACGGAATTGGAGTATTTGCTAATTGGATTGGTTTCAGCTGTCCCTGCTTTTTTGTTGCCAATACTCTTCGTCGGGAAGGTAACTACTTGAATCTTACTAAGTTCAGTTTTAAATTTCTTCATGATTTTGGATAAATAAATTCCACGTTCAATCTGAAGCTTTTGATTTTTGCTTCAAAATGGCATCCAACTACAAAGTCATTGTCAGCTTAGTATAGTTTCTTACATGATATTCAATATCGCATTTAAACTTTTCATTTTACAAAAATTGAAGACAGTGAATTGTTTCCCTTTTACTCAAATTGTATTACTATTACTCTTGTTTTTGCTAAGGCTCGCAACATGGTCAATGTCATTCTCAACCAAACTTCATTACTGTCTTGAAACTGGTAGCACTTGGAATCGAAACTCTACAAGGAACATAAGATAGAGTGTATATTGACTGATAGAACCGTTGTATGGTTAGCAGTGGGAAAGTCCAATAGAATGGAAAGATTTGGATGCATTACCCCAAAATTGTTCATGTTCTGACCCTTTTTTTGTTTGTTTGATTTTTCCTTTGTAACTTTGCAGGCAGATAGCAGCTTGTCTTGGAAGGATCGTTACTGGGTCAAGGCAAGTGTTTTCTGGGGTAAAGTTCTTTATATGTCATAATTATGAGATTATGAGATACTGAAACTTATTCCTTGGTTCTTCTTTCTTTGTATCATTGACAAGCTACACTTTCATGGTTAGTTATCCTGGACTTTTCATTTTTATAAGTGGTGCAATGTTTTTATTTTTGGTGCTTTTTATTGCACTTAACGTGCTTATATGATATCAAGCAACTAGGAAGAACACACACTATCTTGTTATTGAGTTCTGAAACTCGATAAAACAAAGGGATTTTTGTTTGGTTTAAAATGTAGTTTCAGTGAGTCCTGTTCTTTTATCTTCAAATTTTCGTCTTTCTTTTGTTACAGGCCAGCTTGTGGATTATAATCTTTAGCTATGTTGGCAATTACTTTTGGACCCACTATTTCTTCACAGCTTTGGGAGCTTCGTATACTTTCCCATCGTGGAAAATGAACAATGTAAGTTATAAAACTAGAAACACTCAGTCATAAACTACTTATCTGCTCTAACCACTTCTTATTCTGCGCAGGTACCTCACACAACCTTCCTTCTCACTCATGTTTGCTTCCTATTTTATCATGTCACATCAAACTTAACACTTCGCAGACTACGCCTTTTTACCGCTGAGTTTCCACAAGTTCAATGGGTTACCGAGGCTGCATGGATCTTGGCTCTTTCCTATTTTATAGCATACCTGGAGACTATAACTATTTATAATGTATGTTATAAGACATTAGCATATCTTTCGTCTAACTACTCGAAAATGTTGACTAATTCCAAAGGTTGCATGCAAACATTCATATAATAATATAATATATATATATATATATATTTGTGTGCGTGTTTGTGTGTGTTGCTTCTTGTTCCGCTAGTCTTGCTTATCCCTTGGCATTCTATTGGAGGTCATAATAATTTGTGCATAGTGTACCTAAATGGATGGGTTGATGTTTGCTTTGAACATGTGCAGTTCCCTTACTATGAATTTGTGGACCGGGCGTCTATGTATACAGTGGGATCATTGTTTTATGCCATCTGCTTCATTGTTAGCTTTCCCATGTTTCTTAGGTATGAGCTGGACAGCTTTTCAGTTCAACTTGGTGATCAGAAACATATTGGATCACTTAAAATGCTCATAATATGTCTTTGTTCACACAGGATTGATGAGAAGCCTGGCGATCCATGGGACTTGCCTAGAGTGGCTGTCGACGCTCTGGGTGCTGCAATGCTGGTGACGATCATATTAGATTTGTGGCGCATCTTTCTGGGTCCGATAGTTCCAATTCCAGAAACAAAACAGTGCATTGAACAAGGACTACCGTGGTTCCCTGGACATGCCAATCAACGTTGACATCTGCTTGTCCAATCCGGGACCTGGGTTTAGTTCCGGCCTGGTTTGTACCATATTTGGTTTTGTAATCTCCATCTTCAGGACATAAAAAGAGTTGGCACTAATATAGGGTTTGCATTCGATCATTTCACATAGTTGATTGAGTAGATGTCTTTGTACCGTAACTTCACAGCTGAATGCTGCTTTGTGAAAGTTGAGAGTTAACCTAATGTTGGGAGGTCAAGTTTGTGTTGGGAAAGATGCATAACTAAATAGATAATTATAATTATTAGGATCAAACTTTTCCAACCCTCAAAATAAATTGAATAAATAATTTTGTAAAAATAAAGTGGAAATAAGAAAGGTGAAAGAGAGCATCAAAATTTAACAAGCTTCGGCAGTGTATTTACGTCCTCATACAACAGTTCCAAATTCTTTCACTATGAATAAGTACAATCTCACTTAAAGATGGTTATACAACTCTCTCTTAGATTCACTAAAGATGATCTTCATTTCTCTCTTTATCTCACAAATAGGCTATTTCTATATTTCTCACATAAAGAGGAACTCTCTTCTTATTCTCACTTTGATGGATTACTTGTTGCTTAAAGCTCATGGTAATTCCCATGAGTATAGTGTTCTTCACCAATAAGTGATCTTCCTTATTTTCAAGCATAAGAATGAACATAACCAAATCACATCTATGCACAATCCATTACATGTGCATTGGGGTATCAAAGTCTTCATTTTGAGAACTCCAAAAAATTATATTATTATCCTCCACTTAATGAAGGGATTGACCCATCAATTTCCCCCTTCCCGACTTAAGTGGAATGACAGGACCCGACCCTGAAACATGTCATAAACCATACTGGAGTCCTTCTCCCATCAACAAGTACACCAAAATGCCAAACCTATCCTTGAAGCATTGTTAGACAAGGAATACTCATATTCTTAACTCTCATGCCTCCGCCTCCCAAGTAGCCTATGTTCTTATGTAACGGTCTTGGAGGGTTTCAAAACCAAGAAAAACATGTGAGTGGACCTAAAAAGAATATTTTTAAAACCTAATTACGAAACATAATCGTAAAACAAAATCATTACTCTCCGTTTTAGAAAGTTATGCATGCATAAGGAGGATTTTATAAAACCCAAATAAACATGCAATAAAACATGACACTTCAAAATATGACCAATATATAAAAAATCTAGCAAATACAAGAAATAAGTCCACATAAAACCATATCAGAAACCATGACCACAACCATACACACCCAACCCATCCTTGTTGCCTAGAAGCTTAATCATCAAATCATAACTGCGCTATCGGTAGGCCAAACTGTAACGGCCCGGACCTTTGACGAGGGTAAAATTGGAAAAGTTGGATTGAAATGGACCATTTTTGTAACAACCCGTCCTGAACCTACGAGATTAATTAAGAATTAATGACGAATTAATGGGGATTAATCAAGGATTATCAGACAGTCGGGGTAAAATCACGATTTTGTCCCTAACCGAAGGTAAAATATTGACTTTTGACCTGAGAGGTCCAATGCAAGTTGACCGAGGTCTATTACGTAGATCAAAACGATACGAGTCCGTAGACAAACGGCACGTCAAAATCGAATATCATACGATAAAGTTACGGGTCTAGGACGGTTCTCGGAACTATTCATGGTTGCACAAAAATCTAGACAGTTGACTTTTGGTTTGTCCTTAGTGGGCCGAAAAGATCTAGGCTGAACCATTAGATGAGTGACAAGTGTCACTCATCCCTTGGTTCATAACTCACATACATGCATCTACCATTTCATTTCATCTTCTTCATTCTTCCTTCTACCTGAAGCCCCAACCCAACCATTTTTCCCCTTCCCTCAGCTCTTACTACTGCCTGAGAGAAAGACTGAGAGTGAGGGAGGACTGAGAGACAACAGAGGACGACAGAGCTATGCGGTGGCTTGAAGAAAAAGGTAAACCCGAAACCCTTTTGAAATTTGAAATTTGAATTTGACGTTTTGGACATTTGGGACATGCTGTAATGCCTTGGTCATGTTTTCTGAGGTTGGACGAGTTCATATGCTCGAAAATGGATGGAAAAGGACGACAGAACCGCCCTGGAAAGAAGCTAGAAGGTTGGCTGTGAGGATTCGAATCAGACATGTGAGTTTCACGCATTTTTTCTTGGTTTTGAGGTCAGGGAAGTAACGACCTAGACTTTGGGGAAAGGAAAATTTGGGAAAAATTGAAGAAAATGACGATTTTGCCCCTGGAAATTGGCCGAACAGTTGACTTTTTGCTCGAGCGGTCAAACGAACTTTGACCGATGACTGTGACGTAGTTCGGGACATCACGAGTTCATAGACAGGTGGCACGTCTGATTCCGACATTCGAGGAGAAAGTTATGATGTTCGGAAGTTCAAGGGTAATTCGGTAATTTGGTTAAAAAGGGGCCATTTGTTGACTTTTCAAACAACAGAGACTTTTCACGTAATCCGAGGACCGTTGGGTAGGTCCCGAGATGCTGAATCCGTAGACAAACGGCACGCATCAATCGGAGTTCGGATGATCAAGTTACGGGTCTAGAAGCGTGAAGGGCATTTTGGTAATTATGTGAAGGAGGGGAAAAATCGTAATTTCCAAAGGTGCAGTTTGAAACAGCCGTGAGTGGGTTTTGAGGGAATTGTTTAACTAATTAAGTGACAATTGTCACTATGGAAGGATCAGATTAGTGGAGAGGTGGCAAGTGCACAGTGTGTGTGTATTAGTGTGTTTGAATTGGAAATTGAACTGTGCTGTTGGAAATGGAAAAAAAACAGGGCACTGGTTATCTGTTTATGCAGTTGAGTGGTTTGAGCAGAGCACGGGTTACATTGAAAATTGGATTGAAGTAACTAAATCAATTACTGGGAAGGAATGAGAGAAACAGAGAGACTAAACTGGAGAGGAAAAACGAGGGACTGAGTGAAAATACACACAGGAACCCGAAACCTGTTTTTGGATAAATTCAAATTCGAATATGAGTTGTAGACCAGCCCAAGTCAAATTAAGGTGAGATTATGTCTTCTGGAACCTTTATTAGTCGATCCAAATCAAGAAATGCAAGGTTCGAAGCTCTTGGAGCCATGAACGGACATGGTGGAATGCCAGAAAATAGCGAGCTGTGTTCGTCTAATTGGGGGTAAGTTTTTATGAAATTGATTACAAAATCATCTTTATAGTAAGCCTACGATGCTCCCTAACCAATTAATTGTAGAAATCAGTGACTGTTTGATGAACTGGGACGATGAACTTTCATTAGAGCTTGGATTCCATTGAGGTAGTTTGAGTTAGTGACGATTGAACTTCACGTTACAGGCCCTTAATTAAGTTAATTGCGATGCTATTTGAGGGTTCAATTGAAGAAAAAAAGTTGAATGTGGCAGGAATTGAATCGGGTCGAGCACGCGGGTCGCAGACCCGTTTTACAGAGGAGTCGGGCGAGGAAGAAGCACTGTGCAGGTTACTGTAGCAGGCGCGTGAGCCTCACGCGCAGTCGCTTGCGACGGCGCGTGGGAGCGCGTGAGCGGGATTTTGGAGGTGAGGTCAACATGACTTTTGTTCTATGCAATGTAACGAACATTTTAGCGTTAGTTTAGAGTTAATCGGACACCGTTTCGATATTGTTTCGAGGGTCGGAAGGTTTATATTAGGTTTTTAATTAATATTTAATTCCCGGAAAATTATGGGGAATAATGATTTCGGACAGGATTCGAGATTCCTGGAAATGTCGGAAATTACGGAACAGCTCGAAAAACGAGCGATATGGACGGTGTGTGAGTGGACTTTGCTTTCTTAAATTTAATGCATATGATTTCTATGATTATGATTATGACTTATGGTAATTATGATTTTCGTATTTATACGTATTTCAATGTGCAATAAGTAATTGCACGTATTTCGATACTATGGTTTCTCTTATGCTTTGATGATGGTTTGATGAACGATCTTATATGATTTGTGCGTATCATGTTTTGAGGATGTTTTGATTATGATTGTGAGTATGACTTACGAGCTTTTGACACGTATTTCTAGATTATTACGGATTTGCATGTTTTACGAGATTTCGAGTATATTGTGATTTGATCATGGTTTTGATGCTTTGACTTTGGGATTTGAACCATGATTTGATTTCAAAGATTTAAACGGACTTTGGAAAAGGTGATTTCAGGCTTGATGCCTAGGGCATAAAAGTAATTTTGATGAACGAGATTTCGGGTTTCGGAAACATGAAAGTGGGTTTCCGGATCTGGGTGCGGAATGGTTATTCCGGATGCTAGCTTACGGAATAATGGTTTCGAATTCGAATTTGGAAATGGATGGTGGATATGATTTGAGATTTGAATATGAAGTTCGGACATGAGTTCCATTTTGAATAAACGTGATGTCGGAATTGGTTTTGGAATTTGAATTCCGATTGATTCGGGATTGGTTGTGAATTACATATGTTTTGGGTTTAAAGACCCCGTACTATTGCTGGATCATTTTTTGGGTTTAAAGACCCGGTTGATTGATGACGGGGGAGGGCCCTTGATTGATATGCTTTGAGTTTAAAGACTCAGTTATCGTGATATCCCCCTGAGGCCTATTGATTGTGTTTTGAGTTTAAATACTCGTTGATATCCTAGGAAGGCCTGATATATGTGAGTTTAAAGACTCGGTAATTGATATCCATCAAACTGATTGACGTGTGATTTATTTTTGATTTCCGATGTTCGGATGTGTTGGGCAGTGGCCCGGTTTATATGGCTTGATGGATTTTTGGGTTATGTTCTGTACTTGGATTTTGATTCATGATTTTGGGCTGAGGCCCTGTGTTTGTGATTGCGGACTAAGACCCGAAGGTTAAGAAAAGGAAAATGATTTTGATTTTCATACACGGTTTTCTTATATTGGAAATGAAATGGATTGAGAAATGATTTTCGAATGCATGCATTGGTTTTACGCGAAGGGTAGAAATGTCTTTCGGTAACCTATTTTATAACCGATTTCGTTTTTGTCCACTCACACCTTTTGTGTTTTTATTGACCCTCTAGGTCGTGGCGCGATGACCGAGGCTATTCGAAAGGTGGAGGCATGAGTGGGCACACGTATGATTATCCCTGGTTTGGCAAGTGCTGAGGGTAAATTGGAAACTTCAGTCGACTTGCTAGACGGGAGTAGGACCGGGCATGGTTATCAATGTCCCTTCGGGGACGGTCCTGTCAAGGGATCTCCTCCTGGGAGAAAGACGATCAGTTTGGTGAAATAATGGAGGAAAATGGTGGCTGGACGACCGAGATACAGCCAGGTCAGGGTCGCGGGTCAAATGTCCCGTTACAGAGGTTCGGGTTGACCCAGTCAGAGGTTGACGATGATGACGTGGCAGTCCACGTCATCACCTATCAGACTTGTTAGGCCACGTGGCCAACTAGACAGTGACACGTGGCCAGGTGTCAGGTCTAGTCAGCAGTGACGTGGCAGTACTACTTCACACATGTCAAACCACGTGGACCAGTAGGGAGGTGCCATGTGGCAACGGGTCAAAGGGTGTCAGATGACATAGCAGCTGACGTGGCATGTCCACGTTTCCATTATCAGACCACGTGGACTAATGAGATAGTGCCACATGGCAATGTGTCAGGTTATCAGGGTTGACGTGTTAGTGACACGTGGCACCAGTCAGGGAGTGCCACGTGGTAGGTTTTTAGATTGGTAGATGTTATAGTTGTCAGGCTGACATTAGTAGGTGACGTCAGCGTTGACTGGCGAGACGTCAGTGTTGACTGGCGTTGACCGTCGTTAACCAGCGTGTGTGAACTTTGACTGGCACGTGAGGGCGCGTGAGTACAAATTTCAAGGTGAAACCAGTCTTGTTCAAAAGGTTTCGCCGTTCTGAAGCCAATGGTGGTGGTTTCAGGTCGATCAGAGATCGTTTGATAGGTCATTTAGAGGTTATTAGCCTCAAGAAGCGTGTTTGGGACACGTTGACTGTTCATTGATTTTTGAGGGTCTTTGATATGGACTTGTATAGGTTAATAGTTACCTTTGGATATGATTTTGATATGTCCGGATGTCTCAGAGATTGTGGATTAGCCCTATAGTGGCTTACGACGCGGGTTGCAACCGCACAACACAAACAGTTTGTGAGTGGACGTTTGATTTATAAATGTGATGCGTGCATAACTATTTTATATGTTTTATGAACATGATTTGAGATGTCTTGAGTGCATATGATTTAAATATGGTTTATGTTGTTGATTGGGAATTTTCCTAAAAATGCGATATTGCACGCAGTTCAAGATTTCTGTCTTATATACTATTTGGGCTTAGGTCGTGTATTCTATGTGCATGTGTTTTATATGATTTTGATGGTTTCACGGAGATGCATGGAACTGAATATTTGACTAATTATTTTGAATGATTTCACGGAGATGCATGAACTCGATATTCGGGCATGATTCCCAATTAATAAGACCTTGACTTGGATTGAAGTCAAGGACGATTTTGGAAAGTGCTTTGAATCATGAAATGATTTTCGGATTTAGAAATATCTTTCGGACATAGACTTAATTGATTTATGGTTTGACTTAGAGTATAGTCAAACGTGAGATATATCGGGCTGTGACCCAATTATGAGATTTATGAAAGATATTTCGGGCATGAGACCCAGTTGTAGATTTGATAGGATTTGAGGAATCCTGGGTTATTGAAGTGTTGATAGACACTGTTTTCAATGTTGGTTTTGTGGAAAATGATTTGATGAAATTATATCCGAGCATAGACCCTATTGAGATGATTTTGGGCTGAGTTCCTACGAGATTTGGCTACTGTTTTCATTGAGACCATCCTCTTGAGTTTGATATGGTTGAGGGCCTCCGGTAGGAATGTGTTTCCCCGAAGAAGTCCTGGTGATAATGGTCGCCTCCAGGATGGGATGTGTTTGCCCGAAGAGGTCACGAATCAATGCCTATTATCGTGCAGCTGAGGGAGGCTCAACTCAGGAGTGCTGGTATTATATGGAGATCGATCAGTGATGTGTTCACGACGATCTAGAACGTCGATCGGTGATGTGTTCACGACAATCTAGAACGTCGACCAGTGATGTGTTCACGGTGACGTGCTCGGATTGGAGCAATCCTAGAGCTATTGGGCACATGTTGCTAGGATATCGTGACTGATGTTGGGTATGAGGATTGTTTATGTTGGTTTTCGATGGGTGTTGTGACGACCCAAAAATTTGAAAAAGGGAATTTTTGAAATTTTAGAAGGAATTGACGTTTTTACCCTTGGATGCATGTGTTAAAGTTGACTTTTGACCGGAATTCTATTTAGACTTTTTATGAAGACTGTTACGTAGGTCTCGAGACGCTGAGTCCGTAGACAGGAGGCATGTCAAAATCGGAGTTTGGATGTGATAGTTATGAGTCTGAGAAGGTTAGGGGCATTTTAGTCATTTGTACCTTAAGGGGCAATTTGGTGCTTTTTGTTGAATTAGGTAAGTTAATCTGATTTATTACAGATTGGTGACATATGTCACCACAAGTGAGGGATTGCTGGGACAACGTGGGGGCTTTGTGTGTGTGTGCTGGATTAATTGTGTTGTTGTGTGTTGGGGTCGAACACAAACAAGAAAATAAGAGAACCAAATGTACAAAACTTCACCCAATTGATCACTCTACCAGAAAACTCAGGAAAAGAGAACGGGGAACTAAGAGTGAATTAAGAGTGAAAAAAAGAAGAAAAAGAGAAGAGAAAGGCGAGAGGGACCTGTAAAACCCGAAACCTAACCCAGAAGAAAGTTCGAAGAATTGAGAATTTGGAACATTAATTTTGGACTTGAATTGAAGGAATTGAACTTCGTTTATGCTTCCTAAGACTTCAACGAACCAAACCATCTAAGAGTCGAAGGATTTGGACGAAGAACAAGCCAGAACCGAGCTTGTGTTCATCTCGAATTTCAAATTCAAATTCAAGTAATTGAAGGTGTTGAACGGTTAAATTGAGTTTGAAACATGTTTAGAATGCTCCTAAGAAGAATTCTGGTTGATTAGAATGGAGAAAACAATCGAAATTGGACGGATTAAGTGATGAACAGTACCTATAACGCTTTCGAATTTTCGAGCTTATGTTGGACGGTTTAAGGTAAGATTTCATGTAAGTAAGGTTATAGATCTTCAATTAGCATTGATTAGATGCTAATAGACACTTTAAATAGTGAAATTGATGCAGAATTGAACGAGAATAAACTGGGTTGAACACGCGGGTTAAACGGACCCGTTTTGCAGGAAACAGGTGAAGACGATGAACAGTGCATGTCACTGTAGTAGGCGCATGGGGGCGCATGGTCCCTGTTTTTGAGGTACAGTCAACATATGATTTGATGCTTTCGGTCAGGACCCAACCCTCCTTGGTCAGTACCAGATTCTAGCACGATATTGTCCGTTTTGGGCCTCCTCGTCCTCACGGTTTTGTTTTCGAGAGCTCACGATGCAACTTCCGAGGGAGTCACCCATCATGGAATTGCACCAACCTCAACTTGTTTAACTTTAGAGTTCCAACCAAGCCTAAAGCCACTGAGCTCTCAAAAGGCTTCTTGCTGGATAGGTGTGTGCCTACACCTTTAAGGCACACAACCATTCCCCTCTCAAACCATTCCCCTTGCAGGAATATGGGATCGTTCACCATTCCCTCCAAGACATAGGTTTTACAATCCACCCCCTTAGGGCCCAACGTCCTCATTGGCGCACTTCCCAGTCGGGGTCTGGCTCTGATGGAGTTTTCTTATAAAAACAATTAGCATGCTAGTATTAGAATGGCAACTTACGAAGCTTTGTATGGGCGACAATGCTGAACCCCTCTATGTTGGACTAAAGTGGGCGAAAGGAAGTTGTCGACATCATAATTGATAGACATTACTACGGAAAAGGTCAAACGTATCTGAGACATACTCAAAATAGCCCAAGACAGATAGAAGAGTTACGCCGACCGCCAGATTAGAGATCTTGAGTTTGCAATAGGGGATTGAGTTTTCTTGAAATTGTCCACTTGGAAAGGTATTGTGTGGTTTGGCAGACGCAAGAAAATGAGTCCCCGTTTTATTGGGCCTTATAAGATTGTTGAGAGAATTGGCCTGGTAGCATACATATTAGCATTACCTTCAGACCTTTCCAGAGTCCATGATGTATTTCATGTATCGATGCTTCAAAAATATGTTTATGATGAATCTCATGTACTAGAAGAGCAGCCCATTGAGCTCAGAGAAGACTTAAGCTTTGAAGAGTAGCTAGTACAGATTTTGGACCGAAAAGATAAAGTGCTTCGTCGAAAGACCATTCCCTTAGTGAAGGTACCGCAGAGGAATCACAATGCGGAGAAAGCTACATGGGAACCCGAAGCACAAATGCGAGAGCAGTACCTCTACTTGTTCCATTGAAATTTCAGGGACGAAAATCCTTAAGGGGGGTAGGTTGTAATGGCCCAAAAATTTAAATAATGTAAATTCAGAAATCAGAATGTAAATTGACGTTTTTATCCTTGTAAATGTAATGGGTAAAGGTTACTTTTTGTTTGAAATACTTTTTGCACATTTTTCGAGGACCGTTGAGTAGGTCTTGAGACGCAGAGTCCATAGACAGGGGGCATATTGAAATCAGAATTAGGATATGATGGTTACGGGTCTAAAATAGAGAGGGGCAACTTAGTAATTTTATGAACGAGGGTAAAATGGTAATTTGGTCCTTATCTGCTGATTTTGGTGAATCAACCAAACAGTGACTCATATTTTCCATGAAGTGACACATGTCACTTGTGAGGGGGGCTTAGTGGCTGCTGTGGCCGTGGGTGGTGTGATTTGCATTGAAGCTAGCTTAGGAGTTAATAACAAGCAAAAGAGAAAAACAGAGAACTGAGCCAAATCAAACGTCCAGACATCAACCCACCCTGAAGCACTGAGGTGTTAGAACCAATTAAAAGGAATAAAGAATCAAAACAAGGAGAAAAACCAGAGAGAAAATGAAGGAAAACCGAACCCGTATCTTGACATTCGAAAAAGGAAGTTGCACGTGAACACCAAAAAACAAAACCGTGAGGGCTGGGCCCAAAGCAGACAATATTGTGTTAGATGGGCCGGGCCGGGACAATATCATGCTAAAGTCGGGTCCTGACCAATTGTTCATCATCGCGTGGGTTCACGTGCAGCCCGTTCAAGCCGTGCGTGGGGCGCATGGTTGACTTTCTGGGGAAGTGTTCAACACTATTTTTGATGTTTTCAATGACACAGATCTATTGGTACAGGTTTCGAGTTGATCAAATACCAGTTTGAGGTACTTTTGGGTGTCCGAAGTGTATAGTTCGTGTTTAAATATTGTTATTAAATCCCGAAATTTAGGGAATTGTCATATGAGGTTATGCAATGACCTAATGACCTTAAATTGTTATGTTTGACAGGTCAGAATACACACCTTTCCTGTGAACTCCCGAGGAAAGGTGTGCCTCGCAAGAACCTCATATGTAAAGTTAAGCAAGTTGAGGTTGGTGCAATTCCATGATGGGTGACCCATTGGGAAGCTACACTGTGAGCTCCCGAAAACAAAATTGTGAGGGCGAGGAGGCCCAAAGTGGACAATATCGTGCTAAAGTCGGGTCCTGACTAATTGTTCATCATCGCGTGGGTTCACGTGCAGCCCGTTCAAGCCGTGCGTGGGGGCGCGTGGTTGACTTTCTGGGGAAATGTTCAACACTCTTTTTGATGTTTTCAACGATACGGATCTATTGGTACAGGTTTCGAGTTGATAAATACCAATTTGAGGTACTTTTGGGTGTCCGAAATGTATAGTTCGCGTTCAAATATTGTTATTAAATCCCAAAGGTTAGGGAATTGTCATATGAGGTTATGCAACGACCTAATGACCTTAAATTGTTATGTTTGACAGGTCAGAATACACACCTTTCTTATGAACTCCCGAGGAAAGGTGTGCATCTCGAGGATATGATGTCCTTCGAACCATACACTGATTTTCTAACCCGTTTTTGAAACCATGTATGTAATCTAAACTCATGACCTTAAATTATGCACCAAACCCGTATCTTGAAATTCGAAAAAGGAAGTTGCATGTGAACTCCCGAAAACAAAACCTTGAGGGCTGGGCCCAAAGCAGACAATATTGTGTTAGATGGGCCGGGTCATAACATAATGGTATCAGAGCCAGACCCCGATCGGGAAGTGTGCCAGCGAGGACGCTGGGCCCTAAGAGGGGTGGATTGTAAGACCCGTGTCTTAGAGGGAACGGTGAACGATCCCACATTCCTGTGAGGGGAATGGTCTGCGAGGGGAATGGTAGTGTGCTTTAAAGGTGTAGGCACACACCTTTCTAGCATGAGGCATTTTGGGAGCTCAGTGGCTTTGGGTTTGGCTGAAATTCTAAAGTTAAGCGAGTTGAGGTTGGTGCAATTCCATGATGGGTGACCCCCTGGGAAGCTACACCGTGAGCTCCCAAAAAAAAATCGTGAGGGCGAGGAGGCCCAAAGCGGACAATATCGTGCTAAAGTCGGGTCCTGACCAATTGTTCATCATCGCGTGGGTTCACGCGCAGCCTGTTCATGTCGTGCGTGAGGGCGCATGGTTGACTTTATGGGGAAGTGTTCAACACTCTTTTTGATGTTTTCAACGACACAGATCTATTGGTACAGGTTTCGAGTTGATCAAATACCAGTTTGAGGTACTTTTGGGTGTCCGAAGTGTATAGTTCGCGTTTAAATATTGTTATTAAATCCTGAAGTTTAGGGAATTGTCATATGAGGTTATGCAACGACCTAATGACCTTAAATTGTTATGTTTGACAGGTCAGAATATTCATGAGACTTCGAAGGAGCGAAGAGCTCGAGACTGAGCAGCTTGGACGGTGTGTGAGTGGATGTTTGTTTTATAAACTGTTATGCATGCATAGTTAACGAGACTTCGAAGGAGTGAACAACTTGAGACTGAGCAGCTTGGACTGTGTGTGAGTGGACGTTTGTTTTATTAACTGTAATGCATGCATAGTTAAATGTTTTACATGATTGATTGCATGTTTTGAGTTGCAATAATTTCATGATGATTCGATGTGATTACTTGTTGATTTTATGGATTATTTAATCGGTTTTCATGCACGATTTACGATGAACTGTGAAAATGATGTTTTGGGCTAGGCTTGGGTTTGAAAATGGTGTTTTGACTTGGATTGTGAGTCAAGGATGACTTCATGGAATATTTAATGATTTTTGGATGTGTAATTCCCAGAGAAACCGGATGTTCATGCCCGGTGGTTCTGGATGTGTAATTCTCAGAAATCCTGGATGTGTAATTTCTAGGAAAGACCTCCGATATGTAATTCCTGAACTTTAAATTGTTGAATTATGTTTTATAGTGATTTTGCATTCAGATGTTTTATGATGATTCTTGGAAATGTGGGCCATGGACTTATTGTGGGTCCCACAATTTGTGATATGATGTGATTGCAATCTGGTTATTCATATCTTTTATTCTATGCATGCATGTTTTATGAATGGAGAGGAAAATGCTTCGTTTTGAAATGATTTGAATGATAAATTGATATCATTGCCTGATTATTTGTTTATTTAATTATCGGTTTATGAACGATTTTACGGATTTGAGTGAAAATGGTATTCCAGGCTTGAGACCCAATTGAATAATGATTTTGACTTGGATTTGTAGTCAAGTGTGAATAAATGATTGAATTGATAGTTTTTGGATTTATGAAATGAGTTATGGACACTGGTTTATGACGGATTTGTGGAAATTACTTTGTGAAAGCTATGTCTCGGGGATGAGCCCTATTAAAATGTTTTTGACTTGATTTGAGACATAAATGGTTTTAAAATTAATTTGCTGGATTCAGTGACTGTGATATTAAGTTTAAAGACTCGGAGTTTAAAGACTAGTTGACCCGGGGAGGCCTAATATGATATTGAGTTTAAAGACTCGTTAACCCGGGAGGCCTGATAAAATGTTGAGTTTAAAGACTCGGATGCTAATATTTATGATCACTCTGAAATCCAGTAGTTTTGATTTATTGATATTTGTGTCCAAATATTTCATATTATGATTTGACTTGTGAACATGAGTCAGAAAATTATCGGCCATGGGAACTTAGCAACATGTTTTGATTTTACTGGTCTAGGGTTTATATTTGATTTTTCATACTATTACTCATGTTTTATGATATGCATGCATGTTTACGAAACTAGAGGGTAAGAATGATTTTCCACAAAATGTATTTATAAATGTTTATTTTATCCACTCACACTTTTGATGTTTTTATTGACCCTCCAGACCGTAGCACGAAGATCAGGGTTGATCAAGAGACGGAGGCATGAGTGGGAGTTAGTGCGGGTATCCCTTGTCTAGCAAGTGCTGAGGGTATTTTTGGAACTTCATTTGACTTGTCAGACGGGAGTAGGACATGACACAATTATCAAAGTTGTTTTGGGACAGGTCCTGTCAGGTGCTGTGTGCACAGAGATTTTCACTTATGAGATATGAGATGTGACAGATGGTTTTTACTGGTTGATTTGAGAAGCATTTTTCACTGATTATGGATTTGAAAAGCAAATGATTTGATTTGAAAAGCAATACGACTTGCTTTTAAGAAAGTATTTGAAATACTGTTTTTTTATGCATGCATGCTTTTACGTGAAGGGTATAAATGTCATTTTTGATAAAAAATTTTGATAAACTATTTTTTTTCCACTCACAGCTTTTATGGTTTTTAATACCCTTCAGGTTGATCGCAGATGTAGGCTGTAGTAAAGACCGAGACATCACATGTCGCTGCGCACTCCACAGATCTCTGTGCACTCTGGGTAACCTCAATGAAGTTACGGCTCTATCTCTAGTCTGGCATGTGGTGTCAGATGGGAGCATGACGCATCCCACGATAATCTACGGGGATTAGGATGGGTCCTATCAATTTTGCCTCTTGTCAACGATTGACTTTTCTTGGTCAAAGTATAAAAGTTGACTTTTTGACCAAGACGGTTTTTGGCGATTCTGGGAACGCTATTAGAAAGCTCTCGATCTCCCAAGTACGTTGACAGACGGCATGCCAAAAACGGAGATCGATTGAATTTGTTCTTGATCTAGATTACTTATGGGCATGGTAATTTTTCAAGGCAAGGGTATTTTGGTCTTTTTCTTGTGAGATATTTTGTGGTGGCTGAATAGGAGAAGGACAAGTATCCTTATCTCTTATGTCCTGGTGCCACCGACTCTTTCGCTTTCTTTTTTGTTTGGGAGATGTGTTTGTGTATGTGTATTTCAGCCAAAACCAAGGAAAACCGAGAGAAAATGAAGAAAAAACGAGGCGAGAGAAGGAAAGATGAACAAAAGAGAGATGAGAGGAAACTGAAGGGTAGAGAAAATAAAAAACAGAGAAGGATGAGAGCTTGAGATCTTGAAGGAGATGGTGGAACCTGAGAAGGTTGTTTTCGGGTCTAGGATTGGTTGACCCTGTTTTCGAGCTAGAATCCTAGAACGAAGGTTGAGGTTGAACTTCTGGAGATCCTACGGTGTCAATCACGTCATTATCTCGCAAGTTGGACGTCGAGGTAGCTCTGCAGTGATGAATACTCGATGGCCGAGTTTGGTAAGTTTTGATCATTAAGTTTGGATGTGTTTTCTCGTGTTTTTAAGTGATATACTTGTTGTTGGGTTAGTCTAGATTAGTTTAGCCAAAACAAAAGTGAAAAAGGACTTGAAATGAACAATTTAAGGCCAGGTCGGGCGACCCGAGTTGTAGGTTTTCGGGTTGGCTGGAGATTGAAGAACGTGTACCATACCTCGGTGCGTGGGGGCGCGTGAGCTCAAATTTTGAGGTACAATCAACACGTGTTTTACTCCTTTCAATCTTACAAACATTTTGGCGCAGGTTTTGAGTCGATCGGACACCGTTTCGATGTAGTTTTGGATGTCCGAAGCTTTAGGGTCCGTTTTAAATGTCTAAAATCCCGAAAAATTATGGTATTAAATTATAAGTTAATTGAGATGATTTGTGACCCTTAGATGTGAATTTTTGCAGGAGGTGTGTGTGAGTGGACCTTTTTTTCCTAAACTCTTATGCATGCATACATACATGAATTAAATATGTTTTTATGTGATTTGGATGATATTTGAGTGAATGGAATTTTTATATGATTTTCGGTTATTTATGAATATTTTATTAATATTTTAATGCACGATCTTTGAGATTTTCGTAAAAGTACCTTTTGAATACCATTTTGATTGTGGTTTTGAATTGAATGATATTGATTATGGTTTTGGGCCTATGTCGAAGTTCTGATTGTGGATTTGACGTGTGTTATGGAGATACGATGTGAATTTGTGCTCCTTGGTACTCGTGATGTGTGAAATGTTGTTATGATTATGATAATTGACGTTGTGCTCAATGATGTTGAGTAGATAGTATGTGAATTCTGTGATGATGAAGAATTAAAGGTGTAGAATGATGTGATGATTGTGATGTGTGATTTACATTGATGTCATGCCTATTGGTTGGTTAGTCTCGGACGTTGAGTAGAGCTCCTTTCCTGAGACTGACATGACACAGACGTCGAGCTGGGCTCCTTATGACATGACCCATCCCAATTCCCACGGGATTACCGTGGGATGTGTCATGCTCCCGTCTGACACGAAGTGTCAGACAAGGGATAACCGAAAGCCACTGCCCCGATGGGCGTCCAGAGTGTGCAAGGATCGATGGAGGAGGCATGTAATGTCCCAGTCTCTCCTGCAGTCGCATCCGTGATCAACCTGAAGGGCATTAAAAAAAATAAAGGTTGTGAGTGGACGGAAATAAATATGTTCATAAAACGTATTTCACAAAGATATTTATACCCTTCATTAAAACGTATGCATGCATCGAAAACCAGTAAGTAGACTATTTACGAAACAACCATTGGGTCTCTACCCAAAACCATGAATACCGAAAACCAACATATATTATTTAAATCTGACATCTAGAATAACAATTTCAAATTCCAAGTGGGCCATCACCCAAAACAATAACCATAAATACCAATTCCAGGAAAACATGTTTAAACCATCCTGGGCATCCCAGATGCCTAGCGTCCCAGACGCTCGACGTCCCAGACGTCATATCTCACGGTATAATAATAAGCAACGCGTGATGCCCGGGGTCTCTCCAGGTCCATATCTCTGACATCCCAGATGTCTGATGTCCCAAACGTCCAATTATAGCAATCCTGCTCCTGAGTCATCATACGGTCCGGTAGCTCCGTATAATGACCCCTCGCAAGCAATGTACCGTGACTTCCCCAGTGTCCCAGACACCTGGAGGAGACCATCACATATCCTCGTATCAAGATGGTTTATGGGAAAAAGTTTATCAATCATTTCAACATCTCAAGGGCCCTGCCCGGAATTTCCATAAAACCGTCACAAGTCCAAACATCTGATTTATCAAATCCAAAACCATTTATTTAAATCCATTTAGGGTCCACGACCCTAAACCACATTTATAACCAACTGGGCCTCATGCTTGATTTCGTAAACCAACTGGGCCCACGGCCCGATTTCGTAAATCAACTGAGCCCCTGACCCGATTTCATAAAGCAATTGGGCCCCCGGCCCGATTATGTAACTCGATTGGACTCCAAGTCCGAGGTTTCCAAAACAATTGGGCCTCATGCCCAACTTTATCTTTCCAATTTCAAAACCATTTCATGAAATCATATCCAAAACCATAAGTATGGAAAATCAGTGTAAAACCAGAAAAACCTCGATTTACGTGCAACCACGTAAATCACCTCGAAATGAATGAAACCATATAATTCACCAATACTCAAATCAACATCATATAATCACAATCATAATCCATACAAAATAGTTATGCATGCATAGAATTTATAAAACCAAAGTCCACTCACAGACCGTCCATAATTGCCCGTTTTCGCGCTGCACGCATTCCCGTAATTCCCGTCATTTTCTTGAAATCTCGAATCCTGTGCGAAACCATTATCTAGTGTCACTATGGGCTCAAATAACAGCATACTAATTTCCCATAAATTTTCGGGAGTTAAACGTTAGTTAAAAACGTAACATAAACCTTCGGACCCTCGAAACAACATCGAAACAGTGTCCGATTAATTAGAAATCAATGTTAAAATGTTTGTTACATTGTATAGGACAAAAGTCGTGTTGAACTCACCTTGGGATTCGTGCCCACACGCCGTCACTCGCCGCCGTGAGTGGTTGCGCGTGAAACCCACGCGCATGCTACAGTACCAGGTACTGTTCATCGTTCTCACCTGTTTCCTCTGTCAAACTGGTCTGCAACCCGCGCGATGACCCGTTTCAATCCTGCTCAAAACCAGCCCCAACCCTTCAATTGAATCATCAAATAGCACCGTTAGTGACCCAGTTAAGGTTATGTAAACCAAATTACACACATCAAGCCTTTAAATCCAACATTTCTCCCGAGATCAACAAACGGTCATAACCTTCGAAACTCACTCCACACAGCTTGGTTTTCTAATTAAATGGTACATAAGCTTTGTGTGAACTAAACGAACATTAAACCGTAACCGATTTGAAGAATCCTTACCCGGAGGTGGTCGTCCTCAAGCTCGAAAATTTCCAGAATCCGTGGCTTCCGTTCTTGGCCATACGGTGATCAATTCCCTTCAATTTTCGTATGGTCGAGTTCGAAATGAACTCAGAAGACTAATCTTAGTCTCAGCTTGGCTCCTCTCAGCTCACAGACAAACTTTCGAATTTCCCTAAAGGTCGGATTTTTCGTTCCCGTCTGATTTCTCCCAACTCTCAGCCCTCTCTTGCTCAGAATGAAGCTCAGCAAACTCCCTATATTTAATCCCGTCCTTCTCAGCAACCAAGGAAACCTCAGTCCCACTCTGATCTCTGTTTCCCACAAAGTACCCAAAACTAATTTTCAAGGTGCCCGTGCTCTGATTCTTACACAGCACACCAGCCCATACTAGTTTACCACTAACTCAAGGCTGTCCCAAGGCCACTAACCTTAAACAATTCGTCGATCAGACCACCCAGGCACGGTGGTTCAGACTCTGTTTCCCACAGTTCAAAAATGCCCCTGTAAAATTACTGTTTTGCCCTCGAGCACAAAATTACCAAAATGCCCCTCACACATCAAGACCCGTAACTTGGTCATCCGAACTCCGATTGACGCGTGTCGCGTGTCTACGAACTCAGGGCATCGAGACCTTCCTAATGGTCCTCGGTCCTCGTCCATTGGACCTCCCGGTCAAAAAGTCAATATTTTCCCCATTTCTTCCAAATTACCATAAATGCCCTTGGACTTCCGAACGTCATTACTTTCACCTCGAACTTCGGAATCGAACGTGCCACTTGTCTATGAACTCATGACGTCCCAAACTACGGCACGGTCATCGGTCAAAGTCCATTTGGCCGCCCGAATTAAAAGTCAACATTTTACCCATGACTAGGGGCAAAACGGTCATTTTGCATCGTTCATCCGATTTCGCCCAACTAATCACCGGTTAACGCCACTAATCAAGATTAGTTACTAATTAAATCCCGGAATTCGGGACGGGTCGTTACACCTTACCTGAGTTGGGTCCCCATTTGGACGTCGAGCTAGGCTCATTTCCCTAGTGGTGTACCGACTAGTAGTGCATTGGTTTGATGATTGATATTATGGGGATACGTGGTTGATTGTATGTGATTGATATGTTGAACTTCTATTGATGGTTGTGATATTGTGTAATGGTTATAATGATTTACCGAGGTCTTATACAGTTTAATATTTCTGTTGATTTAAGAACTCTTTCACGTCTTTCAAGGATGATAAACTATATTTTGTTCTAATTGAAGTGAAACGATTTTGAAATGGTTTTTTGTATGCAAACATGGTTTTAGAAAATAGAGGGTAAAATCTATATGATTTCGAACGATGTTTTAAACTATTTCTTTTTGTTCACTCACACGTTTTCTTGGTTTTTATGACCATCCATGACCGCTACACGAATATCAAGGCTCGAGAGACGGAGGCATGAATAGTGGAATATGCGTCATCCCTTGTCTAACAGGGTTTCTGTCAGATGGGAGCAGGACTTGAGTGTACTGTTCTATGCATTCGAGTTGGGTCCTGTCACAAACCACTCGGGAACTACGGAACCCAGCTCGTCGTTTGAGTAGGGACCAGCTCAGAAATACAGAGTCTAGCTCGACGTCTAAGTCACAGTCTAAGTCTTAGGAACTATGGAGTTTTACCTCAACGTCTGAGATTACTCACCGGTCTCGAAAATACAATGCATTACCTCGACGTTTAAGACTACCCATCACAACACCGGTATCGGGAACTACAGAGCATTACCTCGATGTCCGAGACCGTCTAACCAATCCGGCATCCGGAGGAGGGTTTTCACAACATAATATATACCACATCACCAATAGCAGGAATTATGTCTCGAATATCAAGATCATATTCTTAGAATTTATCTCAATTCCAAAACGAAAACCAAAATCTAGAACACAATATAAGTAAATGCCTCATATAACGTACACCAATCACTTCCCATAAAACCATCTAAAAATTGCCAATATCGATAAATACACTTTATAATACGCATAAAATATTTCCAACTAAAATTGCAATTCAAAACTCCGGGCCTAAGCCCAAAACGCAAATCAAGCACAATCTTGTAAAACATGCCATTAAAATATTCCATAAATTTATCAAAATTCATTAAATTCCCAATAAATCAAATATCATCAAAATCACATAGAAAACCATTTAAAAAAATTAAATATGCATGCATAATAAGTTTAAAGAATAAAGGGTTCACTCACCATTGGTCCACACTGTCTGATATTGAATTGCACGCCTTTCCATAATTCTCAAAATCTCTTCCACCTGTCATTAATCATTTTTAGGTTCACTAAGCATCCCAAATAACTCACACTTAATCCCTTAATTGTCTGATATTTTTAAACGGATTTTAAATGACTTCTAAATCTTCTGACAATCAAAACTACCCCGAGACAATACCCAATCGCCTCGAAAACTGTATCATTGGGTTCGTAACATCAAATACTCAAACTTTCATATTGGTAAGATTTTTAGACAGGGTGAGTACAGGAGCGGTTCAGCAGCTCTTCCACGTTCAAACTTACCTCTCGATCATTGTTGAATTCATTGGTATTTCGACCAAGGAGTACATGAGCGGTTCAGCAGTTCTTCCACTTCCAAACTAAGGTTTTTATGGCTCTTTGAGGTTGCAAGGATGAGTAAAAGCCATTAGGAACCTTCGCTTGAGGTTTCCATGTCAGAAACTCAATGGGAAAATTTCACACCTCACGGGTTTATCTCGGGTCTACGGGTATGAGGGTCTCTCATCCTCACAGTGTCCTTATAGTGTTCTTCTCTTCTCAGACTCACCTCTCCTCTCCTCACCCTTTCCTTCATCTTGTTGTTTTTCTCCACAGTTTCTATTTTTTTTCTTCATTCAGTTCTTCTCCATCGAACTCACCCCAAAACCATGTTTTCTTCTCACATACATGTATATGTATATATATATATATATATATCCATATGAATGCAATTAAGTCGGTAGTAGGGAGATTAAGCAGCAAAATATAGAACTTTCTAGGACATCCTAGTCCACACATATAAAATGACCAAATTGCCCTTGGTATCCAAAATTACCATATTGCCCTTAACCACTTTTTGACCCGTGTCGTATCCTTCACATGTCCGATTTCGACGTACTACCCGTCTACAGACTCAAGGCACTAAGACCTACATAATGGTACTGGCCAATCATCCACACAGTTATCATATCAATGATTAATATCATCCACTAATGCACACAAGCCTCATCTCCAAGCGTCTCAATGTATCACAATTCTACGTGATGTCTATCCAAAAATCAAACTTAGTACTGTTGGACACGCCTAAAATCTCATTACTTTGTTCAGGCTTAGCCTTTGCTAGCCAAACTGGGCAAATTATTAACTCGAACATGAGTTATAAAAAGAAACAACACAAGACATGAACTTGCACCTTGAACCCTATTCGTCAGGATCTCCAAAATTTAATCATCACTTTCGTACCTCATTTTAGACCACATAATCACAAACCATGGGAACTTATAATTAACCAACTTTCTTAACCAAGATGGGACCCACCTTTCTCCAAATCAGTATAACCATATCCAAATGAATTACTAAGACACAGACATCAAAAGTATCAAAATCAAATAAATAATTCATGTCACCTTAGGATATTGTCCAAGTCACTTGCCAGCTCTTACCATGATTGTATTAGTAATAACATAGCTTACAAGTTAAACCACACCAACCTTAAAGCCAAGCTGAACCAAATCTCCATTCAAGTGTCAATCCTACTGTTTACTAGCCATATGAACAAACTTGCATCCCGGCATGGACCATATGTGAACATCTTAAACTTTGACCATCAAAAACATATCACCATAATGGTGAACATAATTTAGGGATTTACTTACATAAACTTCATGCTTGAACCAAGTCAAGAGATTACCAAACCAAAATTAAGCTCAAGTATAGCATCCACGAAGTACTATGAAGTATTCATATCCAACTTACGTAAGCATTAACTTAATACCAACAGGAGCTTGCAACCATAACTTGAGTTGACAGGATCTAACCCGAAAACACAAGAACAGTACACTCGGGTCCTACTCCCGTCTGACAAAAATGTCGTCAGACAAGGGATAAACGCAATTTCCACTAATTCATGCCTCCGCCTCTCGAGCCTCGATCTCCGTGCAGCGGTCCTGGAGGGTTGCAAAACCTAGAAATCATGTGAGTAGACAAAAGAAACAGTTTAAAAACGTAAGTTGAAAACATTTATCCTTTTTACCCTCCGTTTTCCAAAACCATGCATGCATATGAAAACTGGTTCAAAAACTATTTCACTTCGATTTAAAATGAGATACAATTTATCGTTCTCGAAGTACGTGAAAATGTATATACAACAAGTATCAAATGACAAGCCATCACAACAATCAACTCAAATCCAGCACATCAATCACAATGTCAAACATCAACCACTGCCTTATAGGCAGGCACCCATGAATTTACTCAAGAACCAGAACCCAGCTTGACATCTGAGATTAACCAACCATCAGCACGATCGCATCACACACTACAATCATTACATCAAACTATAACTATCATCAACCATCACATCACAAGGGAACTACCGGTAGGCCAACACATACACACGTGCTCGGGAACTAGAGCCCCAAGCTCGACGTCCGAGTCACCACAACACAATATTAGGAACTGGAGCCTCGGGCTCGACCTCTGAGACTCACAACCAAACAACACAATCACAGCAACATTCTCACATCACACAAATCCAGGAATACACATTCACATCATAACTCAACATCACACCTTATCACAAGCATCTCACATTATCACAAGCATCTCACATTATTACATTTCGCGTATATCGATGAACACATATTCACACCACCACATCAATTCCAAGGATCTACACACATCACAATACCTTCCACAACTCAAATTTACAACCAGAATCTCAAGCCTAAGCCCACAACCAAAACAACCGTTTTCTTGGAACACATGCTAGTAAGGTCAATTTTGTAAAATCATTCAGAAATTATATAAAAATCGAAATTCTTCTCAAAACATGTTATTTCACGTCATAATCCACATTCCATTCAAACCACATTCAAAATAGACACAAATTGTGATTTACAGAAATTCTCGAAAAACACGTATTAAAATAATACTAAAATAATTAGAAAATCACCGAAATTCCGATAAAATTCCCAATCATGCCAAGACCACCAAATCACATAAAAATACATTTAAATCTTGTAATTATGCATGCGTAAGAGTTTAGGGAAGGAAAGTCCATTCACACACCTCAGTAGCACCGAAATCCACGTTGCACGTTTTTCTGTAAGACCTGGGAAAGTCACCTCCTGCCAAAATTCACATATAAGGGTCACCGATCATCTCAATTAACTCCTAATTTAATCTCATAATTTTCCAGGATTTTTAAACGTATTAAAACAAACCCTAAAACCTTTGGACACCCAAAACTACCTCGAAACGGTGTCTGATCAACTTGAAACTTGCGCCATAATGTTCGTGACATTGAATATTCAAACTTTCATGTTGCACGTAAATCGAGAGCATGACTCACGTTCCCAAAAAAGCCTCTGTGTGTGGGCCCCATGTGTGGGGGTACTATAGGACCATCTTCAACCTTTGGTCACCCGATTCCCCTGCAATTCGGGTCGCCCGACTTGACCCAGCCTATTCTCCCTCAAATCTCATTATTTTTCACTCATTTTCCGTCCAAAATACTCTACACTAACCCAAAAACAACTCTAGAACTTAAAAACACAAGAAAACACAACCTAACGTAAGGGTCACAACTCACCAAATTCAGCCAATGTTATCCTTCAATTCCTTGTTCAATTCCAGAGTGCAAAACATGGTTTCTGGGTTAGTTAAGGTTGCAGGGATGACGGGAACATGGTGGAAAGCTTGTTTCCAAGCTTCCACGTCAAAGATGTGGTCGAGCAACCTTCAACCCGAAAAACCCTCTCGGGTTCAACCTTGCTCACTTCATTTCGAGCTTCTCCCATCTCTATCTCTCACTTCCCTCTTTGTCTTCTTCCCTGTCTTCTCTAGTTTCTCTCCATCTCCTTTGTTTTCCTATTTCCCTTCTTGGCCAAAAACATACAAAACTCACATACACACTCATTAATATCAAACACAAACACACATATAATACAAGGCGATGTACATTTTTTAATTAGACAAGGGACATGTGTCATACCCCCCAATTCAGCTACCAAAATATCTCACAAGTCCAATTAACAAAATGCCCTTCAAGCCCAATTACCAAATTGCCCCTACATAATCTAGACCCGAATCGAAATCGTCTAAGCTTTGTTTTCTGCATGTCGCCTGCCAACGTACTCAGGAGATAGAGAACTTTCTAACAGCGCTCCTAGAATCACCAAAAGTCATTCTAATCAAAAAGTCAATTTTTTAACTTTGACCAAGAAAAGTCAACATTTGACTTTAGGGGCAAAATTGTCAATTTCATCCAAATTTTTCGATTTTTACTCTCGTTGAAGGTCCGGGTCCTTACATGAGTTCCTTCCGAACTCCTATTATTTTCTTAAAATTGCACTCAACATCTTCACCTTCCAACCTCTTTTCGGATTACAGTTCTCAATTTCGACCTCTTTCGAATCGTAATTCTAATTCCATGGTATCACTAACTTCCGAACATATGGCATTATCGTTAATATTCACTCTAAAACGAAACACATAACCTTTAGAAGGTGCCAAGATGCCTACTTTCTTGATCCCAAGCGCATAACCAACTCCTAAAACAAAGAACTACAAGTCCACCAACTTTCCCTCACTATTTATGTTTCCCTTTTCAAATATAGTTAACCACATAATACCTTTACTACATGTCCTAGAACTGGACATCCCTCTAGGCTAATCGTCCATCTGTGGGTGGATAGCAATGCTAACATATAAAAACATTTGAAATCACTTCTACGCATTGTATCAAAATCCTGATTACCACTACATATTCAATCATACTTTTGTGTGGTCTCTTAACCTCATCAATCAGTCATTCATATGATGCTCCATGTGAAGATTTTATCTCGACCAACCCATTGTGTTAAGGGGTCTTTGGAACTTATCTTTCATGTCTGATCTCATTATTTTTGTATTAGGCTTTGAAGTATCCCATGTACTCTCCACAGTTATCAGAATGGATACACTTGAATTTCATGCATGTCTCACATTCAACAGTGGCATGGAACAAGTGAATTTCATGCATGTCTCACATTCAACAGTGGCATGGAACTTCTTGAACACTTCAAAGACTTGATCTTTGGATTGGATTGCAAAGGCCCACACCTTTTTGTAATGATCATTAATGAAGGTAACAAAGTATCTTGCACTACCAAGAGTGTTATTGGTCAAAAGCCCACAAACATCAGAATGAACAACAACCAGTATATTGGGTTTTCTAGGTGCAAATTTATAACGGAATGAAGCACTATGTTTTTTTCCAACCAAACATCAATGCATTGATCTAGAGGTATACCTTTTTCTTTCAATCTGGTTAATACCTCTCTTTTGGCAAGAATTTTCAATCCCTTCTCACTCATATAACCCAAATGTTTGTGTCGTAATCTAATCACTGAATTTGATTAGTTGATTGCTGCATTGACATGCTAATTACTGATCCTGGAATGTGTCATATAAAGTGTATTCTCATTCTTTGCCCTTGCTAACACTAAAAAGATTTTGATGAGCTTCTATTTTCCACCTCCAATCACATTGGTGTAGCCTTCATCATCTAGTAAGTTGGGAGAGATCAAATTAAGACGCATGTCTGGAACATGTCTCATATTCTTGAGAGCCATAGGGAAACCTATGTTGATCTCAAGAGCTATTTCTCCTCTTCCCACAATCTTAGACACTTTGTCATTTCTCATCCTCACATTTCCAAAATCTCTACTTGTGTAGGATGTGAAAAACTCCTTTCGGGAAGTAACATGGAATGATGCGCCAGAATATACAATCCAACATGAATCTTGAGAAGTTAGATTGATAAAACCATCATCACAAATAATGATCACTTCATCGCCTTTAGAAGTAGTAGAGGTTGTATCCTTGGTTTCATTCTTCCCATTAGCTCCATTCCTTTGCTCCTTTTTGAGCTTTCTACATTCTTTCTTCATGTGACCCTTCTGATCACAATGGTAACATTTTATCTCATTTCTTGGTTTGTAGCTGCCTCTAGAATGGCCTCTTAACTTGCCTCTAGAGCGGTCACAGTTGTGGGATTTTCTTTAAGAATTTCTTCCACGATTCTCTATAATAAGACTCTTCGACTCAATTGATATCTCTTGTTCTTTCCTCCTCGCTTCTTCATTTAATAAGTTTTCCTTCACCAATGGTAGAGTTAGGACACCATGAGGAGCGGAGTTGCTAAGGGGAACCACGAGTGTGTTCCATGTATGTGGTAGAGAGCTAAGTAACAAAAGTGCTAACAATTCATCTTCAAGCACCAGTTTCATGGTTGAGATTTGATTCACCAATTCTCGAAAATCGTTCAAGTGTTCAGAAACATTTTTCGACCGTCTTTGTACTTCAAATTCACCAATCAATGAATAAGCAAAACTTTGTTTTGAGTAGTCTCTCTCTCGTACATTGACTTTAATTTTGTCAACATTTGGAAGACATCAGTCTCTTTTAAAATGTGGTGAAAAACACTTTGGTCGATCTATGGACAGATTTCTTCACTAGCTTTTCGGTTTAGGATGGTCCAATAATTGTTAGATTTATCTTCTGGTTTCTCACCATTGCACATCAATACCTCGTACAACGAGCCTATGTGGCTTTGATACCACTTTTTGGGAAGATGCACAACTTATCAAGATCAAACTGTTCCTACCCTCAGAATAAATTATGTAAATAATTTGATAGAAATAAAGCGGAAATAAAAAAGGTGAAAGAGAACACCAAAATTTAACAAGGTTCGGTAGTGTGCCTACGTCCTTGGACAACAGCTCCAAAATTCTTTCACTATGAATAATAGGATTACAAGTAAAATCTCACTCAAAGTTGGATACACAACTCACTCTTGGATTCACTCAAGAGGATCTCCCTTTTCTCTCTTAATCTCACAAAGAAGTTATCTCTATATTTCTCACATAAGGAGGAACTCTCTTCTCACACTCACTTTGGTGGATCACTTGTTGCTTGAAGGTTGATTGAGAATGTTCAATCGCTCTCCTTTATATAGAGATGAATGAAAGCAAGCCATCAATGCATAGTCATGCCCATCCCAAATTCGCTGAAAAATCAAACTGGTCTTACTTCCGTCAGATAACTTTTTGTCAAATATGGGATTTCTCAATTTTTATCGTATTTTGAACTAATTACATTAACCAAATAGAATTCCTCCATTGCAGGGTACCACCCACATCCAACCCACTAATCCCATTGATTCAGTTTTACGTTATTATCATTTATTAAATTTGTTGATATTCAAATGTAATTAATTACGTTCATCAAATGTATACACAACATCATGCCAACACATCATTTTTTACATCTAATTCACCATCATATAATTACTAACATAACTATCATCGTTGAATCATCATCCATCTAATCATTGCCTAACCAAGTTTTCCTAACAATTATTTGGCCAAGTCAAGGCGTATGTTGTAAATGTAACCCTTATACATTACTAATATCCAAAGTAACCTGAATGGCTTATAACTTGGTTAACATAATATGGTTACTAATTTTAAAGTATATTCATTTCAACTTACTACAACTCTTTAGGATTCTTAATTCATAATTACATCATCCTTGTCCATTTCATTAGTACACTCAATTTCCAAAATTAATCATCTTCTGTAGCCTTTCTTGAATTCCTCATAATATTCAAAATATGACTTGAATTAGAATCATAAACTTAGTATAAGCATAACTCAAATATTCGCCTGACACTACCTCCTAAAGGGATCCAATAATTTTGAAGATTGTACCATAAAACTCAGAATTTCAAGACAAAGACTTTTCGTATTGACCAAACGGCGAGTGACTGTTGCACCCGCCTTCACACGCCGGTGGTGCTCCTTGTGTGTGTGTCAGCCACGCGCCTGTCACAAGGGTCACCGCTGACCTCGCGTTGGGTCGGCCCTCGAGCATGTGTGCAATTACCGACTCGGGCGGCCATGATCCGACACGGAAACTGCCGTTTTTTGTCCTTTTTCTTAGTTTCTTCCACCAAAATCCTCCAAATTAATCTAGAAAGAGATATACATGCTCAAAATAACGGAAAACGTACCTAGAGATAAAAACTCAATTTGAGACTTACAACCAACTTCCAAACTCTATGTTCTAGCATTTTTTTCACGTTCAACCCTTCCATTTTCATCCCACTATGACTGTAAGGACCTTATTAGCATTCTGGAACTCTTTTCAGAGCCTAGGGAGCCTTATCTTAGTTTGTTGGATCATAGTTAACGTTTTTGGGTTTCTTCCACGAGTTGGGATGTTTCTTCCTCTTCTAACCTTCTTTCTCCACCTAATTTTGTTTCTCCTTCCCCTCTTTTTCCTTCTTCATTCCTCATTTCCCCAGTTTCCATCACAGTGGCCTTTCTTCAGGGTTTTTCTTCTTCCACTTTTATTTTTCTCCAATTCGGCCACCATTCACCAACTTTCCACTTCTCACACAAACACACATATTTATATATGGAGTAAGTTAGTGGGAAAAAATGGGAGGAAATTTTGATGATTATTTTAGAATCCTCTAGGTTTTTCTAGTAAAATGACATAAATACCCTTTTACCCAAAATTACCAAAATACCCCTACCTTATTTAGGTCCAAAACAAACTTATCAGAACTCCATTTTCAGCATACCACTTATCTACATATTCAAGAGTTCAAGATCTATGTAGCAGTCCTCACGAAACATTCATATGAATACCCGATCAAAAAGTCAACCTTTTGACAATCAGGAGCAAAACCGTCATTTTATTTTTCTCGAAATTTCGGATCATTACAGAGTTGGCTCAAATTAATCTCATGTTAATTCCCATGAGCATAATATTCTTTACCAATAAGTGATCTTCCTTATTTTCATGCATAAGAATGAACCTAACCTAAATCACATTTATGCATAATCATCACATGTGCATTTGGGTATTAAAGTCTTCATTTTGGGAACTCCAAAAAATTATATTAATTCACCTCCACTTAATGGAGGGATTGACCCATCAATTTGAACTCATGGACTATAAAATTTAGGCTTTTAAACTTAAATGTACCCTGTATTTACACGCTTGTCACACTTTACACCTTATTTTCATTATTCGCTTAATATACACCTCGAAGCGCAGAGAGAGATGACGACAAAGCAGGCGTCGAATGAAGCCATGGCGACATTAGCTGAGAAGGCACCGATCACGGCAGAGAGGAAGGTCTGAAATGATTTGGCGACCAAGATCTTCAAGCCCTATAATAAACACTCTTTAGCTTAATTTTATATTCACTTCACATGTTCATGCATACTATGAAATTAAATGTAGTTGATTGATTAATTAGTTTTTGATTTGTTTGTTGTTAATTAAGACATGCCTAGAGCTATGAGTGCATTTGATATAGAGAACATCAACGGGGCACATAGGGTATGTTGACACCATTTCTAACCAGACCCACTAGGTCGTATACTTAAAGCCCAGACTCCGTTCAAGGCCCAAAACTACTGTACTTACACAGCCCCAACACCGGGCCCAATGTGGGATGCCACGTGAAAGTCTATCTACCCTAGATCTACGTAACACGTGTCGGCACGTAAATCGAGAAGCGTTTGTCCCACATCGAAACTATGGGAATTGAACATCCTATCTACCCATACATAAGGGGTACACATTTTCCAATAAAGGTAACTAATATCTACTATTCATTATTACTCTACCAAACTTACCCTTTACTATTTTCTCTTACGAACAAAGTAACTAACTTGACCGTCGGAGAGCCTTAGGTCGGCACCACACTAGTGCCCGTACTAACGGAAACCCACGATTCACTTGAGTTGACAGGTCACGAGGAAGGGTTGATCTGGATTAGGGATGATAAATTCCAGAATTACCCTTAAAATTAACTATTATTTGGTAAATTTAATAGAAAAGATGCTGAATAAAATGACTCGATCATTTCAGAGCGCATAGTAAGTGGATAATAAAAACAAGGTGTAAAGTGTGATGAACGTTCGAATACAAGGCCATGGCAAAATTTATTTCTGAATTTTCCTACGTTCCAGCGGGTGCCGCAAATGAGACCATGCCATCCAGTCCCACATCCATAACACGTACTCTGGATGAGGAGAACCCCCAGATCGACCCTGCTCGCTCGACTTGGCTCCTCTACGTCGACGGATCAGCCTGCCACAATAGGTCCGGGGTCGGACTTGTCCTCACCATACCGGATAGGGTCCGAATGGAATACACCCTTCGTTTTTTGTTCATGGCCTCCAACAATGCCGCTGAGTATGAGGCCCTCCTTGCAGGACTCCACCTTGCCAAGACCATGGAGGCAAAACATATCAGAATTTATAGCGATTCACAGCTTATCGTCAACCAGACCAAGAACAAATATGAGGCCAAAGACTCTTCCATGGCGGCATATAGAGCATTGGCAAAGTCTCTCCTATGTGGTTTCCACAGCTATGCAATCACTCGGATTCCACACTCCGAAAATAGCCACGCTGATACTCTCGCCCAGCTTGCATCTTCCCTCGATGAGAAACAGAGTCGAAATGTACTGGTCGAAATTCTTAATCAACCTAGTACACAATGCTCGGCGGTCTGCGCAATAGACACTGGCTACACATGGATGACCCCGCTGCTGGGATTCCTCACAAACGAAACTCTCCCTTCCGACAAGATCGAGGCAAAAAAGATCTGGCGGCAGGCAGCACGGTATATACTCATCAACGACCAACTCTACAAGCGGGGCTTTACTCTGCCCCTCCTAAAATGTCTAGTCTCGGAGACAAGCAGAGCCATTCTAAAAGAGATACATGCCAGTATTTGCGGAAATCACTCTGGACCACGATCGTTGGCCCATAAAGCTTTCCGACAGGGTTTCTACTAGCCAACCATGCATGGGGATGCGGCAACGTTGACCAAACGGTGTGATAAATATCAACGGTTCACCCTTCTCTTCCATTTACCTCCAGATAACCTCACACCCATGATCAGCCCCTGGCCCTTCTCATTGTGGGGACTTAACTTAATCGGGAAAATGCCAGCAGGGAAGGGCAAGACAGAGTATGCAGTGGTAGTAGTGGGGTACTTCACAAAGTGGGTAGAGGCAAAGGCTTTGGCTTCCATCACCATGGCCCAGATTGAAACGTTCTTCTTCCAGAACATTATTTGTCGTTTTAGTCTCCCACACATAATTGTCACGGACAACGGAAAATAATTCGACAACGCACGCTTCCGTGCCTTCTATGACAGACACAATATCCGTCTCTGCTTTGCCTCACCAGCTCACCCTCAATCCAATGGACAGGTAGAAGCCATCAAAAAAATCATCAAACATTCGAGTCGGTGTATAGCCCTACTCGGCTTACACCAACACTTAAACTCATACAAACGAGTCAGGGTTCAGTCTTACTCAACCTACACCCCAACACTTGCTATTTTTTACTTAAACATTCGAGTCGGTGCACAACTTTACTCGGCTTACACCAACACTTAGACTCAAACATACGAGTCGGGGTTTGGTCTTACTCGGCCTACACCCCAACACTTGGTATTTTTGACTCAAACATTTGAGTCAGTGTATAGACTTACTCGGCTTACACCAACACTTCGACTCAAACAAACGAGTCGGGGTTTGGTCTTACTCGGCCTACACCCCAACACTTGGTGTTTTCGACTCAAACATTAGAGTCGGTGTACAGCCTTACTAAGCTTACACCAACACTTAGATTCAAACCTACAAGTCGGGATTCGGTTTTACTCGGCCTACACCCCAACACTTGTTATTTTTTACTCAAACATTAGAGTCGGTGTACAGCCTTACTCGGTTTACACCAACACTCAGACAAACAGGTAAGTCAAAGGACCACTCGGTCTACGAATCTTATTCGATGGTTCAAGTCAGATTTCATTCATTAGGCAGACCCATTAAGCTCGATCTGCAAGAACATTACAAAATTGCAGCAAATTTAAATAATTACAAGGCACATGTCCTAAACTAATATCCTAAACTAACTCTTCCATCTGCTGCTCGGCTTGCGGTGCTACCTCCACCTCTAGCTCTGGCTCTTTTGGAGGATCTACTGGGTCGGCCACTGGCTAGGAACTTGGCTGCACAACCTTCTCTTCCTCTTCCCCCAACTCGTCCTCAAACATGTCGGCTGTGATATCCTGGCCGAGCCAGGGGGTCTTCACGGTCAGACGGGGGTTGTGCAGGAAAAGGTTGCGGAAGAACTCCTTCTCACAATCGGCGGTATATTCGTTCTTCAACTGGTCCAGCTCCTCGGACGCTTTAAACTCGACCACAGCAACTTTCCTCGCCTCTTCCAGGTTGGCCTCCCTAGTCGACTTCACCTGGTAAAGCTCCTTCTAGTGCCTTAGTCGGTCCTTCTCCTTGGCCTCCAGGTCGGCCTTCACCTGATCTCTAGAGGCTAGGTCCTCTTGAGTCTTCCACCTCTCGGCTTCCAACTGACGAGTGAGGTCAGCCGCTTGCTTCATAGCTCTCTCGACCACTTGAAGCTTAGGAGTGAGCTCCTCCTGCTTCTTCCTCAGCCGATCCTTTTCCCTCCGAGAAGCCGACACCCTCCTATGGGCATTCCCAAACTGGAGGTAGACTTTACTGAGGGCCTGCACATGACACAACTTAGTACATACTCAACTCGGCTGACCGGCACTGAACCTCGGCTAGCTCGTTCAAGGGAGTGGAGGCCCCCTAACAACCCCTTTGAGTAATGGCACCATCTGCCTCGGGAAACAGAGGGTGGCCTCGGCACTGGTCCCCTCGCAGACGGCCTTTCCCTCGGTGAACACACCAAGGTTCACGTCCCCCTTCCTCTGCAACATCTCCAGGATCTTCACATCCAATCGAGGGGGGACGATAGAGGATTGAACTATGGTGCTGGCATGGTCCGCTTGCCCCCAATCTCCTCCTTCGCCGACAGGATCATCTTGGCTTCTTTTCGGTCCTTCGTCCACCTGGGGTCAGGGGAAAGCACTCAGTCTCCCTCAATGGTGCTCTGCTTTCTCTTGGGAGACCAAGTTGGAGGCGTTGGCGGCCTCGTCTTTGAGGACTAGCCCTGCTTTGAATGGTCGGTCCGCTCATGCTGTCCTTTGTCGGCTCGGTCTTTCTTCCTCTTGAGGAGGAGCTCAAGGCGCTCGGTAGCCTTCGAAAGAGAGGCGGACTTCGGAGAAATCTTATCAGCCTTCATTCTCAGCTGCTCATAATCTTTCAAAATCTGGCTACCGAGATGATATGAGACTGCAACACCGAGCTATCAGTCAGCATATGTACAAAAAAAAAACAATAAACCGCTTACCCTCATCGGTATCGATGAGGCGGACTTTGTACTGGAATCCAGGCAACCGAAGGATGCGTCATTTGCGATTTAGGTCGTCCAAAATCTCCCTCACTCGATGAAAAATTGTTTTCTCTTCTGGTGCAATTTCTTCTTCGGAGAACAAACCCGCACACCAAGAACCGGTTAGCCAACACAACCATACTTAAGCATATAAAATCTAAACAAATACAACAAATGGTCAGTCTATTCTATAACTATCAACCTTGGGTCTGAAATCTGGAAGGTATCGGAGGTCTCTCGGTGTTCCCTTCCCAGTTACCACCGACCAGGCAGAACTTCGTCTTGTACGACTTCTGGGAGGTCGGTATGTCCAGGATAAACTCCCCTCGTTTGCTCTTATTGCGATGGCGGACGAAGACCCATCCGGTGCTCTGTTGTTGGAACCTAAAATCGTATAAGTACATGAGTTGGCATAGGTCAGCTCCGGTTGCTCGGTCCATCGGAAGACCGTGTAAAGGGAGTAGAGCACAATCCACACGTTAGGATTGAGCTAACCGAGTGCCACCCACATTTTCTTCACCATCCTCCGCAGCCAGGGGTGCAGGGGAAGCCTCGCCCCATGGTGCACCAGCTCAGTATAAAATAATGCCATACCGACCAGAGGGTTACTCGGTCTCTCCTCTTTTGTCGGTAGCTGCATCGTCACCGATTCAGGAACTCCGAACTCGATCCTCATCTTCATCAAGCCTTTCTCAATCTCCTTGTTGACCATTTCGTCAACAGTGAAAGCAGCACGTTTAATCAAAACGGAGTTCGGGACCGACTCATCATCGGTTGGTCTCCCCTTGTTCAGCTGCACAGTACCCTTGTCTCGGCCGTGGGTCAGCTTCAACGCTCGGTGAACGCCCACATTGACTATTGTCTCGGCGTCTACCAAGAGGTTGCCATCGCCCGACCTACCTGTCGGCTTAACCTCTGTACACGTCTCTGTTGTCCTACCGGATGACTCAGCCGTACTATGCACCGACTGTGCCCTATTTTGTGCCTCGACCGAGTGGACCTCATCCTCACTCCCGAAGATGGGAATGAGAACCTGCACACTACTACCTGATGACTCACCGCCCTGTGAGTCGTAGCACTTACCCTCGGATACCGAGTCACTATCGACGGACATCTACAAAAAAAAAAGGAAAAATAAACAGAACATAAGAAGACCGACTCGGACCTATGACGATCTAACCACAAACCTCACCAAGTTCATGTCCAGTCTTCACCAACACCCACTTTAATCGAACAAATGGACTTGAAGGATACTTACTGTTTTTTTTTCACAGAGGAATGTTGGTCGGAAATTGCAAACCACCGTATGCACCACCACCGAGAGCTGATCGGAAATCGCCTTTCTAGTTCGACAGCGTTTTCCCAATTTTCTCAAAAACACAAAGTGAGCAAAAAGGTAAAAGCTCCTCATATTTATAGAAATTGGTGCACAGACTACGAGGCGTCACCCCTCTCAGTGGCCGACACGTGTCGTGACCAATCAATCGTACTGAACACGTGTCAACCATCTATCCAAGGAAGCCCAACCTTCCTTCCTCACCTCACCAGCGACTCACATACACCGCTCGGTGCCCACAACTCCCCCGCAGGCGTTAGACCTCGACACCGACTCACATACACCGCTCGGTGCCCTCCACTCTACTGCAGGCATTGGACCTCGATACTGACCCACATACACCGCTCGGTGCCAGAACCTACCAAGCCAGCTGATTGGCCCTCATCACCGACCATGGCACCACCACCGACCGACTATGCAATACTTGACCGACCGTAATGTTGGTAGCCGAGTTGCCTTCCCTAAAGACCGACCACTTTACACTTCTTCGCCGTGACCGAGTGTGTCTCGGTGGACTCTCCCGCCAGGGGACTTGGGGGACTACCGATATACTTCCCACCAGGGTCTGGGAGAATGAGACAAGCCCCCGACCGAGAAATTCCACCTCAGTCAAGAACTTGGGGGACTTCTGTTGACACCATATCTGACCAGACCCACTGGGCCGTATACTTAAAGCCCAGACTCCGTTCAAGGCCCAAAACTACCGTACTTGCACAGCCCCAACACCGGGCCCAATATGGGATGCCACGTGAAAGTCTATCCACCCTCGATATACGTAACACGTGTCGACACATAAATCGAGGAGCGTTTAACCCACATCGAAACTATATGAATTGAACATCCTACCTACCCATACATAATGGGTACACATTTTCCAATAAAGGTAACTAATATCTACTATTCACTATTACTCTACCAAACTTACCATTTACTATTTTCTCTTATGAACAAAGTAACTAACTTGGCCTTCGGAGAGCCTTAGGCCGGCACCACACCAGTGCCCGTACTAACGGAAACCCCCGATTCAATTGAGTTAACAGGTCACGAGGAAGAACACGCGTCATTTGGTGATTGGGCGACGAGTAATCGACAGTTGGAACATTTAACGCTTTAACGGGGTAACTTCACAGTGGGTATGGGGTGATCTGGATTAGGGATGATAAATTCCAGAATTACGCTTAAAATTAACTATTATTTGGTAAATTTAATAGAAAAGATGCTGAATAAAATGACTCGATCATTTCAGAGTGCATAGTAAGTGGATAATAAAAACAAGGTGTAAAGTGTGATGAGCTTTCGAATACAAGGTACATTTAAGTTTTAAGAAAAAAACTTTAAATTTATAGAAAAATGAACAGGTGAAAGTGAGTGTTTTGAAGTGATTCACTTGGTGGTAGCGTACACACAAAAATTGAACAGAAATATGTGTTTTGAATTTTCGACTACCTGATGATAAAAATTGACCATCAAAATCGAATGTGAGTCCTCTCATTCCTTGTGGGTTAAGAACCCCTATCTTTCTATTTCCTCTTACTGACATATTTATGTAAAAAAAAATTAGCGGAGATATAATGTATTTGTGACTTCTTTTGACATTTCTTTAGACAATCTCTTTGTCTGTGATGAAAATATCGGCAGTTTCGCCGATATTTCCATTGAAATTTCTATAAAATAAAAGCTCGACATCAAACATGGGGGAAAGAAATTTTTTCCCCCAATATCCATAATTTCGGTAAATATCGACGATTATCGTCAAAATTAACCAATAATCACCAGTAATCCCCGATACTCATATTCAAAGAAAAAAATATTGCTCAATTTCCACATCATCTTCACCTTGTCCAGTAGAACAAGGGCGATCAGTAGAACAGGGGCGGTCGACTCTCCTGACCTGGGTCCAACATGAAATCTCAAGTGATGTCGACAACGGTTTCTGGGTTCATGGTTCCGATTCCTCTTTCTGGTCGCATAATTGAAGAAATAAGTTGTGCGGCAGGCGAGACTTACCAAAAATGAGTGGCCTGAATGTATGAATGTGAAGAACCTCTTTATTCTCGAAGCTTGACGAGTGGAAGAAGTCTGAAGTTTTGGTTTTGGGAATGAGGAGAGGGATAGGGAAAGGGAGAATATCCAAGCGATGTGGGTGTGCTATGGGGTTTTTTTCGAGAAATAAAAAATAAAGGGGTTATTGGACTAAATGCACCATGAACTCGCACCTTTGCCACTCAGCTCTTTTTCCGTCCAAGGTGTTATGTTGCTCGTGAAAAGTCTATGTAGCACCTACGTGGATAAAAGTATATTAAATTGGAAAAGGGCATTTGGAGAACTTCACAATTGGCCCTTTCAATTCGAATCCCAAATCGAGAAACCCTAAATCAATACGAAAAACCCTAAATTGAGAAATCCAGTTCTTGCTTCATCAGGCGTCGACACAAACCCAGGCTTCGACGGAAACACAGCCTTCGACGAACCCAGGCCTCGATGTGACCCACCTTCCCCCATCGATGCGACCCACCTTCCCCCATCGATGCGACCCACCCTGTTCTCATCCACAAGACCATAAAAGAATAAGAGTTGGAGGAGCATGAAGCCAGACATTGCAACTGTGGGAAAAAAATGTAAAATCCTGACTTCGTGGACTAACAGACATCCCGGGAGGAGATTCCAAGTGTGTCCATGTTCTGAGTAATGAAAAATCAAAAAAATTGTGTTTTAAGTGAATGAAATTACGAAGAATACGCAAGTATGTTGAAATTAGGTTTATTACTTTAACTTTTAGATGGAAAATGTTCAAATTCTATTCAATTGCTGGGTTTATATGTAAGTTATTGATAATAGAGTTTGTTTTGATGCAGGAAAACAAATGTGGGTATTAGGAATGGTTTGATCCTGAAATGTGTCATTGGTGCAAGGAAATCATACCTGGATTGTTGAGGAAACTAGTAAATTGGAAGAGGATTTAAAAAGGTACAGAGCTAGGACAAGGAAGCTTTGGGTTGCCCTAATTGTAGCCTGTCTTTTGTCAATGTTTAAGAAGACTGAAGTTTAGGTTTAACGATTTCCTCACAATCTAATTTTGTTAGTAATCGATGCTAAATGACAATGTAATTTGGTAATGTAATCTATGGATTGTTTTAGCAATGTAATGATGGTTATTTAAGCCTTTTTGCAATGTAATTCTATGGAATTTTCTATCAAATTCAGCATTTCTGTAATATGTTACAGGGTGAAAATTTGGTAGTTCAGGGTGCAAAGTGACACATGTATTAGTAGTTTGGGGTGCAATGTAATACTCAATTGGAAGTACAGGGTGCAAAGTGACAAACCTTTAGTAGTACAGGGTGCAAAGTGACACACATATAGATGAATATGATTCAACTAATCCTGCAATATTTAAGAAAGATAACTTGAAAGTGAAAACATAATTCATAACACAAACAACAATTGAAGCAAATGAGATATAATAACATTATCCAATAGTGCAAAAGTAGGCCATTTTGTCTGTTACATGGTACAATGAAACACAAAAGTTGTAGTCCATGATGCAATTAAATACAATAGGTGTAGTCCAAGGTGCAAATTGACACTGAAAACACCACCAAACAAAACGTTCACCAATTAGCTTGCACCAACTAGCCTACGCCTATATGTCTTGTATTTGATGCTAACACCTAACCTAACACACAAACCAGCCTACAAAACCATATGCCTTATTGTTGATGCTACATCTTCCTCCTTGCTGAAGATTTGAACCTAAGTTTCTTACTTTAGGGTTCAGTCAATGGAAGAGGATTTTGTGTAGGCTGTGTTTGTGGTAGAGTTTGGTGTTCTAAATTAGGTTCGTTGGGGCTGGGATTAGGTTTGGGGCTGGATTCTGTTTGGGATTGGGGCTAGGATTGGGTTCTGTTTGGGATTGGCGCTGGGATTAGGGTTGGGATCCTTCTTGCTGACTGGATCCACTTGTCTTGGCTCGTTCCCTCCTTGCTTTAGCTTCAATTCTTTTTCTTCTCAAGCTTTCAGCCTTTCTGTAATAGGCTTATGTAAAACATACATCAAACCAACAATCAAACAAGCGTCCAAATGAGGTAAATAAGAATTCATAACTAAGGTGATTTATACCTTACATTTGTTAAGCCTATGCCTCAATTGACAACAACTGCTGCATTTCATCTCAGTGTGAAACTTGCCAAGCTTGTTTGGATTTTGGGGTAGGTTTGCCTCACCAGTAGACTTCTTCTTGTTTTTCCTTGATCTGCCTGGTTTCCTGTGGTATGTTGGGGGCTTTAAAGGAGGTAAGCCTAAGGAAAGTCATTTATCTTCACTTGTCATTGGCTCAATGATCTTGTCATAACATATAATGTAAGCCTCCTTGTTGTAGCATTCATGGAGATAAACTTATGGTTTCCCATGCAAAAAAAGCTATTGATGCACAAGCATCGGGGAATGGTATACCAGATAGGTTACATTCTCTACATGAAGATTTTTTCAATTTCAAATTCATTCTAAACTGCATCCTAGTTTGATGAGTGACTTCAAAAACTTCATCCCTTGCATGCCTTGTAACATACCACTGTCCTTCTTTTTGTTTCTCCAAAATCTGCCTTATCCTTGAACCAGTTTGGTAACCCCCCCTCCCCCCCAATTCACAACTGTCTGCTTCCTTGTAAAGTACAACATCATCAAATACGTCCTGATTCTCTCAAGTAAGGTTATTACAGGCTTGTCTCTTGCTGGCATTATAGCTCTGTTAAATGCCTCATTGAGGTTGTTGAGCAGAATATCACACTTGAAAGCTATGCTGAAATGTGACCTTGTCCACTGTCTTGGATCCATCATGCTTAACCAATCATGGGCACCAGGACTCAGAGCAGCCATTTTCATCATCTCAGTGTGGTACCAGGCCACAGTGGTGCATTTTGTGATTTTTTTTCAAGCTGCTCCTTCAATGCTAACCCCTCGTGAAGGGCATTAAAATTTACATACGTGTGTCTGGTACAATGCCTATGTTATGCTCTTGAAAATAACTCCCCTACATCCTCAAGTAAACCCTTATGCTTATCAGTGATGAATGATAAGCTAAAACTAAATATTAAAGTAAACACAAAGTCACACTCAACACTTAATAAAAACATATGCAAATTAAACCTTTTTTTTGTAGATTGTAGCATTGATAAGTAGGGATCGTTCTTAATTGGAGATTGAAGGTACCTAAACATGATTATCGTTTGATTAATTAATTAGGGGGTAAATTGGTTTTTACTAAGTTCCTACGTGATTAACTAATCTAAAATAACCTAATCTAATATTTACATGGTCAACTCATCTTTAACCTAACTCATTCATGAATTCTATTAACTTCAACCTGTGAAATCCTCTAATTCTAGTCTTACGAGTTACTTGCATATTCTCTTCAGTACGTGCCCGGGACCCTCGACGACACTTTCAATGATCTAGACTCGGGACCCCCTACATCTAGTTAGGCATTAAGCATGAACATACAAACATAACAAAAACTAGAATCATAAAACACATAGAAAATTGAATTAATACAAATCATAAAACCAAAAATAATATTAGAAATCAATTCATAAACCAAGATATTCACGCACAAAAGATAACTATAAGGTAAAGAGGTTGTGTTACACTTTTTCTCTTCAGGACACCCTATGGATACGAAGTGAATGAGCACTCTTTGGTGAGACAAGGAGGGACCCCCCAACTAAGTCACAGATGAAGGTGTAAAATATGAAGTATGGTATAATTAACCTTGCACAAGAAATCTTGAATTTATTGAAAAGGAAAAATTGGTTAAGTAGAGTTTTGGTACAAAAATAGGCGACCCTTACAAATAACCTAAGCCTCTCTATTTATAGGAGAAAATTAATCCTCAAATAAATTTTAATCCTCAAATAAATAGGAGTTTACAATTTAAATTCTAGAAGGAAAAGTAATTAAACTAATTATATTAAAGTCCTAAAGAATAAAGGTAATAAAAATATTAATTAAAAAGGTTTCCTAAATAAAAAGGAAACAAATCCAAGCTTGAACTAGATAAATTTCCTCAAAAATGAAGGAAAAATGTTGGAATAGTAACATGAAACGGATTGGTGAAAAGCTGCTAGAAACTGAGGTACCATTCGGCAGACGCTAGCCGAATATTTGGATTCATTTCGGCGGTCAACGCATGGTCAACGACGCAAGAAAGGGTGCAAATGGGTTCGGTGGACGGCAGCCAAAAAGAGAAGAGGGAATTCGGTACACGCGCATCGAAGCAAAGGCAAAGCGATGCGTTGCACACACACACACAGAACAAGGGTTCCTGAATTCGAGACACGCGCTTCGAATTGGTTATGTGCTGATCAGCCGTTGTCTACGGAATTGATTTTGGGCCTGATTACATGAGTTTGGTAGCCTCCTACCGATATCCTAAATGGGTTTTGGTGGTCTCCTTTCATTCAATCATAACTTCTTCAATATAACTCCGATTGAGGTGATTCTTTCGCCTAAATTCTCGTATTTCCATGCTCTATCCAATTCTGCACATTTATCACAAAATATATTATTTTCTACCATTGTTTAGTATTTAAACATTAAAAGGTATAAAATGATTCTTAATTCAAGGCTTATCAATGAAAAGGTACCCTTCACTGTTCTTCAAGTCCAATGCCAACAGTTCAAGGAACCACTTCCAGGAAAAGTATGACTCAACCTCCACAATGACATAAGCCACAGGGAACATGTCATTGTTTGCATCAACTCAGATAGCACTAAATAGTTGCCCATTGTGGGGACGTTTAATATGAGCACCATCCATCCCATTGAAAGGCCTACAACTAGTCAGCCAACTTTCCTTGGAAGCTCCCAAGCAGACATACACCCTTTGGAATCTAAATTGTCCATCATCTTCCATCTCATCCTTTATTTTCACTGTACTCCCTTGGTTTACCTTAACAAGCTCCTCACAATAGTCCCTGAGTCTCTCATATTGGGACCCTCTAGAAGCTGAAAGGCCATCCTTCTTGCCCTATAACATTGAGTCCAACCAGGCCTATATCCAGTTTCCTCAACTACCAACTCCTGAAATTCACCTACATCCCACTTATTGCTTGTGAGTTGCTTCAACTACTTCACATTGGCATGATAATTGACAGTCCATTTTCCACATAAATGCATGTCATTATAAGTTTTGACTTGCGGGTATTCCCTCATATTTACCTTAGAGACATATATCACAAAGGGACATCCTTCTGCCTCGACATACTTGGCCTTAATCTGGTCTTCCTTATTCACCTTGAACACAACCATTTTATGTTCATTGACAGAATATGTCCTCACAGCTTCTCAGAAAACTGCACCACTTGAAAACTTCATTGTGAGGACCCGTGCCTTGGGGGCATGGTTAGCAATCCCACATCGCCCGGGGGATCTAGGGGATGCGCCTTATATGTGTGGGCGCACATCTATCCAACTTGAGACCTTTTGGGAGCTCACTGGCTTTGGATTCTTGGGGAACTCCAAAGTTAAGCGAGTAGGGGCTAATGCAATCCCAAGATGAGTGACCCACTGTGAAGTTTCACGTGAGCTCCTCAGAACAAAACAGTGAGGGTCGGGCCCAATCTGGACAATATACTATTGGAGAAGGTTGGGTCGTGACAATTTGGTATCAGAGCCCAACCCCGACCAGAATTAAGTGTGCCAGAGAGGACGTTGGACCCCAATGGGGTGGATTGTGAGGACCCGTGCCTTAGGAGCATACTTAGCAATCTCACATCTCCCGGGGGATATGGGGGATGTGCCTTATATGTGTGGGTGTGCATTTATCCAACATGAGGGTTTTGGGGAGCTCACTGACTTTGGATTCCTAGGGAACTCCAAAGTTAAGCGGGTAGGGGCTGGTGCAATCCCAAGATGGGTGACCCACTGGGAAGTTATACATGAGCTCCCGAGAACAAAACCGTGAGGGTTGGGCCCAAAAGCGGACAATATCCTATTAGAGAAGGTCGGATCATGACATTCATCCCAAGAGAAAACTTTGGATTTTTCATATCCACCTCATTGTTAAACTCCCTAAATGGCCCAACAGACTTCCTCATCCTTGACAGTTTTTGAGGAGGTTAACCAAATCCTTTTCCTCACCAGCAGCTAGTTCTAACTCAAATGCATTGAGCCTTGGTGAATTAGGTGCTTCATCTTCTTCTTGGGCTGCCTCACCATCATCTTCAACATTTTCAACATCCATATATTCTGAAAACAAGCTCTCATCATACTCATCCATGTTTACCTCAGCCTCTTGGCTAAAGTCATCAGCAACCCACTCAAGATCTTCACTATCCTGATCATCTTCATCATCTTCCTCATCACCAGTCTTTGAATCAGATTCAGTGGAAGAATATTGAGTCTGTCTCTTTGGGAAACTTCTCCGTTTATGCACCTCCCTCATATCCACAGCCTCACTACCAATCTCTACATGCCCTGGAAGTTGGATAGTTATCACAACCTCCCTCATATACAAAGGGATACAACCTCTACTTTTTGCATAGTTATCACAGAGTTTAAAAAACTAGGCATCAGAGGTTATCTTCACCAATATTTCACTATCTATGTCATTAGAGTATACTGACAACTTAGAATGTAGATAGCCTAGATTATTCCTATGAACTTCAATTTCAAAAAGGAAATCCAATCTAATGTAATAAAGTCATAGAACTTGACTTGTCCCCCTATGTAATTCTAACAATCCTCATCTTCTATTAGTAGTTCACCTCCATAGTGAACTTTCATAGTAAAGATATATATGTCATCTACATGCATATACCAAATAGTAATTAAGAAACTAACCAACTAATTACAAACTGTGACTGATTAATGAGCTTAAGGTGCCAAAGTGTAACCAACAGTCCAAGTACAGGGTGCAACATGTAATAAATATAATTAGTACATGGTCCAAAGTGAAACCAAATCATCGAGTTTATGGTGCATAATGAACTATAACATTGAGTACAGGGTGCAAAGTGAAATCCGAACATCGAGTTCAGTATTCCCTTTGACCAGCAACAACACAAACCAAGCAGCACGACACAAAATCAATCTATACACCTCATCTTTCAACAGATATGCCATAACCAACGACACAAACTAAGTCTAGATATCCTATTTCAACATGCACATCAATTTGAGCATATTATTCGGACTAATGATAAATTAGGCAAATAAAGATACAAGCTACCCTGAGATGCATATTGAAACACAAAAGGAAGCAAAGGCATATAAACCCAGCAAGCATATTCCATGGATAATAGAAGAAGGGTGAAACCAGAAGCATGGAGGAAAGGAAAACTAACCGTAAATAGGCTGCTCAGCTCTAGGCTCACGAATAATCATATTCGAAATCGTCTGCAAACTGGAATTTTTCCCCCAGTCGTCGATTCAATCAATTCAATCGATTCAAACCCCAATTTCAATCGCACTCAAACCCTAGAAATTTTCCTCCAATTTCGACCTCGAATGCAAACTGGAGAGGAGAAGTCTAATTTGGCATTCGAGGGTCCCATTCTTATTCCACGTGGTGGCTGACATGGCAAAAGGCTGCCAGCGTGTCAAAATTTTCCATTTTACCCTTAATTTTCACGGCAACATAACACTTTGAACGGAAATGAAAGAGAGACGTTGAAAGAGAAAGGACTGATGCAAGGAATAAAGAAAGAGGAAATGGTTGGGCTGCTCCAACAGTAGAGACGTTGAAACTTGAAACTTGTAATAGGATAGGTATGCAATTAATTATTAATTTAATATTGTATAACTCAATCATGTCTTCGGTCTTCCCACTCGGACCGACTAATTTCTTATAAAAATGAAATAATTTTTTTTCCTCATTTATTTTATTATTATTATTATTATTATTATTATTATTATTATTATTATTATTATTATTATTATTATTATCCTTATCCATAATTCCTTATTATCCTAATCCTCATCATTATCGTCATCTTAATTCATGCTTTCACATCTTTATTTATAATTGTTAATTTATTATTAACAGAAAAACAGGTATTATATTATATGTCAATTATAACTCAGTGTTTATTACTAATTATTTAATATAATTTTTAAAAATATATTTTAAATTTATTATCAATCAATATATGCTCTATTAATTTGACAAAAAAAAATATAGGTGATCGATTAAAATTATATACATTTAATGCAATTTATTACTATAGTATTTGTCTTCTAATATTAACATTCAATTATAAACAAATATTATTATTTTTAACTATATTAATATTCAACTATGTTAATTCATTTTAATTTAAGATTTTATATTGTTAGTCATCATCAGACTATATTCTATTATATTATGTATCATATTTTGTTACACCAAAATTATATTATAAAATTTTATTAGTCTTATATAACCATAATTGAGTAGTTCTTAAATTTTTCCCAAAATTTCATTAAAATTTTCAAATTTTTGGATTAAATTTTCATCGTTTTTTTAGAGTAAACGATATCGATATTGATATATCCATCAATATCGATATATTCATCGATATTTCTGTAGATTTGACTGTCGATATTTTCATCGATATCGATATTTTCATCTTTGACTACTACTATATTACCCAAATTTTTATTTAAAGTCGAATACTAATTTATCTAAATCTAACATGTTAAAATTAAATTTCACTTGAGTTTGAATTTTTGTTTTCTTTGAATTTGAATAGTGTTGAATATTACCTTATTTTTATCTAAATCTACTACGATATTAAGAAAGATGAAATCAGAAAAAAAAAACTTCGTTTTTTACCAACGTTAAACTTTTTCTTTATGAACAATTAACTTCATATATGAGTCAGTGAGCCCTCCTATTAGACAATTAAGACGAATTTAAGAAAGGAGAAAGACAATTAAAAAGTGTATACCATTAATTATTCTATATAAGTGCGTGTGAAAATGTTTGAAGGCTTGTTGGCACGTGCGAGTGCTTTATCACTTCATTTGCAGTAGTGTCTTTGGATCGCCCAGGCTTCGGTCCTCCAGAGGACCTAATACTCTGGGTTTTGGGGGAAAAAAATCAGGAAATAAATGTTTGAAAAGAAAAATAATTTTAGAATGGGGTTAAAAAAATAGTTACCACAAGGGTATAATAGGTATTTCAAAGGAGAATAATGTAAATTAGGAATTAGGTTTTGTTATTGCACATTGTTGTTGTCACCGCTAAGGGTGGCAATTTTTGACACGACTCGAAACCCGGACAAAATTTATTCCGGTCAACCCGCACGATTAAAATTTCAGGTCATTTTCGGGTCAACCCGTTTATTAAACGGGTGGGTTTCGGGTCAACATGTTAACCCATATAATGACCTGTTAACCCGTTTAATAAATTGGTAGATTTTGGGTTAACAGGTTAACTCGTATATCGGCTTATATATTGAACGTGTCATTACTAACTCATATATCTACCTAAATATCTATAAAATCTTATAATTTAAATAGGTTAAACGTGTTAAATGGGTCAAACGGGTCAAACGAGTCATAGGTTAATTGGGTTTTGAGTATGACCTATTTATTAAATGAGTTAAACGGGTTACACGGGTTATACGGGTCATTAACAGGTCGAGTTCGGGTTGGACATTCTTGACACGATTATTAAACGGATCGGATTCGAGTTGGGCATAAATAGATAAAACGGAATTCATGACACGAGACGAACCCGACACGACACAATCCATGGCCACCCCTAAGTCACAGCCAACTTCCATCTCCAATCTACAAATCAGAACTTTCCAAACTCACTGGAGGATATGGTGGTGCACTGGATGTCCTAGTTGTCGTCGTTTCGACTTGCATCTGTTTGGACTCTCGTTGCACCTGCGATTCCAGCGCGTCCACCTTCGGCTTCAGATCGTTGATGAACGAAACGGAGGCGGCAAGCAACGGCTCCATATCCAATCTCGACACGTTCGGGACCCTTGGTCGGATTCCGTCTTCCGGTGGTTAAATTTCTCCCTCCGCTGCCTCTCTGCGTCAACGTGGTTCAACATCGTGTATCGGCCGAGCCCTGGCTTTCAGCCTCTATTTTTAGGCAGCCGTCTCGGACAGTCCGCTTCCAGAAATTCCTCTTTCGGGCTTCGTTTTAGTTTCGGGCTCGAGTGCGGGATCTGCGCCGATTGTCGACCCTTGTAGCGGTCATCATCATCAAGTCCATCGCAACTTCAGTTTTGAAGATGCAATTCTGGGGTCAAAAATCGTGTCTGGAGGGTGAACTTGATGCATTGGGTCGTAGCCTCCAAGGGTTCATTAAGTCTTTCTCAAGGTATATGTTTATTTGAAATCTTTCCAGATACATGAATTTAGGCTGAGAAAGGCATATGCTTTCACATTTATTTATTGTTTTTCATGTGCTTGATATATTTTGACCTTTTATTTTTTGTAGAGAAATCCATAAATGAGAAGTCAAAAAGTTTCAGCCAGAAAGACACGTTGATGGGAGTAGAAAAGATATAAATGCTGCTATAGATAGAATTTGCGAGTTCACTGGTACCAGATTGCATTTTGAATGATGTCAGATTCCTTTAGAAACTAGATCACTTCTTAGTTTACCCAATGCTTGTTGCAGGAACTAAAATCATCTTCTGGGATTTGAGGGAACCATTTATTGAAAACTTGTATAAACCAAGTGTCTCTCTTTCTAGGTTCGAATCAATGTACGAACCACTTGATAAGGTCAGATTTATCCCGTGAATCTACTTTCTATTTTTATGTGGTAGTTAAAGCTGCTTAAGTGAATGACTCATAAGCCAAGATCTCATCTTCTTTCTGCCTTTACTTCCTTGCATGGGAAAGAAACCAAGGTTCTATAGCCCTTGCATTGCATATCATTGATGTGCTACCAGTTAGTAATTGTACCTATTCTTGACACCTGTCACATAAGTTGTGTATATTGCACCCCTAATTTTATTGCCAAGTGCATAGTGGTAACCTGATCCTAGCCATTAAATCTAGGGTGTCCTTGGGGTCTGGGTTAAATCTCATATAGAAAGGTGCATCAACTTCAATAGTAGATTCAGGAGGGTTGGGACCGGCACATCAACATGATCATATAGCTTGTATGTGGGAGGTTATTGATGTTACGAGTCATGCTCATGCTACATCAGAATTCATTATTGCATATTGGTCAGTTTTGTTTCCCTCTAAAGATCCTGGTAGAGTTGAATTTTTTTTTTGCGCATTTAGACATATTGCTAACATTTCAGAATAATGAAAAAAGTAGTACTTTGTCTGTTTTCTTTATCCGCCTTTTACATGTTATTCCTCAGTTAAAATTGAGTTATCGATTTTGAACTCAAAGGGTTGCCTGTCATTATGAACTTCTACAGGAACTTAGTCAATTATGTACTATAATTGTGGAACCACTCAGGGATCGCATTGTGACTAGTCTCCTTCAAGCAACACTGTTTTGTTCCTCAGACTTGCCTCTTTGAACAAACCTATAAAAAATCCCGTAATTTATATTTCACTGGAATGTTGTCTTTTTTCTCTCCAGGATGGTTTGCCGCGGGTTTTATTAGATGGTGGGCCATCACGGACTTTCTCTTTGGGCGATGCAAAGCTATTAGAAGAAGATTTGGAGGTCCTTAAGGTACTGGCTTTGTGCCCCTCTGAAATCAAGAGTCTCAAAAGTTTATGTTGTAAGTTGGTGAACAGTAATTTTTTATTCTGACACATGTTGAAATTCCCTCCAAATTTGAGGGCCTGGCCAAATGGTGAGGGATTTGTGCTTGGGTTTGCTTCTTTAATACTATTTTATTAGTGTTACTATGTTTTGGGGTTTTACCAATTACCACCATACTCAAAAGCGTGGACTGTTAGAACATAGGCCAACAATTATTTCATTGAGTACCAAAAAAGATTTTTATGTTTTCAATCCAGATGGATCAATTCTTTAACCTCTAACGATTCCATAAAAGAAATAATTAATTTGGAAGGAGGCATTGAAGTTGGTTAACTTAATCCGTAAAAGAGTTATTAACTTAATCCGTAAAAGAGTTATCTGCTGTTTTTCATTGAAATTGCTCCATGAGACTACTTGACTACTTGCGACTTCCAAATCTGTAAATCAACCCTGCACTTTCTTTGTGTCACTGTGGGTGTGTTTAACAGGAGTTTTTTTGTCTCTGGAGGAGATGGGCTCCCACGAGGAGTTGTAGAAAACCAGGTAGCAAGAGCTCGGCATGTAATACAATTGCATAGTTATGAGGTTAGTTTATCTTTCTCTCTGGTTGAAACTTTACAAGTGAATCAGATTATCACATGCATTATCTTATTTCATCATCAATGAGATTAGGTCTTCGCATGCAAAATTACATCTGGAGGGTCATGAAATGAGTAATATTTTGACATTCCTCTTACTGTGATTTTCAAGAAGTTGATTTGCTAAGAACTAAAAGAGAAAAATGAGAATAACCATAGAACCAACTACAAGCAATATTCTTATTGACTGAAAAGAAAAGCATATGCAAGGCATTCAAATACGCGCATGGTAACAGTGCAAGGAGCTAACCACCATCTTATTGCCCAGCATACCATGTAGGTCAGACACAATACTTCCATGGTGGAAGATAGAAATTTTCTCACTGCTTATGTTTCCACTTGCAGAATTCAATGATAGTTGATGCTTATCCTTGTCTCTTAGGTGGATAGCACTGAATATTTTTTAAAAGCGTCTGATTTCGAGTTTTTTGGTTTTTTTGTCTTTCTTTTTTTCTGTTTGCAGACCCGAGAACTGATAGATGACTTGAAGTCTTCCAGTGGCCTAGAGGCTTTCCAAGACTTTATTGAGAATCTTATGTCATAGGGGTGATTCAGAAGCCTCTTTATTCCTCAAAAAACAGTACAAGATACCCAAGTCCTCAACTTAGTCCTTTGCTATCCAGAAGTCCTCTGGAAATGTAAAGCAATGGAATTTGTATTCTACTTGTTCTGTACTACAAAATTTATATCCTTGTAGTATTTTTTGCTTGTGTATAATTTTGATTTCTTCAAGCAAAAGAAAACATATTTTCTATTTATGTTTGTCCATTTTGTTATCTGTAATTAATTGATGATATAACTTGTGTATGTAAGAACTATGTGATAACGTTCAAATTATGCATTAATTTAAACACGTAATTCGGGTGTTATACAATTTAAACCTTTTTTGTGTAGTTGTAGTATTGGTAAATAGGGATCGTTCTTAATCAGGGAAATTAGGGAACATTAATAATATGTTAGTTAAAAAGAATAATGACTAATCAAAGAATAATGAATTAAATAATTAAATAATAAAGAATTAAAGAATAAATGAATAAATGAATTAATGAAATAAAGAAAAAAAGAAAAAATAATAAAGAATTAAATTGAGGGTTTGAAAGATTGTAATCATAGAATAAAGAAAACAAGTAAAAATAATTAAGAACTTAATTCTACTTCTATTTTAACTTTTGTACAAGTGAACTTTCTTCAAACACATATTTTTACCAACACTCAAACATTTTGCTCATATTGAACCAATCTCAAAATTCTACATTTATCATCTTAATTACATGCATACATTTTTCAATATTATAAATACACCGAACAGCGGTCATAAACACTTATAATACGATTCACCTTATGATATTAATTTTAATGTGCGTCAAACATTTAAATTTCTTCAACCCTATTCTAAGTGCACCGAATAGCGGTCATAAACACTTAGCATTAAATTTAAGGTTAAGCGCTAAAACATATGGAATAAATAAAATTCAAAAAGTAAAACACATGGAGATTGTATTCACATTTACAAATGTTAGAAAGAAAATACCAACACATATATTGAATTATAAGTAAACCGAAATAATAACAAGAATTTAAGTAAAGGGAATAAAATTACACTTTCGGAACCCAAGAACAGCTTGTGATTCCGAAAGTGGATGGAAATAATGGAATGTTATTCATAAGGAACAACGAACAGCGGCTGGAACCTTATGAAGATGAAGGATAAAACATAAGAATTCAGACTTAAATTCTAGAATTATTTCGGAAATACTCGGCCTAGGTATTTCTTAAGGAAAGCATAAAAATGTGTTTAAGAGATCTCACAAAAAAATTACAAAAACAAAGTAAAGAAGAAATGAAATTAAGAACTCATATAAAAATAACATAAATTAATAACAAGAATTAAAAGAAAGCTAATTAATAAGAAAATCTATAAGAAGTTAAAATGGTCCCCAAAAATAAAGAACAAAAATAAAGAAGATGAACTAAAAGAAGAGAAAAACTAGAGAGAAATATTAGAACCTAAACTAAAATGAGAAACAAAATGGGACAAAATGGGGACTCTCAACAAGTGAAATGGACTCCCTATTTATAGAGGGAGTGCCAAAAATCCAAATAAAAAAGTGTAATGATGAACAATGATACTTAATGATGATTTTAGGGATGGTTTGGGTTGAAAAGATGGCTAGAAAATGGCTGAAAATGCAGAAAATCTGAAAAAGGGGAGCAGTTGAGCAGCAGGGCATAGGCTGCAGAAGTTTTCGGTGGACTGTAGCTGAATGGGAGCAGGTGAAGTTGGTGGACTGCTGCTGCAGGCGGAGCAGGCGGAGCAGGCGAGTCAGAAGGCGTGCGCTGAGCTGGGAGTGAAGCGTTCGGTACGCGTGCGCCGAGTAAAGAGAGGCTGATCGGCAGGCGTCTGCTGGCGTCAGTTCTGAGCAGGCATGAAGTTGGGCCGTGGCTTGGGCTCATCATTCTGGGTTGGATCGCTGCTGGGCCGCAGGCGTCATGGGCTTGCTTTGGGTTTTTTGGGTCGGATTTGCAGGTTGCAAAAAAAAATTAAAATATATAATTCAATCGAATTTCGTCCATAATTTCTTCGTTATAATTCCGATTGGGACGATTCTTTCGCCAAAACGCTCCAAATTACAAGTTTTATATATTTAAACAAAAATATCACAAAATAAATTATTTTATCTAATTATTTATTATTTTAATATTAAAAGTCAAGTATAAAGGGTATAAAATAATATAAAATAATGCTTATTTGAGGACCTATCAAATACCTCCACACTTAAACTTTGCTAGTCCCTAGCAAATACTAAAATTAAATTACGAATTCAAAACAAGTAAACGCATAACCATTTGTCTCAATATTTCATTATTATCATGGCATCAAAGATTTTCACTTAAAGCATTTAAACATATGGAATTCAAAAGTTAATACATTGTAACAAAATGTTTTAATAAGTAAGATAATGAGTAAATACGGTGAAATGGATCTCAAGATGAATAAGACAAGTATGAATCAACTCACAAGGATATGCACTCATGAATTCACTCAATTTGTTCGGGTATGTGTTTGCAGTCAAAGTATGTGAGAACAATGCTCACATAATAGAAATGAAGTACTTTTGCAAAATCTCAAACAAACACCTCATGATAAAAACAAAACATACTTGCACAAATGAACCAAAACCATAAGCTTACTCAAATAATTGACTCAACTAATCAAAATTTACCATCTTAAGGATCATAAGGTCTTTATGAAGGTTGTAATGGGGCTAAGTTTAGAGGCAAGGAATATATAGGACAAGTGGTGCTCAAATTCGTTCCAAGACTCAAAAGACTCCCAAAACATAACTTCACGACCTTAGTGCAATGATATCATGAATTCATCCCTTCGAACATAGGCCTAATTTCATCATGTTGGGCCTCAAACTCATTCTTTGTGTTGAATTTACGAATATAAAGGACTTAACTCAAACATTACATAATCAAACATTATTACCTTGATAGAAACTCAATACATTTTTTTAAAAAAATTTTAATTTTCTTTTTTTTTCTTTTTTTTTTCTCATATATCAAGGTAATAAAATGTGTCAATAATACAACAAAGTTTGAGTAAGTAAGTCTATATACATAAAAGTCTTTAAAACATCATCAATTTCTCATCACACTATTTTCATGTCTTCAATAGAGTCTTTGGAACAAGGGTAAAAGATGTCTATACTAAGCTCAAGTGTTTAGATAATCATGGTGATGAAAGAAAAGCTTAATGTAGGCTCAAATGGGTTAAAACTAAGGGGGTTGCAACTTGTGCGCACAAAATAGGGAACATGGATGTTTGAATTTGTGGTGTTAACCCTAATGCCTTAATCATATCCAAAATCAGAGAGTTTATGGACTTAAAAGCTTTGAAAACCACATAGAGTAAGTTCTAGTATTCTAGAGTTCATTAAAATCTATTGCAAACAGTTATGAGGCATATGTATATCAATTTAAATAAAGAACTTATGAATCACTCATCAAAGATGTATATAAGGTTTTAAAGCTCACATAAGGTTCAAATGATTCATACTTATCTTAACATGCTCGTTTATGTACCAATTTACATGCATTATCTTCAAGTTATAATACTTAATCACAAAATATTAACAAACAAATTCAAGTTGTAGTGATCATCTTTATAGCCATACCATATTCATTTCCGTTAAATTATTAAGAAAGCAATAAACAATTTTTTTTTTGAATAATTAATTTTTTTTATTTTTTTTATAAACAATTTTATTGCACAATTAAAATTGTAAACCATATTGTCCTCAATGTAGGAGAATAAGAAGTAATTGAACATAGAAGTGAAGTAAGGAAAATGATTTACGACAATAAAACAAGAAAAACATTAAGTAAACAAAATAAAGAGAATGAAGGGTGAAAGATGGCAAATATGCATTGATGACTCCTTCACATCACGGGAATACATTGGGTTGCCTCTCAACAAGCGCTTGAAGTTTAACGTTCATCCAGCCTAGACAGAGATGCAAGTTAGTTAGTCAAAGATGCATGTTGTCAAGAATGCAAGTTAGAGATACAAATTTAAGTTAAAAATGCAAGTGAAATGAAAGATGTTAAACTAAATATGCAAATTAAATTTGTCATGACAAATAATGTAAGTTAAGATATTGTTGAAGCTGAATTCGTCCCTTAAACTCAAAAGACTCAAGGATCCCTGCAAACAAGCAAACAGTAAGCTATCGTTCGTTCAATGATCGAGACCCGGGGGGTGTTCGACCAAGAACGCTCCAATGCTTAAGTCAGCTTCGAAAGAGAAATCTCAAGAGCTTAAGTAGCGTTGAACAGAATTACCTTGATTGAGAAATGTGTTCCCTTTATATAGGGGGTGAGTGAGATGCTCAATTTCCATAGTTCCGATGTGGGACAAATACTCCTTGATTTATGCGCTAACACGTGTTACACATATCGAGGGTGAGAGGCTTCCACGTATCATCCCGGTTTGGGCCCAATATTTGGGCTATGTAAGCATTGTAGGCTTGAGCCATGTTCGGTGCTTGGGCTTTAAGTATTATTGCCAGGGGAAATTTGGTCATTTTGGGAATTATGGGCCACGTGGTAGCTCCCCATTCTTCCGGTGATTTTGGGTTCCACAAATGCCCCCACATCGCTTAGGAATTCAAGGAATCCTAAGGGATGTAATTTGTATTGTGGTCCCGATAAATTATATATGGGAGTAGGACTCCGCTTGATCTTCAATTTCATTGTACCTGAGAGTCTCTGATGTCGCAGTAAGCTCCACGCTTGTTCGAGAGACTTTTGAATATTTCTTTAATTGTTGAGCTTTACATTTTTGCACATTCGGAGAGCTGTATAAGTCCAATTGTAGCAATTTAAGTAGTGTTAAGCTTTATTTCCAGAGACGGTCATTTCAATATGTGTCAAGGCGCACTTCTGGTGAGACCTAGTAGGCTTGCATTGTGGGAGCAAGGTGGCTCGCGTAGTCAAAATCTGTTATGTAGGAAGTATACAGACTTCGAGGGACCTGAAGAATTCAAGTCCTGGCCGAGGCGAGGCAGGGGAAGAAATTTGAAGTCCAACCGATGGACAAAATTTCATCCTTTGATCGAGGCGAGGCATGGTTCAACTACAAGACGAGACATGCTGCAAGTATGATGCGAGGTATTCTACATCCAAGGTTTGGTGTGCCACAATGCAAGGTAAGGCAAGGTTGGAGCAGGAGGTGATGAGCTGAATGCCATGAGGTGTTCTTCCCAGTGACCATTCACTCGGTGCGTGGTGGACAGAAGAGTTCGACACATGGGCAGCAAGGTGCACCGTGGCCTGTCTAGGCTTTCATACACAAGAGGCGAGGTACCCCATGACTTGAAGCTAGACATGTTGCAACGCAAGAGGATACGTTCCAAAGTGCATAGTGAGGCAAGGTATCCCATGACGCGAGGCGAAGTGCATGTGGTGCCATAAAGTGAATGAAGCGTCTCGAGGAGTTTTTTGGCTGACAGTGGACCTTCTAGTGACCTGACATTCTAGGTCCTGTTGAGCTCGAAATGGAGTGGCTATAAGGTGGAGCATAAAGACGGATGATCGATCATGCCCCCTGTGAAGCTCCAGATGGTGTACGCCACTACGTAATTGAAGAAAGAAAGCTTGTAGGTGGACCATGCATATGGTACTTCGAACATAAGAGGGTCTGACACACGAGGATCAAGGCACGACATAATGTAAGGCAAGGCCTAGTTGGAGTTCAAAGTGTTGCACTAGGCATACTTCCAATGACCATGCATGTGGTGTTTGGCAGATAAAAGAGCTCGGTGTGTTTACGGACTTGTCATCTTCAAGTGCTGGTGAAGCCAACATCGAAGCTTTTAGCAAAAAAGACAAGGAGTCTCATCACCTAGTATGAGGCATGTCACAACCCAATATGAGGCCTGTTCTAGCTGTGCAGACGCGTACATGATTCCAAAGAGGAAGTCAAACGGTTGGATGTTGAAATCAAAAACTTGAGCGATGGGTGCTTGCTACCCTCACATGCCCCCACAACTTTGTGTTTTTAAGGAAGATGAAGCGCAAAAGTTGGATATGGAAAGCCGGAGCGGGATCACCACCAAAGAGCTGGAGCTTGAACTAGAGATGGAACCTGAACTGAAGCCTAAGTTAGAGGCTAAGAAAACAGATGTTCCTGAAGCCGACGAGTCTCCTGAAGACGTTTCTCTACTTTCAACAGAAGAATGGGCAGAGTTTTGAAGGACCATGGGCTTTGAAGACTTGCAATTGCATCTACTTCATCTTTGTATGTTGATTATCGCATTTGCATTTTTGTATTGAATAACTGGTTTGAGCGATCGAGATGTGATTATCCAAACACCCTTAAAATCAATAAATGAAAACGATAGTTATGAGAAACTATGAGCTCTCGTATCTTTGTCTAATTACACTAACTGTCTTGATGTATCCAAACTTGTTTTCTCATCAAATGCCCCCGTTGTAGCCATGGGCGTCCAATTTTGGGTTTCAGCTAACTTAGCGTTTGTTCTAGTGTTGCCTTCAAGGAAGGGCTTTTGCTTCTTATTAGAAGGCTTGAAGTGCTTCCAAGAGGAAGACTTTGAGTGCTTCCTGGTGGAAGGCTTTGAGTGCTTCCTGGTGGAAGGCTTTGAGTGCTTCCTAGTGGAAGGCTTTGAGTGCTTCCGGGTGGAAGGCTTTGAATGCTTCCTGGCGGAAGGTTTTGAGTGCTTCATAGCGGAAGATGTTTGCAAAGCGTAGGTTGAGATGCATTGCATGACATAAGCATGGGTCCTTTGCAGGGAAAAGTCTTGGTCGCTTCGCATGGCAAAGTCTTGGTTGCTTCGTAGGACGAAGGCTTAGGACCTTCTCAAGGCGAAGGCCTGGATGCTTCGCAAGGCGAAGGCTTGGATTCTTCGCAAGGCGAAGGCTTAGGTGCTTTGCATTGCGAAGGCTTAGATGCTTCGCACGACGAAGGCTCGGTTTCTTTGCAAGGTGAAGACTTAGGTGCTTCGCATGGCGAAGGCTTGGATGCTTCGATGATGAAGGCTTGGATGCTTCACAAGGTGAAGGCTTAGGTGTTTCGCATGGCGAAAGCTTGGATGCTTCGATGATGAAGGCTTGGATGCTTCGCAAGGAGAAGTCTTGGATGCTTCGCATGGCGAAGGCTTGGATGCTTCGCAAGACCGGATGCTTCGCAAGGCGAAGTCTAAGGTGCTTCGCATGGCGAAGGCTTGGATGCTTCGCAAGGCGAAGGCTTGGATGTTTTACAAGGCGAAGGCTTGGATGCTTCGCAAGGTGAAGGCTTGGATGCTTCGCAAGGCGAAGGCTTTGGTGCTTCGCATGGCGAATGCTTTGATGTTTCGCAGGGCGAAGGCTTGGATGTTTCGATGAAGAAGGCTTGGATGCTTCACAAGGCGAAGACTTGGATGCTCCGCGGGACGAAGGCTTGAATTCTTCGCAAGACGAAAGCTTAGATGCTTCACAAGGCGAAGACTTGAATGCTTCACTGGACGAAGGCTTGAATGCTTCACAATACGAAAACTTGAATGCTTCGCAGGGCGAAGACTTTGGATGCTTCACATGGTGAAGGCTTGGGTGCTTCGCAGGGTGAAGGCTTCGGTGCTTCGCAAGGCGAAAGCTTTGATGCTAGAGGGTATAAGTTTTGAAAATTGTACAAACATATTGGTATGAATTCAGAACAATTTTTCAATCTTATTGATAATTCAAATGCACGATACTTGAATTTAGAAGATAACTTGAAAAGAAAAATTGAAAGCTCCATAGACTTCTATGTCTCTATAATTTTGACATGCAGCTAGTTGATGCGGATTACTTTTGAAGCTGGCTCATTAGGCTCTTTGCTCTCCATGTGATTTGCAGTCTTCTTCTTGATGTAGCCCGTGCAATGCCCCTCCTTCATGAGATTTTGGAGATATCTTTCGAAAGATATACATGTGCTGATATTGTGCCCATAACATTCATGATAGGCGCACCATTTGGTTTTATCAACTTTCTCCTGATCGCCCTTGACGGGTCCTGGTTTTTTGAACCAAGTCTTGTCCTTGATCTCATTGTGGATCTGATGGACTGGCAAAGACAGCTGCAAGTTAGGCTTCCCGATAGCTGGTGTTTGGGAGGGTTGTCCCGCCTTGCGCTTGTTGGACTTTCCAGCTGCAAACTTTTCATGGGACTCATCTTTATTGGAGGCTTTTTCACTAGCCCCAATATGGTCATGAGTATGAGTGGCGTTCTTCTCGTCCTCCCAGCTTGCATGTCGCTCTGCTAGCGAAAGCATTTTGGTGAGACTTCGAGCATTGCTCATGACGATGTCCCCGTAAAGCTGGCTGTCCAAAGGGAGTCCTTGTTTAAATGCCATTGCCGCAACAAGGTCGTTACAGCCGACAATCCGAGACTTCTCCTCGCAAAATCTCTGTATGTACTGTCGCAGAGTTTCTTTTGCTCTCTTTCGGACAGAGAAAAGATGGGCATCCTTCACCTCGATTGTCCGAATTTGTGCGTACTCCTTCACGAATGCCAGAGCCAACTCTTCAAAGGATGCAATCGACCTCCGGGGGAGATGATTGAACCAAGTCATGGCTTGGCCTTGAAGAGGAGCTTGAAAAACTTTGCACATGAGTGCATCGTTATGCCTGTGGGGGACCATGACTCCTCGGTAGTAATCTATGTGCTTTACCGGGTCGGAGGCTCCTTTGAATGGAGTGAAGTTTGGCGTTGCAAACCTTTGGGGGAATGGCTCATCCTCAATTTCCCTCACAAAAGGCGTAGAGAGCTGTATATGGCGACGTAAATCGTCCTCTAGATCGCCATCTCGTTGAGCACGAAGGTGCCTGTCCAGCATTCTTTGAACATCATTAGCCCGCAACGCACTTTACTGAGGCGGTGAGTCATTTCGTGCTAATCGCCGAAAACCTCCTTGAGCTTCTCTCCTTGATCTCTGGGATCGTGCTGGAGAGTAGGCCTCATCTTCCTTCTCACTGCCATGGACAGGTCGCCTTGGGTCCTTGTGCAAAGCCTGAGGTTGCCCCTACTCCCATGTGAGCGCTGTGAGCGTTCTACCCGTGAAGTTGCCCAAATCCTACTTCCTAGCCGCTCATGTACTGATGGCTCGTGGCGTTGTGGGCTCTTTGCTCGGCGGGCCTGACTTTCTTCACCGGAGTCGCTTAGTGAAGTGTCTCGTGACATTGTTTGGCAGCGGACTGGTTCTTTCCCAGGTCTCCTTGGAGCACTCTCTTGTCTTCCTCGTGACGTGGAATGTCTATCTGGCTCTTGGACTGGTCTTTCTGCCAGGAGTCGATGCAAGAGCTCTGACTGAAGTTGAACTTGGCTGCTCAACCTTTCAACTTGCTACGCCAAGTTGTCCTGGGGAGGTTGGTGGTGACTTCTCCCTGAGACGTCGTGTCGCCCATCCAGAAAGTCCCTTAGGTCCATATTTTTTGTGGGCTGATCACGTCGTGATGCACTTCCCATCAACTGCCCGCCTGCCTGTTGCAAAGCCGAAGTTCTTTCCCCTAGCGCGGGCACTTGGTTAGCTGGTGAGGAGAATGCACCAAAGCTGAAGATTGACCTCCCTCCTAGCATCTAAGCTGAAGAATGCACCAAAGCTGAAGATTGACCTCCCTCCTAGCTGGTGAGGAGAATGCACCAAAGCCGAAGTTCTTTCCCCTAGCGCGGGCACTTGGTTAGCTGGTGAGGAGAATGCACCAAAGCTGAAGATTGACCTCCCTCCTAGCATCTAAGCTGAAGAATGCACCAAAGCTGAAGATTGACCTCCCTCCTAGCTGGTGAGGAGAATGCACCAAAGCCGAAGTTCTTCCCCCTAGCGCTGGCGGTTCAACTGTTTGTGTAGCTTGTGTCCACTTAAGTGCGTCAATTGGCTTGGTAGGATCGATAATTACTTTGACGTAGTTGCAAATTGATTTTGCCCAGGTATAGTGAGTATTAGGCCCTGATGAGCATGGACTTGAGCTGAGTGATGAGACTTTTGACGCTAAACACATTGGTCCTGGCCTCCTGTCAATGGTATACATGTTCCATGTTAATTTTAGTTTTGAATAACTGTGAATTCGTGTGCCCCATATGTTTGGAAGATATATTTCAATGTTTTTGTTTGCCTTTATTTACCTAAACATCACACCTCTCAGTAATATATTCCTTATTTTATTTTATTTTTGTGTTTTCACGTTGAGAAGAATGTAAGCTTTGTATTCAGACCTTTAACACAATTTTGTACACTGATGAGTTTCCTTGTAAATTCAGGATCTTATATGCAAGGGTTTAGGTTAGTATATGCAATGCGTTCTTGAATCCTTCTTAGGCTGGATATGTCACAGTGCTAATAATTGGTCGTTGTATTTCATAGCTTCATTGCCATTGATTTACTCATATGTGATTTGAGTTGAGAGCTTAAAATCTCAACAGTCTACAACCATTGGTTTTGGTTACTGTCTCTTTCAAAACAGAACTTCTAATTTTGAAGAGTAATATTATCATAGTGAGCCTTTTGAACTATTTTCAATTGTTTATTTAGTCTTTTGACATGTCTTGTTGTCAGCCCTATGTGTAGCCCTTGTAAGATTTTGTTCTCATTTTCTCTTATCCTCCTCCATAGATATAAGATTTTTTTTTCTGTTCGATTTTGTATTTCTAGTGTTTTATTAGTTTTGTTGTTTCCTTCTCCTTTTTGCAATTTCATGTTAGATTTCTTATAAAATTGGGTCTTTATTCTTAATTTAAATGCTACTTTTGCGTATTCAAATTTCAAATTGAAGATGTAAGGTTAAATTTTGGGGTTATCGTTAGCTTTTGTTTTCAAATATGTCCCTAACGGTTATATTTTATAAATAGTTTTGCATTTGGTAACCTTGTTAATGGATCTTGCCTAGGGCAATTGCACTAAATATGAAAAATATCTGGCGGATTGAAACAGCACTTCAAAAAATAAATTGTTTTTGAATTTGCAGAAAGGAATATAACAATGAAGATCTTCTTCATCTCAATCAAGGTTATTGAGAAGTTAGTTGAATAAATTAGCTTTTTTTTACGTTAAATATTTGATTTAATAAAAAATATAGCCGTACAATGTTTACACTAACTCATCTCAATCAAGGGTAATGAACATTCTCATCTCAATCTATGATTATACAGAATAAATATAGATGGTTACAACATGAGTTTTGACGATCGGACGAATTTAACTCTTCGTAATCCCGAGATTTTCGACGGGCAAGGTCTACATACTAAAAACCATAAAGTGAAAGGTTTTGATCTTGAAAATCTGACTGTCTGAATATCGTTTGAACTTGAACTTCGAAAAATGCATCAAAATATACTTAAAAGTGTTTTAAGTGTTTAATGAATAAGATGATTTAGATGTTTTAAATATTTTTTGACATCAATCAACCAATCCAACCATTTATATTTACTATATATACTCGCAGATCGTTTACATAAAAAATAAGTTAATTTCGAAATTTCGGGACTAAGTAACGGTGTGACACCATTCAACGGCTACAACATGAGTTTGGATGATCGGACGTCTTTAACTCATTGTAATCCCGAGATTTTTTACGAGCAAATTCTACGTCCTAAAAACCATATAATGAACGGTTTCGATCCTGAAAATCCGACTGTCTGGATATCGTTTGAACCAAAACTTCAAAAAATGCATCAACATATACTTGAAGTGTTTTAAGTGTTTGATGTATAAGATGATTTAAATGTTTTAAATAATTTTTTACATCAATCTATCGATCTAACCGTCTATATTTACTGTATATTCATGAAGATCACTTACACAAAAAATTGGCTAATTTCGGAATTTCGGGACTAAGTAACGGTGTGTCGCCATTCGACAGCTATAACATGAGTTTTGATGATCGGACGGTTTTAACTTCACGTAATCCAGAGATTTTCAACTGGCAAGGTCTAGGTACTAAAACCCGTAAGGTGAACGGTTCCGATCCTGAAAATTCGACTACCTGACTATCGTTTGAACCAAAACTTCAAAAAGTGCATCAAAATATACTTGAAATGTTTTAAGTGTTTAATGAATAAGATGATTTAAATATTTTAAATAATTTTTGACATCAATCTATCGATCTAACCGTCTATATATGAAGATCACTTGCACAAAAAATTAGCTAATTCCAAAATTCCGGGACTAAGTAACGGTGTGTCACCATTCGACGGCTATAATATAAGTTTCGACAATCGGACGACTTTAACTCCTCGTAATCCCGAGATTTTCGACGGGCAAGGTCTAGGACCTAAAAACCATAAAGTGAATAGTTCCGATTCTGAAAATTCGACTGTCTGACTATCGTTTGAACCAAAACTTCAAAAAAGGCATCAAAATATACTTGAAATGTTTTAAGTGTTTGATGAATAAGATGATTTAAGTATTTTAAATAATTTTTTACATCAATCTATCGATCTAACCGTCTATATTTACTGTATATACATGAAGATCACTTGCACAAAAATTGGCTAATTCCGAAATTCCGGGACTAAGTAACGGTGTGTCACCATTCGACGACTACAACATGAGTTTGGATGATCGGACGGCTTTAACTCCTCGTAATCCCGAGGTTTTCGACGGGAAAGGTCTAGGTCCTAAAAATCGTAAGGTGAACGGTTCTGATCCTGAAAATTCGACTGTTTGACTATCGTTTGAACCAAAACGTCAAAAAACGCATCAAAATATACTTGAAGGGTTTTAAGAGTTTGATGAATAAGATGATTTAAATGTTTTAAATATTTTTTGACATCAATCTATCGATCTAACCGTCTATATTTAATGTATATACATGAAGATCACTTGCACAAAAAATTGACTAATTCCGAAATTCCGGGACTAAGTAACGGTGCATCACCATTCGACGGCTACAACATGAGTTTGGATGACCAGACGGCTTTAACTCCTCGTAATCCCAAGATTTTCGACGGGCATGGTCTAGGTACTAAAAACCGTAAGGTGAACCGTTCCGATCCTGAAAATCCGATTGTCTGACTATCGTTTAAACTAAAACTTCAAAAAATGCATCAAAATATACTTGAAGTGTTTTAAATGTTTGATGAATAAGATGATTTAAATGTTTTAAATATTTTTTGACAACAATCTATCGATCTAACCGTCTATATTTACTGTATATACATGAAGATCACTTGCACAAAAAATTGGCTAATTCCAAAATTCTGAGACTAAGTAACGATACGACACCATTTGACGGCTACAAAATGAATTTCGACGATCGGACGGCTTTAACTCCTCGTAATCGCGATATTTTTTACGGACAAGGTCTGGGTACTAAAAACCATAAAGTGAATGGTTCTGATCCTGAAAATCCGACTATCTGAATAGCGTTTGAACCAAAACTTCGAAAAACGCATCAAAATATACTTGAAGTGTTTTAAGTGTTTGATGAATAAGATGATTTAAATATTTTAAATATTTTGTGACATAAATCAACCGATCCAACCGTTTATATTTACTGTATATACTCGTAGATCACTTACACAAAAAATTGGCTAATTTCGAAATTTCGGGATTAAGTAACGGTGCATCACCATTTGACGGCTACAACATGAGTTTTGACGATTGGATGGCTTTAACTCCTTGTAATCCAAATATTTTCTACGGGCAAGGTCTAGGTACTAAAAACCGTAATGTGAATGGTTCCGATCCTGAAAATCGTTTGAACCAAAACTTCGAAAAATGCATCAAAATATACTTGAAGTGTTTTAAGTGTTTGATGAATTGTAACGACCCGTCCCAGAATTCGGGATTAGATTAGTGGTTAATGACGGATTAGTGAAGATAATCGGTGATTAGTTGGGTACTTTTGGACGAACGGTGCAGAATGACGATTTTGCCCCTAGAATGGGCAAAATGTTGACTTTTAGTTCGGGCGGTCAAATGGGAGTTCAAAGACTCGGTGATTGTGATACCCCTCGAGGCCTGTGATTTTGTTTTGAGTTTAAAGACTCGTTGATATCCCAGGAAGGCTTGGTTATTGTGCATGGTTTTGAGTTTAAAGACTCGGGCGCACTTGAGATCCAGTAAACTTGTATGATTGATGTTTTTCACTGGTTTTCAAATGTTTTGGGCTGTGACCCAAATTTCTTGGTTCTTATGGATTTAGGGCCGAGTGCCCAACTTTGATTTTTTATTTCTGGTGTTTTCCATGCTTATTTTCACCTCGTATAGATGGTTGTTTTCAGATACTTGGTTATGCATGCATGTTTTAAAACGGAGGGTGAACCCTGGTTTATTTCGTAAACAGTTTTATAACTCTTATTTTTAGTTCACTCACGCTTTTAATGTTTTTAACACCCTCCAGGTCGTGGTGCTAGCGCCGAGACTAACGTTGAGGCAGAGGTGGAGGCATAGAGTTTTCCCGTTGCGCGTGTAGTAAGATCTTAGTAGGATTTTTGTCTTAACTTGTACTATTACTATGCTCTGTGCTACTGTTGACTAGATGTATTATAACTTCTTCCTGGTCTGGAAATGTATATTTCGTGGTTTTTGTGGTTATTTTTGGTCTTTTGAGTGTGATTGTCAGACGGGAGCAGGGTTCATCCCGGTTATCGAGGTGATAATCGGGGTGGGTCCTATCATGAATAAGATGATTTAAATGTTTTAAATGATTTTTGACATCAATCTATCGATCCAACCATCTATATTTAGTGTATATTCATGAAGATCACTTGCACAAAAATTTAGCTAATTTTGAAATTACGGGACTAAGTAACGTTGTGTCACCATTCGACGGCTACGAAATGAATTTTGACTATCAGACGGCTTTAACTCCTCGTAATCCAGAGATTTTGGTCGAGTAAGGTCTAGGTACTAAAAAGCATAAAGTGAATGGTTTCGATCTTGAAAATCCGACGATCTATAAGCACGTATAAAAAATGTAAATGTTTATACAGGTCAACTGATATAAAAAATTATCTAAACTATTAAAATCATCTTATTCATAAAAAAAACTATAAATACTTTAATTATATTTTAACATGATTTTCAAAGTTTTGGTTCAAATGATAGTTTTAAAAAAAAAATTTGTAATTTTCACCACAAGGTAAAAAATACTGTAATATTTTTATGATTCTAAATAATTTATTACGGTAGTATTAAGCATAAAGTAGTTTGATGTCCTTTTTTTGTAACTGTTTTATAATTTCTAAATTTTCTTTCAAGTTATAGGAACTCTTGCCTATTTTCCTTATTTTTGTGAGTACCTAGAGTTTCAGGGTCATACCTAGGATTTCAGAATGAACATTTTACACACTGAACTATATGAAAAACTACAACCTTGTCCATCTGTTATGTTTTCCATCCACATCGATGTTAACTCGTGATGTGGCAGTTGTTTGGGCCCACAATAATTCAAAATATATTATGTTGAAAGGTAAATTAGACATTCTCCCAATAAACCCTAATTGATACATTATCCTTCAGACATTCTCCCTCACGGCCTCACCTTCTTTGCACCTTCTCCTCTCTCCTTCTTCACACACATTCACCGAAATAATTCGCATCTTCTTGTCTCCAAACTCCCTCCTTCATCTCCCTCGCCCGTCTTTTCTCGACAACAAGGAAGGACCGCGAGTTCGAATCTCGTCCTTCATCTTCCTCTCCCGTCTTTTCTCGACAACAAGGAAGGACCGCTAGTTCGAATCTCATCCTCACCGAGCAAGACCGCGAGTTGTGGCAGTTGTAGCGGAGGGATTTCAGGCGCATCACCAAGCACGACCGCGAGTTCGAATCTCGTCCTCTCTAGAATTCGGTTCTCTTGCGGCGGAGGACCCTACGTTAGTCCTGGCTTCACCTGATCTAGACAAGAAGGAAGAGAGGACGTGGACAAACCAGTGGCCTGAGAAATCCCCCTGAGCTAAGGTAAACTAGATCATTGGCCTTCACAAGGAACACTAATTGTTCTAAATTGGACACATTTTTCTATTCTTGGGTTAGTTACAATGGGTTCAATCTATGAGCTTGAGTTCATAGATTCAATCTATAAATTCAAAATTCATATTTATAATACATTCCTAAACTATTAAAAATGCTATCTAAGAAATCTATTCGAGTTAGGTTCTATTTAGGCAGCAATTAGGACTAGCTTCAACAATGCAAGATAAGATTGAACTTGGATTAGATTCGGCCAAGTTTTCTCTTAATTTAAACTCGCCTAATTGGGTTTGAGTTGGGCAGGATTTGGGCAAACACAATATATGTATACATTAGTGATAACTTTCCAAAATCAAGTTTCAAGATTAGGCGCATTTTATTCCTTTCTAGTCAAACTGAAATCTGATTTTTCTTTTTTCTTTTTGTTTAGTAAATATATACAAAGAGGATATAAAAGTAGATCGATCTATATCATATATGCATGTGGTATGTTCAAATTTTAGCGATACATTTTCAAGCATGAATGTGACTCATGGTCCTTCAAGATCAAAATGGCACATTGGCAATTTGACTACTGTATGTGATGCTATTAGTTTTCACAGTTTTATCAGTCCCATAACTGCCATGCTTGTTGGTATGGTGACGTAACCATTTTTTTCTTCCTCTATTGGTTTGGATTCAACTTATTCTTACTCAACTGACCATTTTACTCTCCTATCTGAAGAGTATAAGATTAAATTATTATATTTTTAATATAAATGAATACATTTTGAAATACACTAAACAAAAGGAAGATTGAAAGAAAATTCAATCTAAAAAGTCAAAATTCATATTTCTAATACATTCTTAAACGATTAAAAATGCTATCTAAGAAATCTGTTTGAGTTAGGTTCTATTTAGGCAGCAATTAGGACTAGCTTCAACAATGCAAGATGAGATTGAATTGGATTGGATTTTCTCTTAATTTAAACTCGCCTAATTGGGTTTGAGTTGGGCAGAATTTGGGTTGGTCGAACCCAAAAACAATTACGACCCTATTAAAAGGCTAGCTAAACACAAATGGGTGAGGAAACTCTAGTCACAGGTGTTAAAAACTTTCCCAGGGCCACAATAGTAATGGTAAGCCGAATATGGGAAGTTGGATGTGTCATTACTATGAATCTTTGTGTCATCTGGATTAATGTGGTATGGTGGGCAATTTCCATGTGCTTTAGGGCTGCACCAAGCTAGAGTTTCTGGGTTTATGATCATCTCTGTATATCTTGTTATGTCCGTTAGCAGCACCAATTAACTAAGTTCCATAAGGGAAAGCTTTTAACACCTGTGACTAGAGTTTGGTATGAACTGTTATCTAATAGTATTCAGGAATTAATTAATCTATTCAAGCAAAAAGGACAATGACAGATCAAAAGATTAATTATTCATAGATATTTGAATGCTGTTTTTGCTGCATTTGTTGAGGAATGATTGCCGTTTTAGATATTTGAGTGCAGATTTTGATAAATGATTGTTGTTTTTGATATTTGAATGCAGATTTTGATGCAGTTTTTGCCAAATGAGTGCTGTTTTTAGATATTTGAATGCAGATTTTGATAAATGATTACTGTTTTTTATATTTGAATGCAAATTTTGATGCAGTTGTTGCCAAATGAGTGCTGTTTTTAGATATTTGAATGCTATTTTTGATGCATTTGTTGAGAAATGATTGCTGTTTTAGATAGTTGAATGCAGATTTTGATAAATGATTGCTGTTTTTGATATTTGAATGCAGATTTTGATGCAGTTGTTGCCAAATGAGTGCTGTTTTTAGATACGTGAATGCTGTTTTTGATGCATTTGTTGAGAAATGATTGCTGTTTTAGATAGTTGAATGCAGATTTTGATAAATGATTGCTGTTTTTGATATTTGAATGCAGATTTTGATGCAGTTGTTGCTAAATGAGTGTTGTTTTTAGATACGTGAATGCTGTTTTTGATGCATTTGTTGAGAAATGATTGCTGTTTTAGATATTTGAATGCAAATTTTGATAAATGATTGCTGTTTTTGATATTTGAATGCAGTTTTTGTCAAATGAGTGCTGTTTTTAGATATTTGAATGCTGTTTTTGATGCATTTGTTGAGAAATGATCGCTGTTTTAGATATTTGAATGTAGATTTTGATAAATGATTGCTGTTTTTGACATTTGAATGCAGATTTTGATGCAGTTTTTGCCAAATGAGTGCTGTTTTTAGATATTTGAATGTGTAATCCAGCTTGGAAATGGAAAATCGTTTGTGCTTTTGTGGACAAAGAGTTGGAATGCGTACTGGGTGGAGGAAGGAAAATCCTGGGAGGCGATTTTGGACTTACAACAATGTAGGTAAATGGTTTGGTATGGTTGGATGTTGTGGCTATGAGGTAAAATGAAATAGATTTATGTTTTGTGCTCATTGGCAGGGAAAAAGGTGTGGGTACTTTGATTGGGCAGATCCGCAGATGTGTGATCGCTCGAAGATGATTTTACCCGGTTTGCTCAATCGAGTTAATTCTCTGGAGTCGGAATTGAAACAAACTCGAGCAAGTGCCAAGAATCATAGGGAGGGAAATGCAATATGTGTGGTGGTGATCATTATTTTGTTGTTAAGGTCATTGGGGGAATTGCACGCTAAGTTTATTTGGAGAATTGCACGCGGAACGGGAATTGCACGGTGGCTGGGCACGGTGGATCGTTGTGGGCGGGAGGGGAGATATTTAGATGGACATTTTTGTCAATTCAGTCTGAAATTAAATTATTGTGGGCCCAAACAATTGCCACATCACGAGTTATCATCGATGTGGATGGAAAACATAACGGATGGACAAGGTTGTAGTGTTTCATATAGTTCAGGGTGTAAAATGTCTATTTCGAAACCCTAGGTATGACCCTGTTATTGAGAGTAAACTACAGGGTCACATACTCAAAATTATTAAAATTGAAAGTTTTCTTAGATCAGATATATGCAAGCTTTTTATGACCATCACAAGTTTTAGGCTTAATAATTGAACTTGAGGATAGTTTCGATTTTACAAGTACTTTTTTCTAGTGGCATGGGGCTCTCAATTTTTCCTTGTCTCATACAAATTGATTCATTTACTTTTTAACTAAAAATATTTTAAGTGAGGGAGAATTTGAAGTATTGAGACTTCAAATGATGGAATTTAAAATTAACTTGAATGATTAACCTATTAAATAAAGGAATTTGATAATGAGATTTCTTATAGATATGACTTTTTAATACCTTTGTCATTTAAAAATTATTAATGGTTCAAGAAAATCATTCTTATAAATTCAAAAACTATCTATTATTTTTAAAAATTAGATTTTCAAAAACTATTTTTATCAATTCGTTATTCACAAAATTCATCCTTAACAATTCAAAAATTAATCATTATTCTTCAAATCATCATTAAACATTCAAAAACTATCCCTAATAACAAAGTATTATCCTAATCAGCTCAAAAAATATCCTTAAGATAAACTAAAAAACAATTTCAAAAAATTCCATATTTATCACAACTAAAATAAATTGTCTCATAGTAATAATAATTTAATCTTAAAACATTTGAAGAAAAAAAAATACAAAGATTTAATCTTAGAATTGTATCATAGTAATAATTTAATCTTAAAAAAATACAAATTATTAGAAATAAAAAATGGATACAAAGTTCCAACTCTTCAATTCAACTTATCTGACAGGACCCATCCCAATCCCCCCCCCCCCCCCCCTCCCCCCCGCGGATTAACGCGGGATGACTCTGCTCCCGTCTGACACGAAGTGTCAGACCAGGGATATTTCCGACCTTTGCCCTCCCGGGCTGTCACAGTACGCCAGGATCCGGAGGAGGTATGTGATATCTCGGTCACTGCTACAGTCCACATCTGTTGTCAACCTGAAGGGCAGTCAAAACATTAAAAGCTTGTGAGTGGACAAAACAACCAGTTTATAAAAACATTTCCATAAAGACATTTGTACCCTTCACTAAAAAGTATGCATGCATTCGAAAACCATTTATCCGAAAGAAACCATATGTGGGACTAAGCCCAAAACCATAATGAAATAGACCATACGGGCCACTGCCCAAATCCATACGGGACGCAGCCCAAAACCATCATGAAACCAAGTGCACGAGCCACCGCTCAAATCCTGTGTAACCACACATCACATATCATAATCCATATATATACATATAATTCACACAACTAATCCTGTCACGGTTTCCAAAGCTACATGCGTGCTACCCGGGTCTCAATCCGAGTCTTCTCAAAGTCAAGGTCAATGTTCGCATACCACTGATCCTACCCGAGCTAATAGTAACCATAGCCTTCCTGAGAGTAAGGAACCCAACTGGGGGGGGGTGACTCCACTCAGTCGGTGCTCCGTGACTACTCCGGGATCCACCAAGGCCAACGACCCTCCCTGGAGGAGATAATAGAAGTAAAGGAAGGTATATGAACATATATATACATAACACAAATATCCATGCCCGGTTTCCCCTGAACCGTCATAATCCATAATTTCCATTCCATTCATATATATATATATATAACATCCTCCATGTCTGGTTCCCATAAACCATCATGTACCACAATCACATAACCAGGTTCATGCCGGTTCCCATAAACCGTCATGTACCATAATAACATAACCAGGGTTCATGCGCGGTTCCTATAACCCGTCATGAACCACGATACCATAACAAGGGTTCATGCCGGTTCCCATAAACCGTCATGAACCTGGAAATCCATTTAAGGTTCCCCTGACCTGAAATCAAAACCGTAAAGTAACTTGGGTCTCGTGCCCGAACATAGGACATCAGTTGGGCACCGTGCCCGATATCTAAGGTCATATGCCCGAGACAAAATCAAATGGGTTCTCATACCCGAGTTTATCCTTTTGAAATCCAAATCCAATTCATTAAAACCAATAAGGAAATACAGACCGGTATAAGCACCGTATAAGGCCGAAACCTCGAAATACGTGCTTATATGTAACCACATACAAATGCACCCATGGCATCATCAAACATGTAATAAAACATATAATAAACATTTATGCATGCACCAATTTAGAAAACCAAGGTCCACTCACAGACCGTCCGAGCCGCGCCTCGATACGCGTGCCATAATCGTCTCCCGGGTCAATCGTCACCACCGGGATTCCCAAACCTATCCAAATTCATTTAGAGGGTTACTAATAGCCTCATTAACCTCTCATTGAAGTCCCATAATTTTCCCGATTTTCTAACTATTTTTAAAATCGATCCTAAACCTTCGGACACCCCGAAACCTATCGAAACGATGTCCGATTGACACGAAACCAGTCCCAAAATGTTCGTTACATCGAATAGATGATTTTTGTATATTGAAAAATTCCCCAAAAGGTGAGGAACGCGCCCCCACGTACCCTCTGAAGTCCCTGCGCGTGAGCCCACGCATCGGGCACTATTCCTGTGCCACTAAGCTTCAGCCGACCGGTTCACCTGGTTTGGCAGGTCCAGTTGGACCAGCGTGACCTGTCAGTGCTCTAGACTCCCCATTTTTCATCCTACTTCTTCCTTTTTGATTCCTTTCTTCCTATTTTCATGTTTTCTATCAATTCAAATCCTTAAACTCAGCCAAAAACGTCTAAATCTCATGGTTCAATCTTGAACCACACGACCCTGTTTTTCCCCAGCCGTTCCCACGGCCTCCTCCGCCATGAACCAGCCTTCAAAACCTCCTAAAAACATCCTATCAACCCCCTAGTCATATTCCAAACATCCAAAACAACCCATAACCTCAAAATCGAAATAAGGGGAAAAATGGGCCTTACCGGGCAATCGGTTTCTCCCAGGCCTTCACCGCCGTGTACGGCGGTCCAGACACTCCCAGCCACCGTCCATAGCTCCCTCAGTCTCTCACTCTCTCTCTGAGTCTCACAGATGATGGTTTGGGGGAGCAGCTTTGGATGTGGGTGGAAGTGAGATCGGGTGGGTTTGTTTGGGATGAATGGAAAGCAAGAAGATGATTGATGCATGTATGTAAGGGAAGGGCCAGTGGATGGGTGACACTTGTCACTCATCCATAGGGCAGGGAACTAAATATCTGGGGGCCACTAGAGTCCAAAAGTTAGGTTATTTCGTAATTCGTGCAATAGTACTTCGAAACGTCCGTGAACCGTAACTTCGCCGTCAAACTTCCGAATTCGATGTGCCGTCTGTCTATGGATTCGTATCATCCCGATCTACGTAACGGTCCTTGGCCCTCGGCCGTCGGCCATTGGACATCCCGGTCAAAAAGTCAACATTTGACCCTTTTTAACCATAATTACCAAAATGCCCCTAAACTTCTGAACGTCATAACTTCTTCCTCGAATGTCGGAATTGAACATGCCACCTGTCTATGAACTCGTGACGTCACGAACTACGTCACGGTCATCAGTCAAAGTTCGTTTGACTACCCGAATGAAAAGTCAACATTTTACCCACGACTAGAGGCAAAACGGTCATTTTGCATCGTTCGTCCGATTTCGCCCTATTAATCACCGATTAACCTCAATAATCTTGATTAGTCACTAATCTAATCTAGGAATTTGGGACGGGTCGTTACATTATCCGCCAATAAAAAATGCCTTGTGGTATCATGATTAACAAATATGAAAGAAAAAGAAAGAGAAGGAATGCAAACAAACTTTTATGTATTAGATGAGGCAAGTCACCCGCCACTCTATTCGACTCGTATCAGTTTGTAAGTAATTGGTAAAATCCTTGGTGATTCTAGCATTCTTAAAAACAAGAGGAAGAATTATGCAAACGAAGCAAACTTAGCTCATCATACTTGTATATTGACATCTAAAAAATTAGAATCACCCATCAAAACTTCTGCTGCTCAGACATAGTAAAACCATGATGTTAAACCACCAACTGATGTGTAGCACCAACTGATGTGTACAGAGAGCAAGAAGCAAAGGAAAAGACACAAATTCTTGAGCATATTTTTGGACTGACAAGAAAACCAGTCCAACATTAGAAATATACATTGATAATCTAGCTGATTTGGTTTAAGAAGTAGTCCACGTTTTCAATAGAGGCATTGAACCACATCTGGCAAGCAGTGTAAAAGGGAACTAACAAAAAGAAAAAAGAAAAAAGAAAACAAGTGAACTAACAACTGCTTGTAAGGACTAAGACTTTATACAAAAACATAATGAAATAAGAGTAAAAGGCAACAATGAAGATAACTAATTCACCAAGCTGAGGTAGGAGAACCCGAATGCAAATGATAACACATAGAAGTGAACACATAATAGAAAATGTTAATTTGTCCCCCCACTAGAAAATATTCGAAAGTAAGAGTATTCAACATAAAAAAATTGAGCTCTTCTATCATATACATCATATTGACAAAGTGAGCAACCGCAATGTAGCCATGAAAAATGTTCCCAAATATATTATTAAATCAAACAAAAGGGCATCTCCTCTCAAAGTGTTCACCCTAACTTCAAAAACAAAAGGACATATGGCAACATTGTACTCAAGAAGCTTATAGGTCATCTAAAAGTAAAATTGGCCTATTGCATTACAATTAAATTCTGAATTTCAACACAAGTAAGACGGCTCTAACGTTCTAAAGAGGAGGTTCCAAGTTCAAATTCACCTCCTTAGACTAAAATTGATAACCAACCCAAAAAATTAGTAATAATTGCATAAGACCTGAGCTGCCGCATCCTTGCAATAACAAGGGTAACTTTCTTTGAAAGAATAACACATATAAGATATAACAATGTTTCAGCCATTCACACTTACTTCCTGAGCCTGAGCAGGGCTCGCAACCTTCCTAGTTCCAATTTCCCAAACCGGCTCATAAGACAAAACAACATTCTCCCAGCTCGATATTTTATCTGAAATAGAAGAAAGGGGTAATCAGCTAGTACACATATCAGGGAGAAAAAGAAAAAAAAATCCAGACAATGTAAATCACTATCGAGAAAATGTTAAACCCACAGAGAAGTATAAATTAGAGATCTTAGAAACAAATCATGAGTATTGTCATATGATTGTCTCCAGATAACCCCAAACAAAACATACATCTAGTAAACCAAAGATGTGACGACCTGTCCCTAATTAACGGGATTAATTAAAGATTAATGATGGATTAGCGAGGCTAATCGGGGATTAGACGAGGATTAGCGGACGTTCGGGCGAAATGACGATTTTGCCACTAGAATGGGCAAATCGTTGACTTTTCGTTCAGGCGGTCAAATGGACTTTGGCCAATGACTGTGACGTAGTTCGCAACGTCACGAGTTCATAGACAGGTGGGACGCTCGATTCCGACATTCGTGGAAGAAATTATGACGTTCGGAAGTTTGAGGGCAATTTGGTAATTTGGGTAAAAAGTTGACTTTTGACCCGGGAGGTCCGATGGCCGAGGGCCAAAGACCGTTACGTAGATTGGGATGATATGAATCCATAGACAGGCGGCATGTCGAATTTGGACGTTTGACGGAGAAGTTACGATTCACGGAAGTTCGAAGAAACTATTGCTCGAATTTCGAGATGGATTACTTTTGGACTTAAGTGGGGCCCAGATATTTCTGTGCTGCCCAATGGATGAGTGACAAGTGTCACTCATCCACTGGACACCATGTTCCCATTCATGCATCTCCCATTCATCAACATCGATCATTTTCCCATTTTCCCCACCAAAACCCGATCACCCATTTCATCCAATCCAAACCCTTACCCCTTTGATCATCTTGGTGAGGCCTAGAGGCTGAGAGGAGGAAGTGTGAATCATGGTGGCACGCGGGAGGCAACGCCGCCGTGGACGGCGGCCATGGACCCAAGAACGTACCCGATTAGGCCCATTTTCATCCTTATTTCGATTTATGCATTATGATCGATTTTGAATGATTAGGAAATGATTATTAGGTTTCTAGGATGATTTTAGGACTATTTGGAAGGTGATTCACGACAGAGGAAGCCGTGAGGGTGGTCGGGAAAAACAGGGTCGTGAGGCCATGGATGAACCGTGGGATTTTATGAGGTTTTGCTTAGGTTTGAGGATTGGAATAGGTAGGAAACATGAAAATAGGGATATTGGGATTGAGAAAGAAGGAATTGAACGAAAAATATGGAAAATATAGGCCTGGACCAGTCATACCGGTCTAGTTGCAGGCATGAACCGAACTGGCCGGTCTGGACCGGTTCAGTCGCTGAGGAAGATAAACAGTGCTGGGCGCGTGAGGCCCATGTGCCGTCCCTTCTAGGGGCGCGTACGGGAGTGTGAGACGCCCTTTGAAGGTGGTTCCAACATGTGAAATCATCTATTCGATATAACGAATATTTTGGGACTTGTTTCGTGTCAATTGGACATCATTTCGATATAGTTCGGGCTGTCCGAAAGTTTAGGATCGGCTTTAAAAATAGTTAGAAAATCGGAAAATTTATGGGACTTCAATGAGAGGTTCATGAGGCTATTAGTAACCCCCTAAATGAATTTGGACAGGTTCGGGAATCCCGGAGGCGACGATTCAGCAGGGAGACGATTATGGCATGCGTATCGAGGCGCGGCTTCTGACGGTCTGTGAGTGGGCCCTTCTTTCAAAATTTATGCATGCATAAATGTTTTATAATTGTTTTAGAATATGTTGTGTGATTCCATGAGTGCATTTTTTTGTGGTAGCCTAGGATTTACGTATTTGCACGTATTTAGAGATTTGCGGTTTTATACGATGCTTATACGTGCTAGGTTTTCAATGAGGATTTAATGAATTAGTTTTGGGTTTGGAAATATGAAATCGGGCATGAGACCCATTTGATTTACAAAGTCTCGGACTTAGAGTCCATTTGAATTGGCGAGGAATCAGACCGAGGGTCCATTTGAGCCATACGATCGGACCGAGGGTCCAGTTGGTTTACGATTCTGGTTTGAGGCCCAGTTAGTGGTACTAGCGGGCTTGAAGCCCCGTTGATTTATGATATCGAACCTGAGACCCATTTAGTTGAGATATCGGGCTTAAGGCCCCGTTAGTTGTGAAATCGGACTTGAGGTCCTGTTGCTTTATGGTTTCGGGCTTACGGCCCAGTTGGTTATGATATCGGGCTTGAGTCCCAGTTCAGTTTGTGAAATGAGAATTCGGGCATGAGACCCAGTTGAACTGTGGATTTAGGCCGAGGCCTGTGAAAGTTATTTGAATCGGATTCAAGGAATCCTATTAAGATGAATCGGGTATGAGACCCAATTGAGAAATGTGTTTTCAGAAAGAAAGAAAGTGCTTTTGGAAAATGTATGTGAACCCTCCATATTGATTATATGGTCTCCTCCAGACGTCGACCTGGAGAGTCACGATCCACATACCAGAGTGGGTATCCTCATAGGGATCCCATTCCAGGAGTGGTGGTTACTTATTATGTTGTGGTCCCGGACTAGATTCCGGAGAGATATGTGGACTAGATCCAGAGAGAGAGCTCGGACTAGATCCAGAGATTGAGCCTCCCAGATGGAGATTCCTGGGAGAAGACTCGGAGTGAGACATCGAGTAGTGTGCACACTATTATAGATTTAACATCGTGACTATTTCGGGGATGTGTTCCCTAGGGGCTGTGTGCCCCGAGTTGGCATCTTCTCTGGAAGTGCCTAGGATGGGTTATACGTACGAGTACGTATGAGATTTATGGAAAAGCGATTTGGGGGTGGAGACCCCGTGTCCCGTGTTTTATGTTTTAGAAATGATTTGGGGCAGAGACCCCGTATTCTGTGTTTTGGTATTTCACTAAGAAAAGATTTGGGCTGAGTCCCTATTGATTTGACCTACGGGTTTTGAATTGTGATTTCGGGTCAGGGACCCAAATGGATTTATGGGTCATGACGGTTTATGGGGCCGAGCATGAACTTTTGAAAGGTTTTGTAAATGTTTTCAAGTGGTTTTTATGAATATTTGATAAATGGTTTGGAATGCATGCATATGCTTTTATGAAGGGCATAAATGTCTTATGTGAAAACGTTTTTAAATAAAATATTATTTTGTCCACTCACAGTTTTTGTGTTTTAATACCCTTCAGGTTGATCGCGGATGCGGGCTGTAGCAGAGACGAGACATCACTCCCCTCCTCCTACGATCCTGACGCACTCTGGAAGCCCTGGCGAGGGCTAGAGATGAATTTCGTGTCAGACGAGATTAGGCGTGTCCCACGTTAATCCCGGGGGATTTGGGACCGGTCCTAACAAGTTGGTATCAGAGCATGTTTTTCTTGTGGAGTACGCGCATATCGAAGATGTGATGTCTCTAAGGTTGTAACAGCCCGTCATCAACCTGATAGTTTGGGTATTAGTACGAGGATTCGGTAGAATCAATCCTAGTTCGAGTATGTTGGTCATGTGGTACGATAGTCTAAGGTTCGATTGGTATAGAATGCCACCACGTGTTTCGAGGCTGAATCCCAAGTAGGATCAGAATTTGTGTGAAAGATAACGGCTTACAGCCATGATGTTACTGGTGGATAGGACTATGCTGACCGGTAGACACAGTATGACGACTTGAGAGTCGTAAGCACTCGACGGTTTGGACTTGTCGGATAGAGGATGTACGGATTAATACAAGTGGTGGTCAGAGGTCAAGGTCACCCACTATACGATAACCCTGTACGACTACGCTTACAATGGTTGGGAATAGGAATGTGTAACTCTGGTTGGCGTAGTAATGCCATGTTTTGGTGTGTCGAATCCCTCCAGGTTGCCGACTGGCAGAGGATGTCGACTAGTAGAGGATTTCCTATTATGGATGCTGAGTAGCATGATGGAGCATGCTTGTGACATGCCATGGATGAGCGATGGTAGATATCGATGAGGGCCAATTCCTTGTGAGGCCAGCGGCGGAGAGCCGTAGAGTTACGAGAGGACGGGATCCTCAGAGTGTAGTTTTGGCTGGTTTGGTACCAGTATTGGAGTAGGACGACTCTTCAGAGTCGAGAGCGAGGGATCGGTCAGGAGGGTAGAGCTGCAGCGGGCAACCGGGTTTGTGATAACCCTAGTGGGTGATTGTTGGGACAAGTTACCATGAGTGTTGTATTTGCGATCGGATCCAGAGGTGGACCGATCGGTGAATATTGCTTGTGGAGCGATTGGTACTGGCGGTGAGACTACCGCATGGATTGGGAGTTTCGGTAGCAGAGGGTTTCTGAGTTTGGTCTGCACGAGGTTGTGACAGACACTGCTATCGATGAACATAGTCGAGTCTTATCGAGTTGGATAGACTCAGATTGCCGTGACGATTGTGACGATGGGATTCGTCAGTCGTGACGATGATACGAGGTGCGTGAGTGACGCACAGTACGAGCAGTGATTCTGGATTCGACTCGGTGACGGCTGAGTGCGATCGCAGAATGAGACGCAGACGTTGGGCGTTGGCACACTTACTGCATTCGCCTATGCCGGTGGCTATTAAGAGTGGGACAGAGAGGATCCCGAGTGGCTCGGTGCGAGGTATGAGAGTACTTGGTATGGAGACCAGTTTCCCCAGTGATGAAGATCAGTTTCCTCAGTGATGGAGACCAGTTTCCCAGTGATGGAGACCAGTTTCCTCAGTGATGGAGACCAGTTTTCCCTGTGATGGAGATCAGTTTCCCCAGTAATAGAGACTAGTTCCCCCAGTGCTGCGAGATCGAGTCGCGAGGGTATGCTCAGAAGTTGTAACTTTTAAGGTGAAACGTGAGATCCAGGTATGAATGGATGGCGTAAGTGACGTTTTAAGATGTATGGGTTGGTTGTCGGTTTTGGTAGTACTCAGAGATTTGGCTTCAGATCACGACAGATGTTGCGATCTGTTTAGCCTACCGACCGATGTCAGTGGATTCCAACCAATTCTGTGAGTTAGAGTTGGATCAAGTTAATAAAAAGGTACGAGGTGTGCATGTTGGAGACCGTTTATGCATATCCGTAAATAATATACAAGGTTTAACCTTGAGTTGCATGAATTCCATTTGGAATAAGTGTAACCGCAGGTACGGTATTCACGGACGCGTGGATGGTGTCCGGTTGAGCTGAGGACTTGAGAGTCCATTACAGGTTGGTTTTGGTTGACCACGGTTGACCATACCTCCTGAGTTGAGGACATGGCACTTGTTTGCCTATAGGATGCGAGAATGCTCGCGTAGTAAGTGAGCTCAGTAATTGGAAAAGAAATATGTTTCCAACGTGATTGGAACTTCGGAATCAAGAGAAGTTGTGACTGAGACGTAGAGAGGAGTGCCCAGTTTCGTATGATTGACGAGTATTCCGAGGTCACTGAGTGTGACGCTGTAGCAGATGGTGCTGGATGCCGGAGGATGACATAGGATGAACTTGATGTCATCATCTTGGATTCTCCTTGATTCTTCCCTAGGTGGGACGACGAGGAGTGATATGATAGCTAGGAGTTCAAGAGGGTGTAAGAACCAAACACCTAGGCTATGGGTCAATCTTGTTTGACTTGATGAGTAGATGGTGTTTAGCGTCACGGGATGTGACGAGTGAGTATCCGAAGTAATGGATTGACGTCTGCTTGGTGACAGACGGTTGGGGTCCGGACCATGATTGGAGTGCGGACGATGGTACGTGGTTGGACGTTGCCAGAGTGCAATCTGTGAGCAGGCCGAGTAGGGCCTTGATGATTGATGTTATGTGAGTGCACCGGTGTGTTGTGCACGTTAGACGATAGGATTGACCACGGTCAATCGGTATGTCGGGTCGAGAGTACCCGAGAGTATAAGTATGTTGTAGGTTGAATAGAGTCCTAGATGGACGTGAGATGGCGATCGGATTTGATCCGATAGTGACAGTTTGGAAACTCGATGTGAGTCTGGATGTCAAGACCCGACCCTCCTCTATCAGGTCCCGACTCATCTAGCATGATATTGTCCGTTTTGGGCCTCATTGCCCTTGCCCTCACGGTTTTATTTTTGGGAGCTCACGGTGCAACTTCCCAGGGGGTCACCCATCATGGAATTGCACCAGCCTCAACTCGCTTAACTTTGGGGTTCCAATCCCCCTCAAAGCCACTGAACTCCCAAAAGGCCCCATGCTAGATAGGTGTGTGCCTACACCTTTAAGGCACACCACCATTCCCTTCCCAGACCATTCCCCCCTCGTAGGAATGTGGGATTGTTCACCGTTCCCTACAGGACACGGGTCTTACAATCCACCCCCCTTAGGGCCCAGCGTCCTCGCTGGCACACTTCCCGGTTGGGGTCTGGCTCTGATACCAAATTGTCAGGACCCGACCCTCCTCTGTCAGGTCACGACTCATCTAGCATGATATTGTCCGCTTTGGGCCTCCTTGCCCTTGCCCTCACGGTTTTGTTTTTGGGAGCTCACGGTGCAACTTCCAGGGGGTCACCCATCATGGAATTGCACTAGCCTCAACTCGCTTAACTTTGGGGTTCCAATCCCCCCAAAGCCACTGAGCTCCCAAAAGGCATCATGCTAGATAGGTGTGTGCCTACACCTTTAAGGCACACCACCATTCCCTTCCCAGACCATTCCCCCTAGCAGGAATGTGGGATTGTTCACCGTTCCCTACAGGACACGGGTCTTACACTGGATGCCAGCGGAGATCGCTGAGTTATGCGAGATACGATACGAAGACTTGAGATCAGAGTAGAGTGGCGAAGCGCAGTGGAGCCGGGAGTTACCGGCTGGTCACGATGGTTGTGACCTGTGGTGCTTACGGATTGATAGGTATCCGATGCGCTCAGATTGATGTGGATTGTTGGGACTCTCCTAAGAGTCAGTTTTTGGGTATAGGAAATTGAGAGAGTTAACTCGAGCGAGTATTTAGAGTCAGTATGGGCAAAGGTCTAAGGAGGACCTGTGAGATGGGATTCGTGCCATTGTGATGGCAGGATTTAGAGAATGTTGTCTGATCAGATGCTGAACAGGATGCCGGCTTGGTAGTGATAGCCCTTAGTGGGGATGCGTTTTCAGCCTGACGACTGCAGGATGGAACGTGTCAGAGTGTCAGACTGAAAATTATTTTGGATGTCAGTCTGGTATTGCTGACCTGTCAAAGCGAGTGGCAAGCGAGATCGACGAGTATCGCCAAGTTGTCTCGAGTGAGACACACGTGCAGATGTGTAGTTCTCGAGAGTGAGTTGGAGCTTTGGAAGCTCTGATGACGATACGTACCGATGAGTACGGCATGTGTATTGGACGTGTACTGCTACACGGGTATTCTCGTGTGGCTGCAGCGATCCGAGTCGAGGAATAAGGTTGGATTCCACAGTTTGGTTGTGGAATCGGGTCGATTTGTATTTCGAGGACGAAATTCTTTAACGAGGGAAGTTTGTGACGACCCGTCCCGAATTAGCGGGATTAATTAAAGATTAATGACGGATTAGCGAGGCTAATCGGGGATTAGACGAGGATTAGCAAACGTTCGGGCGAAATGATGATTTTGCCCCTAAAATGGGCAAATCGTTGACTTTTCATTCAAGCGGTCAAATGGTCTTTGGCCAATGACTGTGACGTAGTTCACGACATCACGAGTTCATAGACAGGTGGCACGCTCGATTCCGACATTCATGGAAAAAAAATATGACGTTCGGAAGTTCGAGGGCAATTTGGTAATTTGGGCAAAAAGTTGACTTTTGACCCAGGAGGTCCGATGGTCAAGGGCCGAAGACCGTTACGTAGATCGGGACGATACGAATCCGTAGACAGGCAGCATGTGGAATTCGGATGTTTGACAGAGAAGTTACGGTTCACGGAAGTTCGAAGGAACTATTGCGCGAATTTCGAGACGGATTACTTTTGGACTTAAGTGGGGCCTAGATATTTCTGTGCTACCCAATGGATGAGTGACAAGTGTAACTCATCCACTGGACACCATGTTCCCATTCATGCATCTCCCATTCATCAACATCGATCATTTTCCCATTTTCCCCACCAAAACCAGATCACCCATTTCATCCAATCCAAACCCTTACCCCTTTGATCATCTTGGTTAGGCCCAGAGGCTGAGAGGAGGAAGTGTGGATGATGGTGGCAGGCGGGAGGCAACGCCGTTGTGGACGGCGGCCATGGACCCGAGAACGTACCCAGTTAGGCTTATTTTCATCCTTATTTCGATTTATGCATTATGATCGATTTTGAATGATTAGGAAATGATTATTAGGTTTCTATGATAATTTTAGGACGGTTTGGAAGGTGGTTCACGGCAGAGGAAGCCGTGAGGGTGGTCGGGAAAAATAGGGTCGTGAGGCCATGGATGAACCGTGGGATTTTATGAGGTTTTGCTTAGGTTTGAGGATTGGAATAGGTAGGAAACATGAAAATAGGGAGATTAGGATTGAGAAGCAAGGAATTGGACAAAAAAATATGGAAAATATAGGCCTGGACCGGTCACGCCGGTCTAGTTGCAGGCATGAACCGAACCGGCTGGTCTGGACCGGTTCAGTCGCTGAGGAAGACAATAGTGCTGGGCGCGTAAGGCCCACGCGTCGTCCCTTCTAGGGGCGCGTGTGGGCGTGTGAGACGTCCTTTGAGGGTGGTTCCAACATGTGAAATTTTCTATTCGATGTAACGAACATTTTGGGACTAGTTTCGTGTCAATCAGACATCGTTTCGATATAGTTCGGGCTGTCCGAACGTTTAAGATCGGCTTTAAAAATAGTTAGAAAATCGTAAAAATTATGGGACTTCAATGAGAGGTTAATGAGGCTATTAGTAACCCTATAAATGAATTTGGACAGGTTCGGGAATCCCGGAGGCGATGATTGACCTGGGAGACGATTATGGCACTCGTATTGAGGCGCGGCTTCAGACGATCTGTGAGTGGACCCTTCTTTCGAAATTGATGCATGCATAAATGTTTTATAATTGTTTTAGAATATGTTTTGTGATGCCATGAGTGCATTTGTTTGTGGTAGCATAGGATTTACGTATTTGCACGTATTTCAAGATTTATGGTTTTATACGATGCTTATACGTGCTAGGTTTTCAATGAGGATTTAATGAATTAGTTTTGGATTTGGAAATATGAAATCGGGCACGAGACCTATTTGATTTACAAATTCTCGAACTTGGAGTCCATTTGAATTGACGAGGAATCGGACCGAGGGTCCATTTGAGCCATACGATCGGACCGAGGGTCCAGTTGGTTTACGATTCGGGTTTAAGACCCAGTTAGTGGTACTATCAGGCTTGAAGCCCTGTTGATTTATGATATCGGGCCTGAGACCCATTTAGTTGAGATATCGGGCTTAAGGCCCCGTTAGTTGTGAAATCGGACTTGAGGTCTTGTTGCTTTATGGTTTCGGGCTTAGGGCTTAGTTGGTTGTGATATCGGGCTTGAGTCCCAGTTCAGTTTGTGAAATGAGAATTCGGGCATGAGGCCTAGTTAAACTATGGATTTAGGCCGAGGCCTGTGAAAGTTATTTGAATCGGATTCGAGGAATCCTATTGAGATGAATCGGGTGTGAGACCCAATTGAGAAATGTGTTTTGAGAAAGAAAGAAAGTGCTTTTGGAAAATGTATGTGAACCCTCCATATTGATTATATGGTCTCCTCCAGACGTCGACCTGGAGAGTCACGATCCATAGACCAGAGTGGGTATCCCCATAGGGATCCCGTTCTAGGAGTGGTGGTTACTTATTATGTTGGGGTCTCGGACCAGATTCCGGAGAGATATGTGGACTAGATCCAGAGAGAGAACTCAGACTAGATCCAGAGATTGAGCCTCCCAGATGGAGATTCCTGGGAGAAGACTCGGAATGAGACCCCCAATAGTGTGCACACTAGTATAGATTTGACATCGTGACTATTTCGGGGATGTGTTCCCTAGGGGTTGTGTGCCCCGAGTTGGCATCTTCTCTGGAAGTGCCTAGGATGGGTTATACGTACGAGTACGTATGAGATTTATGGAAAAGCGATTTGGGGGCGGAGACCCCGTGTCCCGTGTTTTATGTTTTTGAAATGATTTGACCTACGGGTTTTTAATTGTGATTTCGGGTCAGGGACCCAAATGGATTTATGGGTCATGACGGTTTATGGGGCCGGGCATGAACCCTTGAAAGGTTTTGTAAATGTTTTCAAGTGGTTTTTATGAATATTTGATAAATGGTTTGGAATGCATGCATATGCTTTTATGAAGGGCATAAATGTCTTATGCGAAAATGTTTTTAAATAAAATATTATTTTGTCCACTCACAGTTTTCGTGTTTTAATGCTCTTCAGGTTGATCGCGGATGCGGGCTGTAGTAGAGACGAGACATCACTCCCCTCATCCTACGATCCTGACGCACTCTGGAAGCCCCGGAAAGGGCTAGAGATGGAATTTTCCCTGGTCTGACACTTTGTGTCAGACGGGATCAGGCGTGTCCCACCTTAATCCCGGGGGATTTGGGACCGGTCCTGACAAAAGAACACACAACAGCAAATAGCGAACACAAGAATTTTGCTTTGTTAGTGGTTAAGAAGTACCTGTTATTGCTTTTGTTTGTGCAGCCACAACAGCTACCGTAGATCCCGATTCTTGTTGCTCAAGGTTCTCCCCAACACAAGCAACAACTTTTAATCCTTGAGAAAGTGCATAAGCAACCTTGTCTCCTACAAACTGCGGGGATACAGAGAACCATAAGCGAAACAATTAATTATGTAAAGTTGTAGTCTACCATAAGCTAGAAACAGAAGACGAAAAGGTCAAAGGGCATCACTTGTTACCTCATTGGACTCATTCAGAATAAGTCTTCTTTCAAAATGGCCAGTAATGACCCAGGGAATGCCCAAATTCACCAACATTTTCGTACTGAGCAAACAAGAAACTGATCATTTTGTGCATAAGTTCTTGTTCCCTAACCTTCATACAGCGGTTTAACATTAGACAAGGATGATAAATTATATACTACCATACCTAACCTCTCCGGTAAAAGCACCACCTTTGAGAACCCAACAGTTCTGTGCAGCAACATGGAAATCAGACCGCAATAAATTTTTCACAAAAGCAAGAAACACAAATGGAGGGCTCACAACAACCTCTGCAATAAAAGAAAAGCACAAATGCATCAAACATCGAATTAGTTGCACAATAAAATGAGCTTTCATTTTTTATGATAAAAAACTATAAATCTACTTCTTAAGAAAAACATAATTGCTTGATGTGAAGTAATATAACTGGTTAAAATAAATAGTTGAGCAAAACCTGCAGCTTACCCACAATATCTTCTGGAGGGACTTCACCTTCATTCAATGTGGTCACAATCTTCTTCACCTCTGCAGTTGTTCCATTCTGCAACCGAAGATGTGTAATTCGGCCAATTGGGTGAAAAACTTACCAATAACAGTGAAAACTAAATGACATTTAAATGTACAAATAGAATCATTGAGAAAAAAATTGCCTTAGTCTCTAACAGCATTCTGCCTCTTTTCTTCAACTCAGATGCACATATCTCACAAACCCAAATGAGACCCTTTCATCTTCAACATCCCTATTCCTCTCCTCATCCAAACCCTCCAACCCTTATGCTATCTCCCTCCCTCGAAAATTTTCCTCTCTCCCAATCATGGTCCGAGACCCTTATGCACTCTCCTTCCCTCGAAAATTTTCCTCTCTCCCGATCATGGTCCGAGTCCGGCAGAACCCCGCCAATACTCTCGCCTCTGATCAACCCAACCTTCGACAGCGACGCCAAATCCATCCCACCATCGAGAAGAATCCCTCCCTTCCTTCATCCATCGTCGATGTCCGCCGTATGGGGCGAATTAAAGACAGGAACCCAGAAACTAGTCGCCGCCTTCCATGGCATTTCCAGCTGACCGAGGCTGCGGGACAACCTCCGATCGACTTATCCCCTTCCTCCAACCACACCCGCTGCTGCTCACCATCCCAGCTTCTTCCAATCCGCGGCGCTAAATTGAAAAACATGGGTTACCCTCGCTCTAGCTTGCTTACTTAAACCTTCCTTTTCGTTTGAATGTATTTTACTAAAATACCTTTTTTTTCTTTACCTAAAAAGTGAACTCGGTAAACATTTGAAATTTTTTATGATGGGCCATCCTTCTTTTTTGCAGTCTATTTTTCACGTCCTTAGATCACTTTGGTGTATTTCCAACCATTAGATGGCCAGAGTACGAGGTCCTCTGGAGGACCGAAGCCCGGGCGGTCTTCGATCCAAAGATGATAGGAAAGATATTTGTGAAGCCAACATAATCCTCTAAAAACCTCACTCCGCTAACTACTCTGCACTCTTTCTCGATTCCCACCCTCCCTTTCCCACCTCCCAAGCTCAGAAAAAGCAAACGCTGAGATTTTCTGCGTTTCTTCTCACCGTTTCGGCTCTCCGAAACGTCCCACTCCAAACTCATGCAATTAGGGGTTTTGGGAGGTTTATCTGTCTGCCATTCTGGACACTCAGCTCCCTTTAGACCAAGCGTGTCAGCTCAAATGGCCGCTTTCGGAGCGCTCTCTTCCTGTCCGTACAGCCTCTTGTGTCGGCCCAGACCTTTAAATCGCTGCGTTTTGTGCTCAGTTGGGTCTTCTGCTGTCACAGGTATTTCAATATTCAGAACATCATGTTTTGCATATGTTAAAATAAGTTTATTTTTTCCCGGCGAGTTTGGATATGCTGTTTGGCTACTTAGAAAGTGAAAGAAAATGAATATGGGATGTATTGTCAAATTTATTAAACAAAATTTTTTCTAGTAATATTTTAGTTTTGTTGGGTGCCAAAATGTTCATATCAGGATGAGGTTTAGTTACTTTTATTACATCTTCCAACGAGCTAGTACAGCTACTTGGCTGTTTGGCTGCTCTGAAAGTGAAAGAAAATGGAAATGGGAGGTATAATGAAATTTAATAAACGGAACAATGATTTAATGATTTTTAGTTTTATTGGGTGCCGAAGTGTTCATAATATGATACGTCAATGATAAAGTTTTGTTTTATTATATCTTCCAAGTACACTATTAGAGGTAATTGGATTTCAAAAGATTCTTTGGTTTTGCTAATTTTGACCGAAGATGCTTACATCTTACAATTTCTCTATGTTGATCAGACAAATATCTTTTATGGTCAGAATTTTTGAGATAAGAGTAATGGTTATTTTATTGGTTTGATTCATTTAGGAACACCTGGGTCTAATGGAAAAAGATCGGGAAGAATGGAAGGACCTCGGAAAAGTATGGAAGACTCGGTTCAGCGAAAGATGGAACAATTTTATGAAGGGAGAGAGGGCCCCCCAATCCGTGTTTTACCAATTGGTGGCCTTGGAGAAATAGGGATGAATTGCATGTTGGTTGGGAATTATGATCGTTATATTCTGATTGATGCAGGTGTCATGTTCCCAGAGTATGTTCATTAGACTAGTTTGCTATTATTTGTACTCCTGACGGAATGTATTGTGGTGATAATTAGTTGTAAATTTTGCTAGTATGAGTTTCTTTTCTTAGGAGGTTTCTTCTGTCGTCCTTTTTTACTGTTGTAAATTATTTTATCTTAGGTTAGATGAAAAATTTGGCAAGAACAGCATAAATAGGCAGATAAATATGCTCCATGCATTTGAAACTTTTTAGAAGTAGCTTTGCATGAAAAATGGATTGTATTTGCTTCTCTGCATATCTGCTGAAAATGATCCTTATTTTCTTTCTCTTTTCTTCTGCTTACCTACTCACCTTGAAATGTATTTGCAGCTTTGATGAGCTTGGAGTCCAAAAGATTATACCTGATACCACATTTATCAAAAAATGGAGCCACAAAATTGAAGCAATTGTTATTACACATGGGCATGAAGATCACATTGGTGCGTTGCCATGGGTAAAGTTTCCTTCTGATACTTTTAAATGGCTTTGATTCAAAATCACACCTTACTTCTATTAGGTTCCTTCCATTGACACCTGTTGAGAAGATTTTGAAGTAGGCTTAAAACCCTGATATATTCAGTGAATTTGGTGGAATGCATTTTGGAGCCTTGTGTGATGTTAGAGGGCTGTTATATAGTGAGCTACTGAGCTGTGTCAAATATCTTTTGATAACCATTAGTTATCAACATTCTCATAGTCCCTGGGCTATGGCATATTAAGATGGCCTTAAAAGTGTTTTAACCTATGTGACTAGCTTAGAGAGGCAGAATGAGAGCAAAGTGGGTGAAATGAGATTGTCAATCACCAAAGCAGCATATGCGCATGAAATGGATACTATTTAGTTAATCTACTAAGATTGTTAAAGTTTTAGAAAGAAACATGCTAAAAGGACCGATACTTTTAATTAGTTATTTATTTTTTTCTGTTTCTTTTACTTCTAGGTGAAGATGAACTTGAACTGCAAACATTGTTTTCTGGAAAGAAAAAAAAAAGGTTGTATAATGTGGTAGCGGCATATAATCTTGTGATGCTCTCAAAAGTAAAATAGGCCAAATTCCTTACAATGTTCTCAAAAGAGTGGTAGTTTCACCAACTGCTTTGAAAGACTAACAACTAATTTGAAGTGCCTACCAAATATCCTTGATCTTAAGTTCTTTCCTATCGAGATATTATTTGAATTAACATTCTGTAGGAAGTTTATTATTTTGGTTTTCATTTATCGTCGTTAATACATATTTTTTTCTCTATGCAGGTGATCCCAGCTTTGGATTCTTGTACACCAATATTTGCTTCATCCTTCACCATGGAGGTACTTCTTGCATAACTCTAATACAGGTGGCTTTCAGGAGCTTCCTATGTCAGCCAATAGTGTCTTTCACGATATGTAGTTATGAACATGCTTGTTTGTGACTGTTGACTTCCCACAGAATGTTAGTACTTTATTTGAAGCTCTTAACCTTTAGGTTTGAAGGTTTTCTGTACCTCATATTGTCAATGTACATGAGTCTGTTTATGATGTAGATGCCTGTCCTATTGAATGCCTGGGCGTTTTCAAATTTTGTTACTACCATAATGTTCAAAAAGATACTGTTCTTTCAACAGCTTATTAGAAAACGTCTGAAGGAACATGGGATTTTTGTTCCATCTAGACTTCGGACATTTAGAACAAAGAAGAAGTTTATGGCTGGGCCATTCGAAATTGAGCCTGTTCGGGTGACACATTCTATTCCTGACTGTTGTGGATTAGTTCTTCGCTGTTCTGATGGGACCATACTTCACACTGGGGACTGGAAGGTAACCTTCACTGACCTGTATAGTAATTTTTTTCCTTCTTGATTATGTTAATAAATAATGATAAACAGATTGACGAATCACCATTGGATGGTCAAGGTTTTGACCGTGAAGCTTTGGAAGAACTTTCAAAAGAAGGTGTAACATTGGTATGTCTTGGGTCTAGTATTTGCAATATTCTAATTTCTTATATGATCCACTTGGTAGGGAGATTGGGATTTTCCCTGGAGACTGAATGGGGGTTTAATTATTTGTGCTGTTAGAGTCAAGACTATAAAGATCATACTGCTACTATTCACCAACCTTTGGTGAGGCGTCTTTTATGTATTATGAGTAAAAATATCTTCTACCGTGATGCATTTACCTCATGACTTATATAAGGAAGTATTAATATTAATCTTGTAAAGTGGGATGCTGAAGAAATCCAGATTTTTGGTCAAAACTGTTTTTAATGGAGGAAAAGGGGAAGGTGTCAATTAACGCACGGACGTTATTTTTCAGATGATGAGTGACTCTACAAATGTACTATCACCTGGAAGGACAACGAGCGAATCTTCCGTAGCAGATGCCTTGTTGAGGCATATTTCAGCCGCTAAAGGGAGGGTTATTACTACTCAGTTTGCTTCAAACATTCACCGACTTGGAAGTGTGAAAGCTGCTGCTGATTTTACAGGAAGAAAGTTGGTGAGTACTTCCGACCAACATAATCTAATGGGCAAATTTTCTTTAAAATACCATGCACCTTCATATGTCTCATGACTTGCGCTCTTAGTGTACTTTCTTATCTCGCTTTGATTTTCTTTTCTGTTAAGCTGAGTAAGCGCCATGTTGTAATCTTTTAGGTGTTTGTTGGTATGTCCTTAAGGACATATCTTGATGCAGCTTGGAAGGATGGGAAGGCACCAATTGATCCATCATCCCTGGTAATAATACATAAAGATTATTTTTTCCTGTTCTCTGGTTCTCTTTTGTTTGCTTATCTCTGTATATGTGTGCGCGTATATTTTCTCTTCTATTAATTTTTAATGGTATTATTCGTCTTTTTATTCTCTTTTCTGAGAGATCTCATCATAAAGTTGTATTTTAATTCAAATTAGGTGAAAGTGGAAGATATTGATGCCTATGCACCAAAGGATTTGCTTATCGTCACAACTGGCTCTCAAGTAAGTTTATCTAAATGCCCTCATAGGATGATGCCTAGTTTCTTAAAGTAAAACCTTTTACTGTACGTTTTGCTGGCAAATGATGTATGCTATTGTGTCAGGCAGAACCACGTGCTGCTCTAAATCTTGCATCATTTGGAAGTAGTCATTCCGTCAAACTGAGCAAAGAGGATATAATTTTGTATTCAGCTAAGGTAATAAAACTTGATTTTCTGTTTCCGGTTGAGTTTTAATTTAAGTTACATCTATCAGTTATTAGCATAATCACTTTTGTTTAGAGTAAGTGAATAAGAATTTATAAGACTTTACCTTCTCCTGGTTTTTAAATCTGTAGTTTCTATACACTTTTAAGTTTCCTATTCGCATGTTTAACAAATTGTTCTTATTCATTGAGCAAAGAAAGAAAGAAAGAAGATTTGTCTCTTATATTTAACTTCAACATCAGTGTATAGGAAAGTTCAAATTTCCAAGATTGGAAGTTGTACACAGAACATCAGCTAAATCTTGGAAATCTTTCAATTCTTTCTTCTAGTTTTTTGAATCCTGAAATCTTCTGCGACAGATTTTACTGCTTCATGCTGAGATTTATCTGTTTGATTATTTTTCCCTTGTTTACCTTGTAGGTAATTCCTGGTAATGAATCTCGGGTAATGAAAATGTTAAACCGTATATCAGATATTGGTTCAACCATAGTGATGGGTAAGAATGAGGGGCTGCACACTTCCGGCCATGGGTATCGTGGAGAATTAGTAAGTCTGGTGCTTCTCAAATTTGAATTTAATGGGTCTTAATTTCTATATGATGGGATTCAAATACTTTCAATGGTGACAATAAGCTTGATATTAGTGGCACTACTGCATCTTGTTAAGAAATGGAAAACAGTATTGTATCATTTATGTGGAATTGGTGGAGGTTCTCTAGCTTTAACAAGAGTGTAGGCATGGTTTTTCTTTCACCTTCATTATTTTCTTTTTTCAAGCACCAAATTATATGCCATATTGATTTTTTTAGCTAAATAAGGCAGCTGGTTAACTGCATATTTCACATCTCTAGGGTTGTAGTGATTGGTGATTCTTCAGTATTTAATTTCAAATGATTGCATGGGGAATGCCCCTTTGATGTCACTTTTCAATAGATTGTCTCCTCTAGAAGATATAGATTTTGTATTTATTCCTCCGATTTATTTGTAGCTTGATGTGCCTTTTCATTTGGTTCTATCTTTTATGTTTTAACTGAGAAACAATATTTTTTGTTTAAAGGAAGAAGTGCTTAAACTTGTGAAGCCACAACATTTTCTCCCCATACATGGAGAACTCTTGTTTCTGAAAGAACATCAATTGCTTGGGAGATCAACCGGCATCCATCACACTACTGTGAGTCATTGTGTTCCAATTTACAGTGATGAGATATCATTGTCTATGTCTGATAAGATATTATTGCTAGCGACTTTATAATCCAATTATATATGACAAAGCCTTCTTGTAGTATTTTGTTATTTCTCGCTTCTTTTGTCTTTAAGATGATAAATCTGCATTTCCAAATTAGCAACAATGATGCTACATGTTCCTTACTAGGGGTTCACTTTTGTTATTATCAATTCTCTGTGTTGTAGGCTATATGTTTACAAATTGTGGATTACAATTATTTATTTCTCCTTGAATCAAACAATTTTAACAGCGGATAGCATCATTAGGGTAAAAGAATTTTGTGCTATGCTGAGCACTTGAGAAGTTCTAATATTTTTAATACCTGTTATCTAAAAGTACAAAAGGAGAAACTTAAAGTGACCTGCTTCATATTTAGACTTTTTTGTGCTTTTATTTTGTAATTGCTCCCCAGCTCAATGAACTTATCCTTTCAATTTTACAGTGGTGCATGAGATGGTCTAATAGATGCAGTATGGAAGAGAGTGGTTAAAATTTGGTTCTGTTTTCATAGTCTGAAAGGATTCATGGTAGTAAGATCATAAATCATGAAATCTTGATGCATCAGGTTATAAAGAATGGAGAAATGCTTGGGGTTTCTCATTTAAGAAACAGAAGAGTACTTTCTAATGGTTTCACATTGCTTGGGAAAGAGAATTTGCAGGTTGGTGTTCATTAAGAAATTTTATCTGTGTATCATGAAAAGTTTATAGTTCAACTTGGAATAAATCTACTCATATGTTACAGTTGAAGTTTAGTGATGGCGATAAAGCATTTGGTACATCAAGCGAACTTTGTGTTGATGAAAGACTAAGAATTGCATTGGATGGCATAATAGTGGTCAGGTAAATCTCATAGATCCTTTAGTGACACTTTCATATTCCTAATACGATAATTTCTATATAATAGGATCCTGATTTTTTTTTTCTTTTTCGTTCTTTTGTGTCAAGCATGGAAATTTTACGCCCTCAAAGTGTAAATGGTGCAACTGATAATAGCATAAGAGGGAAGATTAAAATTACTACTCGATGTTTATGGCTGGATAAAGGAAAACTTATTGATGCCCTTTATAAAGCTGCTCATGCTGCACTTTCAAGCTGTCCCATAAATTGTCCTTTACCTCATATGGAAAGGACGGTATCTGAGGTATTGAGGAAATTGGTAAGAAAGTACAGTGGTAAAAGGCCAGATGTAATTGCTGTTGCAATGGAGAACCCCACTGTAGTTCTTGCTGATGAGCTCAGTGCAAGACTATCTGGAAAATCCCATGTTAGTTCTGAGGTGTCACAATTGAGAAACGTAATTGATGGGTTTCCAAATAAGAATCGTTCAACTAGGACACAAGGAGATGAAGGCAAGGACAACACACATGTGCAGAGCACTTCGCAACAAAATTCCGAAGGTCATGAACTCTCAAGCTATGGAAGTCATTCAACTAGAACGCAAGCAGATGAAGGCCAGGACAATACACATTTGCAGAGCAATTCACAACCAAATTCGGAAGGTCCTCTCTCTCTCTCTCTCTCTCCATATATGCATGCATTCATTTAAGTATATAAAATGTATTTAATAGCAATATCCTTGATATCATCATATGGAAATGAATTGGTCTGAATTTTCCATTAATTATGCGATGTATTCTATTTTCCATGTGTTGTTGTTGGGTGCATTATTTTGCGTCACTTTCAGCTCAATGTCAAGTATGTGCTTTCCTGGACTTTTTGATTTCTAGCATTGATGTCATGTATGTTTTATTCTTCAATCTCGTCAGGGTCCGAACTTCAAGATGAAGACGTTGAAGTCAATGGACTCCTATTTGAGGAAGATTCTGCTACTTCAAATTCCAAGTCAGAACCGGTTTCTTCTGATTCGGGGGAGTCGGATCAGTTTTGGGACGCAATTGTTCGGTTATCAACTGATGAAAAATCATTAGAAGATAAAAGTAGCGTGCATGTGCAACAGGAGCATCTAAAGAAAGATGATCCCGAAAGCAGTGAAATAGAAAATCCTTCAAAACCGGTGAAACGCAATAGATGGAAGCCGGAGGAGGTTGAGAAGCTTATTAAAATGCGCGGGGAACTGCGTAGCAGATTCCAAGTAGCGAAGGGGAGAATGGCCCTTTGGGAAGAGATATCCATAAACTTGTTGGCTGAGGGGATCAACCGAAGCCCGGGACAATGCAAATCTCTGTGGGCATCGCTGGTTCAGAAATACGAGGTTTGTCACCCTGTTGCCGGTCTCTTCTTCCTTCCCTGTGTGTTTGTTGTTTTGGCTTATGAATTGTGTGTTGTGAAACAGGAAAGCAAGAGTGGAAAAAGAAGCCGAAAGAGTTGGCCATATTTTGAGGAAATGGATGGAGCTTTGTCTGATTCAGAAACAATGGCAACAAAATGATGGGTAGATGACAGCCAAATGATAATTCACCAATGGGCAAATGGGTTTGGATAGTTGTCAGATCAAATGAAGGACAAAATTAGAATTAAGTCGGACGGACAGTAGCCATCCAAATCCTCTGTGAATCAGATGGATCAGCAGAGGCAAAGTGGAATTTTTGTAGCGGGGTTTGGGAATCTTTTTATTTTATGAATATTTTTGTCCTATATTCTTTTTGTTTTCTTGTACTTTTGTTCTTTGATAATGAGAAGTTGGAATTTTTTTTTGTATTTTTTGTGAGATAGCTTTGGATTTAAATATCGTTAATATATATTAAACTATCTACTCTCAGTGCCACCCAAAATTTTGTATAAATACACGAAGTGGATGACAATTTAAGCCGATTTGAATATTATTAATATTCATATTGAACTATCCATCTTAGTGCCACACCCAAAACTCTGTTTGTATAAATACATAAGGTGGATGACAATTTAAAAATATTGATATTGAACTATTTTTGTATAAATATACGGGGTGGAGGACCATTCAAGCCGTACACGATGCGTGCGTCTATAACTATAGACTTAGAGAGCCTAAGGCAGGGGATGAGAAGGAAGAAATCGCTCAGGTCCCACATCCTACCAAAAGCAAAATAACTAAAACACGTTTGACTGTTATATCATAACGCGGGGAGCAACAATGTTCATATGAATTTGTGCGATTTATAACAAGTATTTGTTCTTAAAATTTTCTCTACGACCACGTTTAGTTGAATTTCTCGTTAGATTTATTAAATTTTAATAAAGAAAAGTATTAAACAACGTTATTGATGAAAACAATATTTGATCAAGGATATGTAATTTTTTTTAATTAGTAATGTGGAATTATAAACTAACCGAAAATTGTGGAATTGTCACGTGACCTATAATTCTTGAAATGTTGATATTGCCCCTAGAGTAGTCGACGATAGCATCTTACATTCTCTGCATTAATTTGATATATTTACCAGTTAAATATATTAAATAATCATATCAATACAGATAATAAATAACCTCCTTGTAAGCTATTTATCGTTATTAATAAAAAAGTGACTTCATTATGTAGAATCACTTATTTAGCATTTTCTCCTTCAATCAATCAGATGTTCCGGTGACCCTTAAAGCTCCACCATAAATATAAGACATCTCTTCACTTTCAAGGTTAATTAAAAAACTTTTTCAAATACGTTGTTAGTTTATTCTCTCTTAGGAATTGACTTAGGCATCGAAGTGTTTATGGTTGAACCACCCCCTTGGGCTTTAACCTTAATCTCGTTCTATTTCTTGTTATTGTATGTAGGGATCAAGAAAGAATTCTACATGTCCGGACGATTTCTGCATCAACAACCGGTGCTTTCATTGAGATCCGATTTGAGAAATATTCAAAGCGTGCACCCTAGTTTTTTCTCGAAAAACTCCATTCTACTTCCAACACTCACCTTTCTTCCCATGGCCAGAACACGCTGATCAGCACGGGCCTCCGAGGCTACCACCTCTGTTGCTGCGATCGTTGACGCAAGCGAACCACTTCCTGAGATCCCGAAGAGCCACTTTCTCGCTCCCCACACAGTCTGTGCCATGCACCATTTGACTTACCCTTTTGTATGCCATAGTGGACGCCTACCTTCAGTTTTGGGACCTTCCCCATACCTGCTACTGTTATAGATCCTCCAGCTACAACGAGAACAAAGACGACATTTTTTCAGCAAATAGACAGCCTATTGGTGGGAGAAACGCTCCAAGAGTCCCAAATCAACTTCTTATCGACATGGACCTAAGAAGGCACTTGAATGCCCTGCGTGACACGCAAGCCAATGCTCAGGCACGTGGGAGACGGGCTTCATCACATCAGTCTGAAGTCACGCGACGTGCACCCTAACACTCTACATACTATGCGCGGACATCTCAGGGCTCACCTCCTCAAGTTGGACTGACACAACAATTCAAGTAGTTGAGCAACCAAGTCTGAGCCTAATCAAAGCTCTTACAAAAGCTTTTGGAAGACATCAGAACATCCGGAGCTATTGATAGGCATAACATACCTCGCAAGGCACCCAAAAGCATTCCTAGGTGTGCCATCAAGGAGCATGTACATTGCTAGAAAATGTCCCGGGACACATCGCTGGATGATTCTGGAGAAGTAAGGTGTACTCCCAGAGCAGGAAGCCAAAACCACCAGAGACTTTTGACACATGAGTGACTTGGAGGATGCAATAGAGCACTTTCACACATTAAGTACCTATGCAAGAGCATGCAGTAGCATGAAATCTCCCAAATTGCACACCCCCGTTTAGATGGACAATTCCACCATGTATCTAGGCATTCCGTCTATCACAACGAGAAAGATGAGACTTACTCACCAGCACGGTCATGTGCCAAGGTAGCTGTAACTCGAGGGAGCCAACACTATTTGACCTGATGTAGCTATCCCATCATCAAGGCCCATTGCATGTTGAAGACGTCCAAAAAATGCTAGACCGTCACCTCTAAGGAATTCAGTGCAATGGCGACTTAGAATATGACCTTCGACACCAAATTCTAACTTCATCAACTTCGATATTTGTTAGAGACATGGAGGAGGAACCATTCCCCCAACGATTTGTAACTCCTAATTTTAATCAGTTCAAGGGGATCTTACACCCAGTGAAGCATATCGATTACTACCGCAGAGTCATGGTGCCTCATAGGCACAATGATGCACTTATATGTAAAGTTTTTCAGACCTTGCTGCAAGGTCAAGCAACAATATGGTCCAACCATCTCCCCCAGAGATCGATCGCTTCCTTTGAAGAATTGTCCCTAGCCTTCGTGAAAGAATACTCGCAGCTTTGCACCGTCGAAGTCAAGTATGACCACCTCTTCACCATCTGAAAGAGGTCCAAGGAAACCTTGCGACAATACATCCAAAGATATTGTGACGAAAATTCCCGCATTGTAGGGTTCAGCGATCTCGTTACCGCCATGTCGTTCAAGTAAGGTCTATCGCGAGAGAGCTAGCTCTATAGAGACATTGTCATGAGCAACGCCCGACGTCTCACCAAGATGTTGTCCATAGCAGAACGACATGCATGCTGGGAAGATGAAAAGAACATTATGCATGTCGCAAACCACATTAAGGAAGGCAGACATCCTTAAAAGTGGTTCAAGCAGCCCAAGGACAGCGCTAACCATGGGACTCGGTTGGGAAGGATAACAAGCGCAAAGGGAACTCATCATCCAATGAATTCGCTGGTACGAAGCCAAACATGCAGTTTTTTGTGCCTGTCCTCCAAATCTACAATCAAATAAAGAAAAAACCATGGTTCCAAATACCAGCACCCGTCAAGGGTGACTAGGAGGAGGCCGACAAGACGAAATGGTGCGCCTACCACAATTGTTATGGGCATCACATTAGTTCATGCTAGACCTTTAAAATATTTTTTCAGAATCTCGTGAAGGAAAGACACTGTACCGAGTACATCACGAAGAAGGCAGCAAAACGTCCAGGAGACAAAGGCCCTCAAGAACCAGCGTAACAAAAGATTTGACTGGGCATAATCATTGTCGAGTCAGAGTTATAGGGAGCAACTAGAAAACAAAGGAAAGGGAAGGTCCGCGAGGCCTTAGCTTTGGTCCAAATCTCTCATGTTGCCACTACCCAAGTAACTGATGACCTTGTCATCAGTTTCTCTTTGAGGGACAAAGTAGGACTTGACTGGCCACATGATGAGGTCCTTATCATTTCAGTCCAGATTTCCACACACAGGTCGATCAGATTCACATAAACGAGGGAACTGCGGAAAACATCCTCGGTCCAGAAGATGGGATTAGAATCTTTCACGATAGGGAGAAATGATCTGCCGTGAGGTAGACCATGGATGAGTACTTACCATACAATGACATACTAGGAACATCATGGATGCACAAGATGCTAGCAAACACCTAGAGCTTGTAACAAAGAATCTGATTTATAATTCCCAAAGGAGAATTCGGGGAAATAAAGGGAGATCAAGTCATGGCTCGCCAATTCCTCACTGAAGGATTAAAAGAAATCAAGATAGCAGAGTTCCTTCCCTAGACAAACATGGCCATTAGAGGAAAAAATTGACTTCCATGTAGCAGCCAATGGCGGGTCAAGATTATGACATCTGCAAAGAGCCTCCTACACTTAAAGGATGGCAGCCAGAATATGATGTCTCCTTAATATGGCTTGACCCACAGTACCTCGAAAGACATGCACGCATTGGAACACGCTTAAATCCTGAAGAAAAAAGAACTCACTATGTTCCTACGTGAGCACGAGGATGTATTTTCCTAGTCACCATCAGACATGAATGAGATAGATCCCACATTCGTTTGCCATAGATTGCACGTGGACCTGAGCTAAAAATCAATCAAGCAAAAGAAGCACATTTTTCCCCTGAGAAAGTTGCAATCATCCAGGTTGAAATTGACAAGTTACTCAAAGCTGGCTCCATCGAGGAAGTCCCATACTCAGAATGGCTGGCCAATGTCGTACTTGTCAAGAAGAAAGAAGATGGGTGATGGAGAGTTTGTGTTTACTTACTGATCTCAATCTCACATGCCCAAAAGACAATTACCCCCTGCCAAGGATCAACCTCCTAGTGGACTCCACAGTAAGAAATGAACTCTTTAGCTTCCTCGACACATACTCAGGCTACAACTAGATATTTATGCATGAAAGGGATAATGACAATACAATCTTTGTTTTTCAAAAGAGGAGTTTACTAAGGTCATGCCGTTTGGCCTTAAGAACGCAGGCACTACCTATCAACAACCCGTTAATCAGACCTTCAAAGATCTTATTGGGAAACCAATGGAAGTCTATGTCGACGACATCATGATCAAAGGAGAGAGGCGCGATGACCATATTGCCAACTTACGTCAGACTTTTGATTTGCTGAGGAAGTACAAAATGAAGCTTAACCCCTTCATGTGTACCTTCAGGGTGGCTACCTTGAGGATTGTTGCTAGAAAGTTCTTGGGATACCTTACAACCCAACATGGAATTGAAGCCAACCCAAAGCATATCAAAGAAATCTTAGAAATAAAGTCACCATCAAGTCTGAAGGAAATACAGAGTCTCACAGGACGCACGGTATCCCTTAATCGATTGTTTTCTAAGGCAATAGATGGATGTCCACTTTTTTCCAAGCAATCAAGAAGGCATCCAAAGAGAAGTGGGATATCCCTTAATAGATTTTTGTCTAAGGCAACATATCGATGTCGACCTTTTCCAAGAAATGAAGAAGGCATCCAAAGAGAAGTGGGATGAAAAGTGCGAGAAACCTTTCCATGACCTCAAAAACTACATGGTGTCGCCACCACTGTTATCAAAGCCAAAAAATGACGAGGGCATGTTCCTCTACTTGGGAGTTTCTTATGTGGCAGTAAGCTTCGTGCTAATAAGGGAAGAAAACGAAGTTCAATTTCCCGTGTTCTACAAGTCAAAAGCCCTCCTCGAACCCGAAACACAATATCTGAAGGTTATTGGTTCAAAGAACGTCTTGAGATTCAGGAAATTGTCGATGATATAACTAGTAAATATGTTCCTCCTCACGTCAACATATTTTATTGTCTAGGAGGAATTACGCTTACTTGTTTTTTAGTACAAGTAGCTACATGGGTTGGGTTGTTCGCCCATTAAAGCGATACGTGAGCTGGGTTCAGAACGTCGTGAGACAGTTCGGTCCATATCCGGTGTGGGCATTATAGCTCTCGGTCTTCCGGTCGAAAAACAACGTCGATGAAGGCGTGTGGGTGCACTATTACGTGGTAGGGATTGTAACTTTCCATGAATTTCCCATTTCTCGCTCAACGACAGAACTTTGCTTATTTCTTTTTTTGAGGATCAACAAATCAAATGGTATTTTTTTTTCTAATTTTTGTCTCTTTTTCTCCCGCTGAATCAAGCTTTTTTTTTTGCCATAATGGTTCATTTGGGACCCTGCGGATCCACTCTTTTTCCTATTTCAAGATCAGCCTTTTATCTCTGTCCTCGACCCGCAACGGATAGAGGATGATTTATTCCTATTAACATTTTTCTTTATATTATATTAAAATAATCTTAACACTATTGGTTACCAGTAAGAAACTAAGGCCTTATTTCCAAGCCCACCGGGTGATTGTCATGATGGAGTGCCCCATGTGGTCACTCCTTCACACTCCTGATGCCTCAACAAGAATAATGATGTGGGTAATAGAGCTAAGTCAACACGACATGCTTTACCGCCCAAGGACTGCAATCAAGGGTCCAGCCTTAGCAGACTTCATTGTGCAATTATGTTGACGTCACTAGAAGAAGGTCATGACAAGGAGCTAGAAGGTGCCCCCCAACAACCAAATTTCCTTCACAATAGACGCAAATGCTTGGTCAATCTTCCATACAATCCTCAATGTCTAACCCACTTTGGAATCTCTTCGTGGATGACTCATCAAATCAACGAGGCTTAGGAGTAGGCATAGTCCTTATAACCCTAGACGGTTCAATGATATAGCAAGAAATCCAATTCGAATTCAAGACCTCTAAAAACGAAGCGGAGTACGAAGCATTGATTTGTGGCCTAACTCTTAGCAAGGAACTAGGAGTAAAAAAGATTGTCGTGCATTCCGACTTTTAATTGATCACTAACCAATCCATTGAAGAATACACTACAAGGGATGTAAGGATGCTTCAATACAACAACAAGGTGCAGAAGCTGCTCACTTTCTTCACAATCTTCAAACACATAATCCCATTTGAGTATTTGGAGCAGCGCATCATTGACATAAATGGGGTTGAAGTAAGAGACGTTAACCTCGCTCGAAGTTGGAAAGACCCTCTTGTTGACTACCTAGTGAATGACACCCTACCAGACAACTGACTAGAAGCTCATAAAATTCAAATGAAGGTCAACTTTTTCCCCGAAGCTTCACGGGGGTAAACTTACAATGCTTAAGACATCCCGAGACATTGAAGGTCTTTGCTGAAATTCAAGAGCGGCAATGTGGAAATCACTCTAGAGGAAGGTCGGTCGCATAAAAGACACTTCGTGCAAGGCTTTGCTGGCCGACTTTAAACTAAGACACACTCAAATATGCCTAACATGCGATAAGTGTCAAAGGTACAAACCTAACCACTTGCCACCCCTAGAAGAACTGCCCGCCCTACTTTGCCCATGACCATTCATGCAATGGGGCATTGATATTGTCAGACCATTACCAACTACACTGTCACCTAATAAGAAGTATTTGATTGTCTCCACCGATTACTTTACCAAATGGGTAGATTTCAAGGCGTTAACCACCATCACTCAATTGGACGTAAAAACAAATTTCTAGAGCCAAATGGTTTGTCGATTCGGGTTACCAAAAGTCATACTAACTGACAATGGAACATAATTCACGGGAACATCAATCAAAGAGTTCTTTGAGCCGTGGAAGATAAATAATTTCACCTCTACTGCATATTACCCTCAAGGAAACGACCAGGCCAAAGCATCAAATAAGACCATCCTTGATTGCATCAAGAAGAGGCACAACGACAAGAAAGGACTATGGGAAAAGGACCTAGACGGGGCACTTTGGGATTACCGCACAACTCCGCGATGAGCAATAGGTGAGTCTCGATTCACCCTTGCATTCAAACCAACATTTTCATCCTGCCATACGTCATTGTTCAAGCACCATTCACGGAGCTTGATGTTCCAATCGTCAATTATGTGGCCCTAAGAACTTCTCTTAACCTAAGCGAGGAATTAAGAGAACAAGTCGTTAAACGCATATCCAATTACTAACAACAAGTTTGAAGCTTCTACAACAAGAAGGAAAAGATTCAAAAATTTCTTTCAGGTGACCTTGTCCTCAAGAAGAAATTCGACATCAAATCGCCTCGGGTCACAAAAACTCAAATCCCTTGGGAAAACCTTTATCACATCTACCAAGTAGGCAGTAAAGGGATTTACACTTCGAAGACCATGGATGGAAAATTAGTAAAAGAATTGTTGAATGCTTATTGACACGACTCATCCAAATCCCCCCCGGGATTAACACGGGATGCGCCATGCTCCCGTTTGACACGAAGTGTCAGACAAAGGATAACTCAAAACCTCAGCCCGTTCAGGGTTTCCAGAGTGCGCCAGGATCAGTGGAGGAGTGTGATATCTCGGTCTCCGCTACAGCCCGCATCCGCGATCAACCTAAAGGGCATTAAAAACCATAAAAAGTTTTGAGTGGACGAAAAATCAATAGTTTAATAAAAACACATTTCATAAGAAGACATTTATGCCCTTCACGAAAAACATGCATGCATTCGAAAAAAAGTTATCTCAATCATATCAAATGTAATAAAAACCATTTATAAAACCAAAGTCATTTCCTTCCTCAAATCATAAGGGCCTTAGCCCAAAACCACAAAACCAATCGTATGGGCACTCAGCCCAAACCCGTAAATCCAAATCATGTGGGCCACTGCCCAAATCCATAAACACGACATCCGTAAATCAATAAATCCAATAAGCAAGTTTATACCAATCTTTGTCATCCTAGATACCTGGCGTCCCAGACGCCATAAGCTACGCGTGCTACTCGGCGTCTCAATCCCGAGTGTTAACCCCAAACCCTATCTGAGGTATGACATCCCAGATGCCTGACGTCCCAGACGTCAAATATAAGCAATCCTGCTCCTGAGCCATTCTACGGTCCAGTCACTCTGTAGAATGACCCCTCACAGGCAATGCGTCATGATCACTCTGGGATACCAACATCCGGAGGAGACAGTATAACTAAGGTAAGTCTATATAGTGCAAGAATAGTGAAAATCATTGAAATCCACATTTGAATCTTAAAACAGTTAATAACTAACTAGACGGGTCTCATGCCCAAAACATCGTAATACATGTAAGAATAATAACTCATGGCATTTCAAATACTTTGATTCAATCATATAAATATATTAATTAAAACAGTTATGCATGCAAGGTTTAACAAAATCAAAGGCCCACTCACAGACCGTCCTAGCTTCCACCTCGATACGCGTGTAATAATCCACCCTGGGCTAAATCACCATTTCCAGAACTCCCGGACCTGTCCAAATCACACCCGAAGGTCACTAATCATCTATATAATTTTATAGGACAAAACCCCAAAACTCCCAGAAAAATCAACGAGTCCCAGACACGATTCCTGAAGTGAAAAATCTCAATTTGACCAACCTAACGATCTCCGATCGACCCGAAAGCACCACTATTAGATCCAGATCGCCTAAACCTTTAAAATGACACTAAGCTCACCTCGAAATTCTAGCCCACACGCCTCCACGTGCCTAGTTAACCCAAAAGTCAACGTTGTTGAAAAGTTAACGCTGATGTCAGCACTGACAACCCTGACAGTGCCACGTGTCAAGTCCCCATTGTTCTATGTCTGACATGATGATGTCACCAGGGTATCAGAGCCAGACCCCGACCGGGAAGTGTGCTAGCGAGGACGCTGGGCCCTAAGGGGAATGGATTGTAAGACCCGTGTCCTGGAGAGAACGGTGAACGATCTCACATTCATGTGAGGGGAATGGTCTGGGAGGGGAATGATGGTGTGCCTTAATGGTGTAGGCACACACCTATCTAGCACGACGCCTTTTGGGAGCTCAGTGGCTTTGGGTTCGATTGGAACTGCAAAGTTAAGCGAGTTGAGGTTGGTGCAATTCCATGATAGGTGACCCTCTGGGAAGTTGCACCTTGAGCTCCCAAAAACAAAACCGTGAGGGTGAGGAGGCCCAAAGCGGACAATATCATACTAGAGTCGGGTCCTGACCGAGGAGGGTTAGGTCCTGACACTTATCACCTTAGAAAGTACTACGTCTAGAGCATTCTAAGCCAATGATTAGTTCATCGTCAAAAGAATAGAATTTGGGCTCAAGAATCAGCCCCATGCCTACTTTGCTTACATAATATCTTACATTGAGATTCAAGATTTTTAACATCTAGACCTCTAATAAAATTGTCTGCTCATTCTCAATTTTACTTAGAAATTATTCATAGCAGTAGTATGAGCACTTTAAGCCTTCTTCATAGCACTAGTATGAGCACTTTAAGTCTTCGAGGGAATTGGTGGCCGGAAACAACGGGAAACTGAAGGGGAAGTTCTCGGGCTGCTGTTCATCGATCCAAGGTATGGTTATTGTCTGTTTTTCTTAGTTTTGTTTACATAGATCGATTACTGGGGTTGAGACAAGTTCATAGGAAGAAATGAGAAGGAAAATGGACTTGAAAAGAAGGTTTTGGAATTGGGCCAAGGTCGCTGGTCTACGTGACCCGGTTTAGAGAAACAGGTTTGACCCGCGAGAGAAAGAAGACGATGACGTCAGCACATGTTAGGCTGTCAAGCCAGGTGGCCTAATGGGAGGATGACATGTGTCATGCTAGTGCCCAATCATCACTGACATGTTAGTGATGTGGACCAATAAGAGGGTGACATGTTCCACTGACATGTCAGTGACGTAGACCAGTGGGCGACTGACACGTGTCACTGTCAGAACCTATCAGGTGACGTCATGCTGACATCAACGTTGACCGTTAACCACTGACGTCAGCGTTAACTTTGACCAACGTTTACTTTTTTGTTGACCAGCGCGTGGGGACGCGTGAGCGTGAATCTCGAGGTGAGACCAGTGTCAATTTAAAGGTATTGATGATTCAGATCTAATGATGGTAGTTTTAGGTCGATCGGAGATCGTTAGGTTGGCCAAATTGAGGTTTAAAGCCTCGGAAAGCGTGTTTGGGACGCGTTCCTAGGCTGGGACTATTCTTGGGCTTTAGGTACGACCTTATCGAGTCCGTTAGTGACTATTGGTATGATTTGGATAGGTCTGGATGACTTGGAGAGGTTGGATTAGCCAGGAGAGGCTTATGGCACGCGTATCGAGGCTCAAAAAGGACGGTCTGTGAGTGGACTTTGTTTTATAAATGAAATGCATGCATAACTGTTTTAAATACTTTATTCTATGATTTAAGTTGAAATGCTTGGTTATCGTACATTGTTGATCATGTGGATTTTATGTGTCGTTTTATGATGTTTGGGCTTGAGACCCGTCTGGACAATGTGGTGACTAGTTGTGGAGTCAACAATAGTTTTAAATGGAAAGATTTTCGATTAGGACATATTACTCAGGCTTGAGTCCCCGTTGATTTATGTGGCATCGGGCCTAAGGTCTAGTTGGTTTATGATTTCGGGCTTGGGGCCCTATTGGTTTATGAAATCGGGCGTGAGTCCCATTTGTGTTTTATGAAATGTGATTTCGGGTTCGGAGACCCTAATTGGATTTGGTTTTGGATTTGAGTTATGAAAGTTATACTTCGGGCATGAGACCCAGTTGTGGATTTACGATGGTTTTATGAAAACGAAATGGAAGAAACTATATTCTAGGCGTGAGAGGTTTTGAGATGATTTATAAAATGTTTTCCATATATCATCCTATGTGTGGATTTACACTCCAGGTGTCAGAGATAGTGGAGTAAGAGAATTGCCTGAGAGGGGCCGCTCTATGTGAAAGACCGCAGAGAGGTCTAGGATCAGGATTGCTAGAGGTTAAAACCTCTGCCCCCCAAGGAGGGTCAGGGACCTGGGTGGACCTTGGAGAGACTCGACATGAGACCGAGGGGCACATATAGCTCATGATAGTGACATCTGGGATGCCAAGGATGGATAACAGGCATCTGGGATGCCAAGGATGGTTTAAATATATTTTACTGGATTGGTATTTCTATATCACTGGATTTGAGTTGTGACCCACAAACTTGGTTTTAGGCTGAGTTCCCACATGGTTGATTTTATGGTTTTGGGCTAAGGCCCTAATGATTTGAGGAAGGAAATGGCTTTGCTTGAGAAACATTTTTCACTGAGTTTGGATTTGGAAAACCTATGGTTTGATTTACAACAAATGATTGAGTTAATTGGTTTTTGAATGCAAGCATGTTTTTTAGTGAAGGGTTTAAAGGCCTTTTATGGAAATGTGTTTTATTAAATTATTTATTTTTTTGTCCACTCACAGCTTTTCATGGTTTTTAATACCTTTCAGGTTGATCGCGGATGCGGATTATAGCAGAGACCGAGGCATCACACTCCTCCACTGATCCTGGCGTAGTCTAGATAACCCCGAGCGGGTTAAGGTGAGGTTTATCCCTTGTTTGACACGTGGTGTCAGACGGGAGCATGGCATATCCCTCTTTAATCCCCGGGGGATTGGGATAGGTCGTGTCAATTCATGATGAAGAGCATTCAAAGCCTTCGCCACACGAAGCATTCCAAGCCTTTGCCATGCAAAGCATTTCAAGCTTTCGCCACGTGAAGCATCCCAAGTTTTTTCCATGCAAAGCACTCTAAGCCTTCGCCATGCGGAGCATTCCAATCCTTCACCACGTGAAGCATTTCAAGTATTTGCCACTCGAAGCACTACAAGCTTTCACCACGTGAATCATCCCAATCCTTTTCCATGCAAAGCATTCCAAGCCTTCTCCATGCGGAGCATTCCAATCGTCAATTATGTGGCCCTAAGAACCTCCATTGACCTAAGCGAGGAATTGAAAGAACAAGTCGTTAAACGCATATCCAATTACTAACAACAAGTTTGAAGCTTCTACAAAAAGAAGGCAAAGATTCAAAAATTTCTTCCAGGTGACCTTGTCCTCAAGAAGAAATTTGCGACATCAAATCGCCTCGGTTCACAAAAACTCAAATCCCCTTAGGAAGACCCTTATCGCATCTATCAAGTAGGCAGTAAAGGGATTTACACTTTGGAGACCATGGATGGAAACTTAGTAAACGGATTGTTGAATGCTTATCACCTTAGAAAGTACTAGGTCTAGAGAATTCTAAGCCAATGATTAGTTCATCGTCAAAGGCACAGAATTTGTGCTCAAGATTCGGCCGCATGACTACTTTGCTAACATAATATCTTATATTGAGATTCAAGATTTTTTAACATCTAGACCTCTAATAAAATTGTCTGCTCATTCTCAATTTTACTTAGAAATTATTCATGGCAGTAGTATGAGCACTTTAAGCCTTCTTCATAGCAGTAGTAGGAGCACTTTAAGCCTTCGTCACGTAAAGCACTCCAAGCACTCGCCATTTAGAGCATTCAAAGCCTTTGCCAAGTGGAGCATTCCAAGCCTTCGCCACGTAGAGCATTCCAAGCCTTTGTCATATAAAGCACTTCAAGCTTTCGCCATGTGAAGCATCCCAAGCCTTTTCCATGTGATGTACTCTTAGTCTTCACCATGTGGAGCATTCCAAGCCTTCGTCACACGAAGCATTTCAAGTCTCTGCCACTTGAAGCACTTCAAGATTTCACCACGCGAATCATCCTAATCCTTTGCCATGCAAAGTATTCCAAGCCTTCTCCATGCAGAGCATTCCAATCTTTCGCCACGTGGATCATTCCAAGTCTTCGCCACGCGAACCATTCCAAGCTTTCATATTCTAAGCCTTCGCCACGTGGAGCACTCTAAGTCTTCGTCCCGCAAAACACTTCAAGCATGTTCCATGAAAAACACTGTAAGCCTTCATCATGCGCAACACTCTAAGACGTCACCACACGAAGCACTCTGAGCCTTCGCCACATGAAGCGCTCCAAGTCGTCGCCATAAGAAGCATTCCAAGCCTTCTTATAAGAAGCATTCCAAACCTTCTTATAAGAAGCACCCAAGCCCTTGCTCGCCAAAGCACTTGAAGCCTATCTCCATGAGAAACATGTGGCCTTCAAACAAGACTTGGTGGAATATGAAAACTACTAAAGATAACTTCCAACTCCACTAAAGGGAGCAATAAAAACGTCATACCGAATATCAGGCAAATGTTTTAACATGCGAAGGTCAACTACACATTTCAGTACACGGGTTCAAGATTCACATGATCTTATAAAGCCCAATTTTGATTACCTTGGAACGATCTGGGTGCCATTAAAAATGTATGGAAGTCAGATCTCCAACCTCGTTAATTACACTCAATTCCGAGTTGTGACGAGTTCCCAGTAAACAATTTTGTACTCGAAGGTCATCTACATGTTCTAGTACTCGAAGGTCAATTTTCAGCACCTTGGAACGAGCCTGGTGGCATTCCAACCCCACCAACAGCACTCAATTCCATGTTGAAAGAAGATAAGAGACCAAAATAAGCATATGAAGGTCAATGTTGAGAGAAATTCAATACAACAATTAAGAAAGACTTTGGATTGATTATGTTGAGAAAGTTAGGTTGGAAAATCACATTCAAATTGCTCAACCACTCTAATTAAAAAAAAAAAAAGGAGTTGGCGAGTCACAAGTCGACTACTTAACAGCTTATTCGACACAAAAAACTCAGAAAAATTAAGAAGTCTACAATACAACTTAAGGCAAGTCCAAAAGCACGTCTTCCAGTCCCATCGAACGTTGAAATTGGACCCAATCCTCACCTGATATCTCAGGAATCCCATCATAGAATGGATCTCCAACATTTGGAATATGGTCATCGCCCAGCTGCTTTGGGAGACTTAGTAACTTAGGCTCCGGTTCCATGGGAAGGGCCACATCACAACGCTGCATCTTTTGCCCTAAGCTTATGACTCGTGGAGCAACGTCTTCAATATCTCCTTCCTAAATTGCATACTTATGGGACATGTTTTGCTGTCAATCGAGATACCCCTCGACATATTCATGAACAAGGAACACTTCTGACTCAGATTCACCGTAAACTGCCACGAACAATTTTAGCTTCAAGTCTTCCATACCATATGGCAGCTCCTCTACGCTTTGGTGTGAAGCATGGGGAACACAAAAAGGCGAGTATGGCACAGACTTCAAATTTTCAATTTCAATACGAACTCGCTCCCCTTTAGCCTCCAGATGACAGAACCCAACTCAAAGTGACAGGACCCAACCCTAATACACACGAATAGTATGCACGGGCCCTACTCCCGTATGACAAAAACCTTAGCATACAAGGGATAAACACAACTCGTTCGTTCATGCCTTCACCTCTCAAGCCTCGATTTCCGTGTAGCAGCCTTAAAGGGTTACAAAATCAAGAAAACGTGTGAGTGGACAAAAAGAAACAGTTTAAAATGTAATTTGAAAACATCCATCATTTACCCTTCGTTTTTCAAAACCATGCATGCATACAAAAACCATTTCAAAACCATTCCACTTCATTTAGAACGAAACACAGTTTATTAGTTTTGAACTACGTGAAAAAGTATATAAAGAAAGTATACAAGATCACAACCACCAACACAAGGAAAACACATCATTATAACCAAAGAACCCACCATCATCACAATGCCAAACATCAACCATTGCCCTACAGGCAAGCACACCACAAATGCACTCGGGAATCAGAGCCCAGCTTGACGTCCGAGATTACCAAATTCATCAACACGCATCTTAAGGAAATAACTCATCACAAAACACAATAGTAACACCATCCATTCATAATCAAAATTACCACAGAATTCACACATACTCAAATCATCACCAATGCACAAGCACAACATCAATCATCACATGCACCACAATAATCATAATATCAGTTATCACATCACAAGTGCGCTACCGGTAGGCCATTACATACACATTTTCTCGGGAACCAGAGCCCCTGGCTCAACGCTCGAGTCCTCACAACACAGTCTCAGGAACCGGAGCCCCAGGCTTGATGTCTGAGACTCACAACCAATCAACACAAGCACAACCACATTTCACACATCATCTTCTCATTACACATCAGGCATATCGAGAAACATGTGTTCACATCAAAACTTACTATCACATTTCATCACAATGTATCACATCATGTTTCATAATTCAAATCTACAATCAGAATCCCGGGCCTAAGCCCCAAACACAGCTTGAACACAAACACCGTAAAACGTGCCATTGAAACTATTTCTGAAATAAAACCGTCCAGAAAATGTATAAAGATCATAAATATTCTAAAACACGTTATTTTATGTCATAATCCAAATTCAACTCAAATTCACGTTCGAAACGGCGTTCAAAACATGGTTTATCAATCCTCGTAAAACGTGCATTAAAGTAATAACAAAATATTTATAAAATCACTGAAAATACGATAAAATTCCTAATCGCTTAAATATCATAAAAATCACATAAAACACATTTAAATCATGTAAATATGCATGAATATTAGTTTAGATAAAGAAAGTATACTCACACACCATTCGTCTAACCGAATTATGCTTTGCATGCATTTACGTAATTCCCAGGAATCTCAAAACCAGTCAAAATTCACATCTAAAGATCATTAACCATCCCAATTATCCTCTATTTTAATCCCATAATTTTTTCGGGATTTTTAAACATATCTAAAACAAATCCCAAACTTTGGACACCCAAAACGGTGTCCGATCGACTCAAAATCTGTGCCATTAGATTTGTAACATTGAAAACATTAAAAACCATGTTGACCGTGTCTCGAAAGTCCCACACACGCGCCACCCAAAGTGGCTACGCGTGGGAGCCATGCGCATGTGAACTGTAGATCGCCTCCTACCTCTCATCCAACCCGATTCTCTTGTTTTTGGGTCACCCGACCCAACAACCAAACCCGAATTTTTCTCCCTTCTCTAATCTAATAAAGGTAATGATCTATACAATTAACACGAGGAAAATCTCCTGAAACACACCTCGACAAAGCAAGGTTTCACGACCAATCTGCACCTTCACTGACTGGGTGATCCCAACGTCCAAACATACTTCTAGATAGCTTGTTAGGGTCGTAGAGACCTAAGGAACATGGTCACCAGCTTGACTTCAAGTTTACATGACAGAAACGAGTCCAATAACCCAAGACCCGAAAGTCCTCATGGGTTTCCTCCTCCTCACTCAATTCAATCCCTCTCCTTCGTTCTTCTCGATTTTCTTCCCCTTCTCTCCTCTTTTTCTTATATGTTCCTCTCTTAATTCTTCTTTGTTTCTCGGCAGAGTAACTCACACACACCAAATTACTTCACACTTAAAACAACAATTATAAAATTTACACATAAAGCACCAAGTCGGTGCACACATTTTAAATAGATAAGGGACATATGTCCCCACTTAATTGGTCACAAGAAAAATATCACAAATAAATGACTTATATGCCCTTTCTTGTAAATTACCAAAATGTCCCTATAAACATCTAACCCAATATGAAACTGTACGATCTCCGTTTTCAGCATGTTGTCTGTCTACGAACTCAGGATTCTGAGATGATCACAATGGTCTTTTCGAAATTTCCAAAAGACGTCTCGATAAAAAATTCAACGTTTTGACCTTAATTAAAGTCAACCCTTTGACTTTGCCAAAAAGTCAACTTTGATTTCCAGAGGCTAAATGGTCCATTTCATCCAACTTTTCTGATTTTACCCTCATTGAAGGTTTAGGTCATTATATGAAGAATCCTATATACAACGTACACGAGTCCTGCTCCCGTATGACAGGTAACCTAAAATATCGAAAGTATCCTCAAAATCCTGACAGACAAGGGATACTTGCAACCTCGTAAGCTTATGTCTTCGCTCTGAAAATAGCCTCGGTTCTCGTACAACAGCCCTGGAGGGTTTCAAACAATCAAAATATGTGACTAGACGAAAATAAAGGTTTATAAAAATCTAATATTCAAAAACATACTATTTACCCTCCGTTTTATAAACTATGCATGCACCAAATTTACGGATAAACGTATGAATCTCAAAATAGGTACAGGAACCAGAAAATTAGAAATTCCAAAACCTACCCAACGTAAAGACATACCAGATACCACACCAAAGCAAACATGCCAACTCAATCATATCAAAATTGACAGGACCCGTCCCAAATCCCCCGGAATTAACATGGGAGGTGTATGCTCCCGTCTGACACGAAATGCCAGACCAGGGATAATTCCATCCTTTGCCTACCCAGGACTACCAGATAGCGCCAGGATCCGGAGGAGGAATGTGATGTCTCGTTCTCTGCCACAGCCTGCATCCGTTGTTAACCTGAAGGGCATTAAAAACACGAAAAGCTGTGAGTAGACAAAACAATAATTTTATAAAAACATTTTCATCAAAAGACATTTATGCCCTTCACTAAAAACATTCATGCATTCGAAAACCATTTCTCAAACATAGAACACGGGGCCTTGGCTCAAAATCTAATCAAAGTACCTGGGACCTCAGCCCAAATCCGACACACGTGAGTCTCAGCCTAAAACCATCTCCGTAAAATCTCGTACAACCATATATATATATATATATATATATATATATACGTATAACCCGTCCTTGGCATCTCAATGCCCAATCAAAATAACCCGTCACGATGTATCTCTAAGTGTGCACACTACTCGGTGTCTCACTCCGAGTCTACCCCCAGGATCTATGACGTCTGGGAGGAATCGTCCAAAATCCAGGATCTACGACGTCTGGAGGACGGTCTGCGGATCCAGTCTGAGACTATACCATATCTCTCACTCCTGGAATGTGCTCCCTTTTAGAGTCACTCATTCCAGGTAGTGCATCATGACACTCCAGGATCAACGACGTCTGGAGGAAACCAATATGCTCATAAAGGAGGGTATATACATACTAGTATGGAAAATCACAAATAGGACTCACACCCGATACCACAAGTCAACTGGGCCTCAAGCCCGAACTCATGACTCAATTGGGCCTCTAGCCCGAACTCACAATCAACTGGGCATCAAGCTCGATACCTCAGGGTCAGTCACGATCTCGATCATGGTGATGCGTGCAACCACCAGTCCAGGACTGCTCTCAATTCTGGTATGTCACCGTGAACATATCACTACCGCGACCACCTCTAGATCAGGGTGCACCCATCGTCGATCGATTTCCTATATCGTCAGCACCCCAAAGTCGAACCTCCAGTGAGTGCTCGACAACGAAACGTGCATCGTGACCTCTCTGGAGGGAACACATCCCTAGTCCGGAGGCGAACGTCATGTCGTCCGTCGTCGTGTACACAGCACCCGTCGCGACCACGACTCAGACCCGTAGGTCATCAATAGGGCCACATGTCCGTGTCAAAACCAAAACCAAATGGGTCGTTTTACCTTTCAAAACCATTTCATTTAAAATCGAAATCATAACCGCGCATAAACACGTATAAAACTGAAAACCTCGAAATACATGCCAATTCGTAAACACCCTCACAAATGCACTCATGGCATCACAAAACATGTATTAAAATACTTATAAAACATTTATTCCTGCATCAATTCATAAAAGAAAGTCCACTCATAGACCGTCTAAGCTGGGGCCTCGATATGTGCGTCATACGCCTTCCCAGGCCAATCACCGTCACCCGGACTCCCAAACCTGTTCAAATCACTTTAGAGGGTTACTAACTACTTAATTAACCCCTCACTAAAGCCCTCTAATTTTCTGGGATTTTAACTATTTTTAAACGCGATCCTAAACCTTTGGACAGCTGGAACTATCGAGACGATGTCCGATCGACTCGAAACCAGTCCCAAAATGTTCGTTACATCAAATAGATGATTTTACATGTTGGAAGTTTCCCCAAAAACCTCCCCACATGCCGCCACGTGCCCCTGATGGCCCTACATGTGGGCTTCACCCACCTGCACAGGGTCATCCCTGTCCTCTAGCCGACCGGGTCCGATTGGCCGGTCTGGTTCGGCCTCTGCAATCCGGTCGACCTGGACTGGCGTGACCAGTCCAGCCCCATAAATCCACCAATTTTCGTTCTTTTTCTTCCAATCTAACTCTAATCTTCCTATTTCGATCCTAGAAACCCATCTATGCAATTAGAATCACCAAAAACCCACAAAACCTTACCAGTTCGATTCCTCCATCACGGTTCAAGTTTTCTAGTTTCCTCCCTGGGCTCCCCATCCGTCGACCACCACCCAAAACCATCCCTAAACCTTCCTAACACCCTAATATACCTATCCTAATCAATTAAAACCACTCATAACGTCCAAAATAAAAAATAGGAAAAAATCGAGCAAACTGAGCTTACCTTGCACGGGGTTCCTCCGCCGTCCACGGCGGCGCTGTTCTTGGACGGCCACCATCATCCTGCCCTTATCTCACTCTCTTGGCCTCACACATGATCAGATGGGGGAAGGGTTTGTATTGGGTTGAAGGGTTGATCGGGTTGGTGGGATGGGGAAATGATCGAACAAAAGGGAATGGGTATGCATGTGTCTGTTTGGATAGGCAATGGATGGGTGAAACTTGTCACTCATCCATTGGGCCTGTCCAAAATATCTGGGCCCCACTTAATACCAAATGGCCTCTGTCTCGTAAAACGTGCAATAGTTTGTTCGAACTTTCATGAACCGTAACTTTTTCGTCGAACGTCCGAATTCAACGTGCCGTCTGTCTATGGATTCGTATCGCCTCGATCTACGTAATGATCCTCAGCCTTCGGCCATCGGACCTCCCGGGTCAAAAGTTAACTTTTGACCCTCGTTCAAGGGCAAAATCGTAATTTCACCATGAACGTCCGTTAATCATCGGCTAATCCCCGATTAGCCTCGCTAATCCGTCATTAATCTCTAGTTAATCCTTAAAATTAGGGACGGGTCGTTACAAAAATAACCAAGCATATCAACTGACCCATCGTCGATGTCTGCAAGTTAAATCATCATGTCAATGTGAACTACCAATAGACTAATATTACTCAAGAATTACGGAGCCTAACCCGACGTTTGAGTCACAGTCCTAGTCTCAAGAATTACGGATCGAGGCGGCAATACCCTGAGCATGGACCCACATAACCACAATCAACAACAATTCAACCATAACCCAATACCCTGGACCTAAGCCCAAAACCACATCTCAATCAAGACTTCATAAAACGAGCCATTAAAATATTCAACAAAATTATAAAAAAAAAATCCAAGTCTATCAATCATCATCAAAATCATATAAACATGTCATAGTAAGTATGAAACCATTTCCCACAACTCGTTAAGGATCTGGAGTTTAATAAACCTAATTTCATCGCAAAACGTTTTAATAACATTTTTCTTAAATATTCATTAAATTCATATAAATTATACGTAAATAACCATCAAGAAATTCTCATAGTAAATCATATGACCGAACCGAACCGCATGTTTTCTCATAAAATCCAAAGATCTCAATTCCTGTCAAAAATCACCTAGATTGGTCATTAATCATCCCATTTGGCTCACATATTAATCCCATAATTTTTTGGGATTTTTAAATGTATTAAAACGGACCCTAAAACATTCAGGCAATCAAAACTATCTCGAAATGATGTCTGATCGCCTCGAAATTGTAATTAGACTCCTAACATTGAAAGGATGAAATTTCATGTTGACCACTTTTTGAGGTCACTTACGCTTACTAGATCCCGCTGGGCTTGAAGGAGTAAGCGTAGCATGATGACCATTTCTTAGGGCATGGGTTGGTTGCGCTTTTTTGTCGGAAGAACACTCAGGTCATCTTGACCTGTGCATTTCGGTTGAACACTTTGCTTCACACCATGCGTAACGGTGAACCATTTTTTTATCAAGTCTTCGAGAGGATGCCTGCCAGCCATAAACCCTTAGGGACTGAGTAGCCAGCTCATCCCATGAAACGTGGGGGAACCATTAGGACTTTGTCAATCTTCTTGATGTCGGGATGGAATTTGGTAACTGTGTACAAGTCGGACGAACCACGATAGAATGAAGCAATGTTCAGACCACTAGCGCATTTGAAATCCCACTTGCCTCCAATTTCAATGCAGGTAGTCATGTAAAATTCGTCATCCAAGGACGTACCCACGAAAAGATCAACCTTTGGGCCGCTGTGAGAACTCCACGTCTCAGGGATCGACTTGTGCTCCATTGAGTAGTAATGCCAAAACTCGTCTTCAGAGATCCCTAAGTGGAAGAGCTCGTTCAGCCTCTCAAAGAACATGATGTGGCGATAGGCGTCGACATGCAATTGAGAAGGGCAACACCCAATCTGACAAATAATCTTGGTGAAAAACTTTGAAAACGGGAACTTGAAACCCCAATTGATGATCAGGGGATGAAATTGGATCCACCGGAGAAGGCTTGCATTTTTTCCTCTGGATATAGCTCCTCTCGGAATCTTCACAACGACACATGTTTCGCCAAGTGCGACGACCACACTTTCAAGGAAAGCATCTTTATGAAGACTCTTCCATCTCTCAAACTTGTCAAGTCTGAGTAGTTCAGTCTACATCCTGATAAACGATGCTTGCTGCGCGAACCTCCTCGCTTCCACAAGTGCAGTTTCCCTGACTTCACTTCTTGTTTCCCGCTTGACATCCCGAGAAAATCGTTGCGAGGATAAGTCACATCTCGGAAATCGTTATGGCTGGGAACTCTGAGCCTCCAGAATGTTTGAAAGCAATAAGACTGAAAAGGAAACAAAATTTGTTAGTATCCAAAATAAAAAATAAAAAATAAAATACCCACATATTACTAAAAATAAATAAGTCATCCTAGGACTATTTAAGTAAGAAATATCTACCGCTTATAACAAAAAAGGATAAATACATGCTTTATACTTTATAACAAGAAATACATACTTTATACTTTAATATGTATTTACTCACATATATACTCGTATATTACAAAAAAAGGATAAATACATGCTTTATACTTATTACTTAATATGTATTTACTTACGTATATATTTGTATATTATAAAAAAGGATAAATACATACTTTATACTTATTCTTAGTATATATTTACTTACAAATATACTCATGTATTAAAAAAAAATCATAAAAAGACAAAAATAGAGTTGTCGAGCTGCTGTTGTCAAATCAAAGCCACCTCCGCCAAGCCGACTAGCCGATGCATCTTCCAGAACGTTTCTGTCGTGCGGGGCCCACCTCTGCCATTAACTCACGCCAGCGCGCGCGAGGTGCGGATGCACCAGTAGCCCTCCACATGGATGCGCTGACGCCAAATGACGTCAGTCCTACTGCCTTCTGTTTCCACATCTGACAAGGCATGCTACCCTCACTCTGCCAACGTCTCCTTTCAATCACCATCAACCTACCAATTGTCTTATTACCTCTCTTACGGGGATCCTCAACCTGCACACAGACATCAAAGAAGAGGAAAAGAGAAAAGACAACTAATTTTTTTACCTCTTCACACTGCGATTCAAGTCTGCAACAGCCCAACATCGACCAATTCCTTTTCACCGATAGCAAACTAATATTAAGGTTTGGTCTTTCTTTATTAAAAATGAAGGTTACCATGGCATAAAGAAAACAAGCTAACCCTAATTATCAAATGGGCTCTAAAAATCAACTCAAAGTAAGACTGCAAGCCCTAAGGTTTCTTTTTGGGACAAGATCGAGGTAATCAGAATTTCAACTACACCAAACAAAGTGGAGTCTCACTCTTTCGTAAAAAATAATAATACATAGTTTATCGGAAACGCAATAAAATTATATCTTTTAGGATTCCTTAAATCTCTACGCGATATGAGGACATTTATGGAACCATAAACTATCCGAAAATTGTGTAGCTGTTACGTGGCCTATAATTCTCGAAATGGCAATATTACCCCTGGTGTAGTCGACAATAGCATCTTACAGTCCCCACATTAATTTAATATATTTACCAGTTAAATATATTAAATAATCGGATCAATACAGATAATAAATAGTCTCGTTGTAAGCTATTTATTATTATTAATAATAAATAAGTGATTTCATCCGGTATAATCGCTAATTTAATACTTTCTCCTTCAACCAATCAGACGCTCCGGTGACTCTTAAAGCTCCACTATAAATACAGGTCTCTCCTCACTTTCAGGGGTAATAAAAAAAACTCTTACAAATACTTTATTAGTTTATTCTCTCTCATAAACTGATTTAGGCATAAGAGCGTTTAGGATTAAACAATTTTATTTCTTATTATTATATGTAGGGATCAAAAAGAAATTTTACTAAGTCCAAACGATTTTTGCATCAAAAAATAAAAACAATAACAGAGAGTAATTTTCTAAGAAAAATTAATAAAGGCAAATTCAAAGGAAAATAAGTAGATTAATCTTTTTATACAATAGCCATGTAACTCCATATCGACCTTTATCCTGCACGTAGTCACATACCTCAGCAATGCGGTTTGTATTCCTAGCTTGCTTCATTATAAAAATTTAATGGAGTTCAGAGTTCGGGGCGAACATCAGTGATGATGATGATTCTTTTCAGTTCTTTTTTTTCTTTTTCTTTTTTGAAGCAATGCATGCAATAAAATATGAAGAATTTTTCTTAGTTCAAAATCGTAAAAAAAAAAAGAAGAGAAATTAAAGGCTGTCATATTAACAAATTAGATACGCCTCCTCCTGTATACTAACAAATTAGATTCGTGAATAATTTGTTATAATCCATGCGTGTGCACCACGCGTACGTATGGCTAGGCTACACAACTAGCAATGAGCGGCACAAAAGTCAAAAGGATTCAGATGTTTGACCAAGAAATTAAGATGGAAGATGGTAGATGGTAGTGGCAGCAGCTAGTCTCTTCTAGACCGTTGAACTACAAAACTTAAAAACGCACCTCACACATGAGCGCTATTTTTTTTTTAATTTACTTTCCTCCTTTTTTGGAACTCTTCTCTTTCCATCTCCATCTCCAGAAAACTCACGGCACCTTCTTCCCCCGATCATGGAACCAACACCCCAACCTCCCTTCCAATTCCAAAACCCATATAAAACCTCCGTGCATTCCTGCAACTGCTACCCAATAATCAATTCCAGTTTTTACACCATTCAACTATCTTCAACAATCCTTTTTAAATTCATTGCAATTTGTAAATGAGGAGCACTACAGGATTCGAACGTGTTTTCGGCTTCTTTGACGAGGATGGAGACGGAAAGATTTCGCCTTCGGAGCTGAGGCGGCGGCTCGGGATGACGGGCGGAGAGCTGCTGCAAAATGAGGCGGAGGTGGCGGTGGAGTTGCTGGACTCGGACGGTGATGGGCTGCTGGGGTTAGAGGATCTTGTGGGGTTGATGGAAGGCGGGGAAGAGGAAGAGAAGGTGAAGGGTTTAAGAGAGGCTTTTCAGGTGTATGACGTGGAGGGGTGCGGCTTTATCACACCCAAAAGCTTGAAGAGGATGCTTAGCAGATTAGGTGAATCCAAATCCATTGATGAGTGGAAGATCATGATCAATCAGTTTGATTTGAATGGGGACGGTCTGATTAGCTTCGATGAATTCAGGGTCATGATGAAGTGAGCATTTTCATCTTGCCGTATATTACTATATATTATATTTATATGTATATGGTTTAATTCATTCATTTTTTATTTGTTCTGGGTTTAGATTAGTTGAGATTTGCATCCATGGAGATGGACTGTGCTATCCAGCTTGTAATATAGCTATTGGTTTTGTTTAATTAATTCTTTCGATCTCATTGTTTATCGGAATTGGTTTGATTTGATGCAAATAAAATCATATACATTTTTAGGGTTTAATTTTGGAGTTTCCGATAGGGTGGAGGAAATAGAAACGGTGAACCGAGCTGAATTCCAAATTGAACCAGAAAAGAAAAATCATCAATTTTGGTTTAAATTGGTTCAGTTCTCAATTTTCAGTACTTTAAAAAGTGGAATCAAACTATGGAAGTTCATTTTTTTTTCCTCTTATGTTGAATAGAAAGTTCTGACCACCAATCAAAATGAGTTATGGAAGTGGGGACACAAAATGAGTAAATTTTTAAATAAAACCGTTTGGTGGAAACCCAAATAAAAACTGACCGACAAATTTATACATTCGATGTCTCTCTAAAATAAAAAATTAACGTTACCTAATTCTCACGTCCTGATAAGAAAAATTGGATCGGATATGGGGTACAATATATTAAATGAATCCTGGTATGTTAGGATATATATAACCAGTACGAATTTTTGAGTCGCAATTTGTTTGTTTATTTTTTTTCTGTTCGTATTTTAGGACATTCCAAATTTATTTAATATAAGTTTAATAATTATTTTATTTAATATAAATTTAATAATTATTTTATTTAACAGTTTTAGCCATTATATTTAGAAATAAAAGATAATATAAATAAAAAATCTCTAACAAAATAATAAACTAACAAAATTAACAATTTTTTTCTTTTTACCCAAAATACTATTAGGAAATGGATCTCCTAATCCCCAAAGAAAAATAAATCACATACTAAACAACCTTTGACCCACTCTTAAAATAAAAAAAGACAATTTTGTACTTCTAATAAAATTGAATTTGTTTCTTTTTCATAAATCTAAACAATTTAATTATAATATAAAAATATTTTTATTAATTTTAAATTAGCAATTAAGGTGAGTTAATGACTAGAGAACCACGACTTCATCTTTTTTCCTTCATCGACTTCGTCTATTCCTTTCTTCACCAACCTCTGTAGAGTTGGTGATAAAGTCAACTTCATCTATTCGATTCTTCACCAGAGAATTTCATTCAGCGACTTCCATCTCTTTTCCAACATCAATGAAAAATCGACTTCATCTATTCCTCTTTTGAATTTCCTTCCTCGACTTCATAATTCATCTCTTCTGGATTGTCTCCCACAATCCCACACCTAGCGGCCCAGCCTCACCTACCGCTCCAGTGTTCATTCGCACTACCCAACCTAACAGCGGCCTAACCTCCCCTGTCTCTCCAGTGTTCAATCACATCGACTTCATCTCTTCTTGCCGCTCCAGAAAAATTCGCATAAAACCAACGGTAACAATCTGAAATTTACATTATGAATATGAAATCTGAAATACCCAACATGCACCCATGTCGGTGGTGGTGTCGTCATCTACGAATTCATACGTCTTCTAATGATCTAATCTCTCATGGCTGCTCTTATTTCTTGTTTGAGAACTGCTCGTGATCCTTCAATTCATCTTGAATATTTGGATTGTTCAAATTGGTGATCTGGATCGGAACCGTACCTTATTTGGGGTTTGTTGTTTGGAATTGCGGGTCGGTATGCATTTGACCGAACTAGGTAACTTCGTAAAAAACTAGCATGTCCTAAAGATGGGATCCTCCAGGTCTCCATTGACATGTGGTGGATCTATGAGTGACCCTTGCCTCCACCACCCTTTCGTACTCTCTCCTATCTTCCATCTTTTTCCCCGAGTCCTCCTCTTTCATCGTGCCTCCTTTTCTTTGTTGTGTTCTTCCTCACGTCGATAAAGTCGACGGTTGCTCCACCATTTGGGATTTTTCCTCTACTCCATCCTTTGGGATGGTTACCTCATCTATGTGGTGGTTGCTCTTTATCTCACCCATTGTGGTGACTGTTTTGTTTTTCAATTTGCCCTCTCCATTATCTTTGCTTATAATTGGTTGGCCCATATTAAATTTCTTTTACGGTGAAATAGAAAAAGAATTCTAATAATTTTCTATTTTAAGTTTGGTTTTTTAATTAAAATATTGATGTGAATTATAACAATATATAAGTGAAGTTTCGAACTAAAAAAAAAAATTCTTTCAAAATTTCGAGTTTGAATTATAAGCTTAAATGCATTCTCACGTTTGATATAGCGAATTACAAAAATAATTTGATATTTTTCCATTTTGAGTTTATTGTTTTCTTATAAAGATTTATGTAAACTTTTATAATATACGATTTTTTCCTTTAAAATTTTGAATTTGGATTTTGAAATTATAAAACGGATATGAACTCTTATATGTGATATTGTGATTGAAGGAAGAATTTTGACATTTTTCCATTATGAGTTTGGTTTTCTACCGGTTGTCGTGAACACTAACAATATATGATTGGGATTTCGAAATTCAGTTTTTTTCTTTAAATTTTGAGTTTAAATTTTGGAATTATAAAGTGTATATAGACTCTAGCATTTGATATAGCAAATAAGAAATCTAATTTTGACATATTTTTTTTCATTTTGAGTTTGCATTTTTCAATTAAAAATTGGGGGTTTAAGTTATTTTTTTTTTTCAAATCTCAACTTTAGATTTTGAAATTGTAAATTTGATAAGAAATTTAATGTTTAATATTGCGGATTCGAAAAAATATTTTAACATTTTTCCATTTTAGTTTGGCTTTTCTATAAGTAGGTTGTTGTGAACCCTAACAATACACAATTGGGGCTTCAAAGTTCAAATATTTTTTTTTTCTAAATTTCCAGTTTGGATTTTGATATTATAAAGTTGACATGAACTCTAGTGTTAGATATTATAGATTAGAAACTTTTTTTTTCCTTCTATCTTGATCTTTCAAAAAAGAAATAATAGAAAGGTTTACATTAGATTAGGTTCCTTCTTCCAAAATTTTCTAAGTTTGAATTTTGGAATTATAAATTTTAGATAAACTTTATCGTTTGATAACCAAGTGGGAAAAGATTTTGAAAACTATCCATTTTGAGTTGATTTTTTCAATGAAAAATTTATATGAGTTCTAACAATATACGATAAGCTTCCGAAGTTAAATTTTCTTTTCTTCAAAATTTCTGAGTTTAAAGTTGGAATTATAAATTTTATATTAACTCTAATATTTGATATTGTGGATAGGAGAAATAATTTTGACATTTTTTTTTAATTTTGAGTTTGATTTTTCTATAGCTAGGTTGTTGTAAATCTAACAAAATACAATTGGGGGTTCAAAGTTCAAATATTTTGTTTCAAAATTTTGAGTTTAAATTTTGGAATTATAAAGTTGATTTGAACTCCAGCGTTAGACATTAAAGATGAAAAAAAAAATTGAGTTTCTTCCAATTTTGAGTTTGATTTGAACAATGCGATGCACAAACCCTACCTCACTTTCATATTATTTAGAATATTTTGGTTCATTCACTAAATTCACCAATCGAATTTGTAATTAATTATAATGGTAACAAAGTCGAGTAATTAGCTTTAACAGAAAGAAAAAGATGATTAATATTGAGTCATCATCTTATTGGCTTGGAGGTATTTGGTGTGGGAGAACGTGTCAATGATTGCACTAAACTTGAAAAATGATAGAATACCATTACCGAAAATGGTGTTTTTTTTTTAATCCAGTACCGAAAATGGTGTTAAGAGACCTACCTTTTTGTAGAATTTATTGAGTTACTAAATAATTGAGTAATACCAATCACTAATCTCATATTTTATTATCTATTCAGTGCCTTATACAATGCACTAAACAGTCTTTGATATTGGAAATGGAGTGAACTGAACCAAACTAGACTGCCCACCCCACCCTCAGCTTTTTCACCTTCGCTTATAAATTTTTACCAGTAGGTTTCCCTTATGAATTTTAACCCTATTAGCGATTCGCTCTCGCGAGCGAATTATCTTTATAAACTGTAAGTCTAATCTGATGTCTGGTTGATGCGAAAATGGGAGGAAAATAACGTTGTGCATCCACGGAGCCAACTATTGCAGTAAATGTATAACATTGCATACCACAACTGATCAACTAACGCCAAAAATCTTCGGACTAGCAAACCAAAAAGGTAAATCCACAATCAATCGGCTCAAAGCCTAATGCTCAAAACTCTACAAACTAATCTCACCTTGCCGGTTTGCGGGAGCAACAAGTTGCCATAAGGCACGGTACCTCTCAATACTCGCAACATCGACACCTAGGGCGGCAAGGTTACGGCCATATTCCTGACAATGATTCATGCCACCATTAATCATATGTAATTTACAAGTCAAATCATTTGTTAGCCCATTGCCTGAGTTCCACTAACTCTACCATAGCTCATACACCAGGAGAAATTATTAAATGGTACTGTACTGTGACCACATAGCGCATTCAGTTCCAAAAAGAACATAAATATGCAGAGACCACAGGAAAATCATACGGAAAATGAAGGGCAGGGCAGTTCTTACCTGAATGTCAAGGAAAATTTGCATACATATCTTCTCAGGGTCAGACAGATTGTGATCGGGGACATCTGAACTTGCTCCACTTCGTTTTTGAGCACTTTGCCTTATTCTCTGGAGTGAGAACTCGGTTTTCCTAGCCTGGTCATGATAGTTGGGAGTCAAGAATCAAACAAATATGAATGAGAGAGTGTTTTAAGGCTCGTCTCGGCATCTAGACACTAACCAAAGTGACAGCGTTCTCAGCTGTATCATAAAAGTAACCGGTAATCCCAGTCGCAGCACTAAGCAACACTTCGTTCATAGCATCCCTAGGAAGATACTTCCTAGCGCGTTCTCCTTCCAGAAAAGCCTGGGGGGTTTTTGTAGATTAGTATAAAATCTATTGTCTCAAATAAATTTAAGTATAAACATTCTGACGCCAAAACCATGCTGCATACTTTACAAATTTAGACGATATATAACAACGCCAAAAATGGTGATGTTTTTTGGTTTTGGCAAGTGCATTAGTGCAAGGTAAAGTTGTTTTCCAGAGTTTTAAGAATGGATTTTAGTTAAGTAAGATATAAGTTACCATAGGGGAATGATTAATCATATTTTATTTTCATTTGCAGAGGATTTCCTTTAGGGTCTTTTATAAATAGTCAGGTAATTAACCACTTACCACAAACTATATAGCATGTGATCTACAGTAGACAAACTATAGATATAGCCATGTCCTACAATTTGAATGTTAGATAAATCTGATACCTCAATGCGAATCCTAAATAACATTAAGTAACATATTTGAAAAACGCTCTCTCGCACCATAGTACCCTCGAATATTGCTACAGCTAAGAGTATAACAGGGAAAGGAAAAGGAAGAGAAAAAGGAATTCACTTGTTTGGGAACAAGATTACAAATTTATAAAGAAAGAAAGCGGCATACCTTTAGGGGACGCAATACTCCTGCCACATAGGGCGAATGTCTAACAGGAAGAGGTTTATTAGTCATCCTGAAAGTTGCAGTTATTCCCTTTAGCTGTTGCAATTCCTACATTTTTGAGGAAGACAATATATGAATAGATATAGACTTCACAAGATAGGAAATAATAAATTGAGAAAATTATTAGTAAACACTCATAACAGAGCCCTAGGAATATCTGTATAATAAATCCATAAAAAAATTCTACATCAGCGTCATTAACCGAAAATAAACTTTTAATCAATTAAAGCATACCACATCAGCCTTCTGAACTATTGTCTCTACAATTGCGTTGATAACTAGAGGTACCAAATCATACAATGATTTTCCTCCTAGCAAAATGCTCTGCTTTACAAGATCACGAATATCCGCAGGAGAAGAAGAAAGAACATGTTCAAGGAAGTCTCCACCAATCCCCTTGTATAGATGATCTACATCATGAATAATCTGCAAAGCCAACAGCATGTATTAGGATTCCTTTTTTCTTCTTTCAAATCAACTGAGGTAAAAGGGTGGACTTAGCTCAGAAGATGTTAAAACCCAGGTAGCTAATCAAGGATATACTACATTAGAAAAATTAAGAACCAAGCATACATAAATTAAATCGTCAGGAACAGCTGAAATAGCCCATTCACAGCCAGGTACTAATTCGGTGCTTCCTTTCTTACGAGCAGCCAGTCCAGCTGACAACCAATTTGAGTATCTATGGTACATTCACAAATATGCCGTCAGCAATAAAATAGCAGTACAGACTAAAACCCCGTACCCAAGCTCCACATCAAACTAACCTTGAAAGAAGCTGCAATGATAAGCGGAGAAACTTGTCAGAACAAGAAAAAACTACGACATCTTCTCTCCAACAGGATTCCAAGCACTCTAACAAGGTGACACTTTGCCTTAATGTTAAAACTGGAGAATCTCCTTGATGGGAATGTACGTTGTGAACAGGGACAAGGCTGGTCTCCACAAGTACAGAATCTAATGCCCCGGCAATTTCCTGAAACCTGAGGTAATTATAATAATAACTTAAAAGCGCATTTCATACCAAAAATCCTAACTTCATATTCATTAAATACAGCAACTAAAAAGAGCCCCGCCTCATACCTTAAAGAGAAATAAACCCCAAGGTTCCATTGCTTCATGAACTCAATATAAACAGCTTCTGCTCGAAATTTGGCAACAGCTAAGATGGACGGACAGTAACCTTGCATGACAATTCAAGGTTATTACTATGCACTTGTAACCAGGATATTAAAAAGCAACAATTCAAAGTGGTAAAAGCGATGCCAAATCTTTTTAACTTAAATATATTTAATGATGGAAATACAAAATCTTTACCTTCGAGATGAGCTAAGAACTCTAGGCTTGATTTGTAATTTTTCAAGAATTCCGTTGGCCTTCCAGGAGAAAAAGCACCAGGTTTTCCCTTTTGGATTGCTGAGAGAACTTCTTTAAGGATTGAATTTGCCAAGAAGTCAAACACATGCAAACCAGAATTTTCTGAGAAAGAAAACCCCAAAATAAATAGTTAATAGACTTTAAAAAAGATGGTACATCATTCATGAATGCACCATTTCAAACTCTATAACCTATGGCAACCTTATCTATGTTACCATAAATTGTTATCAATGAGCAGCCAATCAACATACATACTTTATCTGTAAAACTAGGGTGCATGCGAGAAGCATGAACATTGAATAAACATATACAAATGAGAAAATGATGTTGAAGCAACAAAAATCTAGATAATGAGTACAGATAAATGAAATGATAAACAGTATAAAAAAATGAACAAAATATGGAGCATCTTTATATCATGATAACACAAAGGAGAAGAAATTAATTTTGGACTACATGAAATGATTCTGTTAAATTATGGGTGCATCTGAGAACCATGATCATTGAAGGAAAATATACAAATGAAACAATGATGTTGAAAATGAGTTAGATAGTTGCAACGAAAATAGGATACTACTTTTCATAAAATGATCACGACAACGAAGAAGCTAAAGAGTAGGGACAGTTAAAGAACCAGGAGATGATCCAAAGAGCATAGATTGTGGTAAGAAAGGCCAATAATAAAACTAAAGACCCAAAACAAGTTCAGATGACCTTTTTTTCTGTACAACTCCAACTTTAATATAAATCTCTATTATGTTGATGGGAGTGAAACAGAAAATACCAAAGGTGGAAGTTAATACCTTCAAAAGAAATTTCCAACAAAAACTTGCAGTCTTTTTCAACACATATCTTGATTTGCTGATAATCATTCTCAAGGTCGTCCCCAGAGGGCCTTGTAGATGTCCATGATGTCCCATGTGGTATAATTTTTTGTATCAATGGAGCTACTATAGTTGTCCGAAAAATTTCTTCTGCACCCTTCGTGTTATCAATGGCAGCATATGCACGTAAGCAATTGTAAATTGCATTCGCATCTCGATGCTCCAGTCCATCTACAAAGCAATGTCCCAAGCTGGCATCTAATAAGAGGCTAGCACTCTGAATCCTCTTCTCCATGTTTTCAATGAAAGGCAGGTTCTGCACTGGCAAATATTAAAATAGATGAGCACAACATGTTGAAATCCTCGGTATAACAATTCAAAGTACACAGACTATGTACCATATTCACTGGGTAAATATTATTTTTATACTATGAAACCTAAACAAGAATTCCTTCAAAGGACTAACCATTGACATTTGAAAAAACAATTTAGCTAGCATATGTGGGCAGCGGCGGACATAGGTCTGCACTGGGAGCGCTATAGCCCTTCCAATATTTTTTTTATATTAAATTTCTCCCTAACTAGATGTATATTATTATGTTTATCAATGAAATTCATTTGTATTGTTTTTTTTTCCAATTTTAACATGTTAGCACACCCAAAATTTGGATTCAAGAACCGCCACTATATGTGGCCGAAATTTTTTGCACAAAATGAAAAATCATAGTAGCAGCACTTCCCTTCAAACAAAATTTATTCCTAAGCATCCTTCTCAAGCCCATTCAAAGGAGAAAAAAACCCTCAATATTTAACCTTTCCACAATTCCACTAAAAAAGGCATGGTTGAATTGAATTTCTGCTAAAATTCTAATAGAAGCCAAAGCTAAAGATACCAAAGTCAGATGGGATTCAATATGATTGTGAGAAAGAGAAAAAGCAACCTGTGCATGAGCAATGTAGAAGTTCAGCCGATTCATCTCACTCGCAATTCTCTCCAACAGCATGCTTTGAGTATCTCTGAGATTTGTTCCATTCTCAACATGTCGTAAGGAAGTCCCATTGCTAACAGAGTTCTTATCTGCCAAACTTACATCTCCATTCGACCAATCAGCAGGCACACTAGGCAGCTCCTTTATTAATTTTTCAACCTGCAATCAATGGAATAGACACTATAAATAGGCTAGGACAATTTAAATACGAGATTGACAACCTAGATCAACACAACATCATGGCAAATCGAGTTTGATATTCTCTTTTCTTCTTCTTAGAAGCTCTCAAATCATACATCCAGATAAGATCATGCACTAAGATTTCAGATCCAAAAAGAAAACCAACTGGTATGAATCTTTCATTATACGAACTCAAACAACAGAATTTAATAATCCGAAGTCACCAAATTCCAAAAAAAAAAATCCCCAACACATCTGGTCTGTATAATTGGAAATTCCATTCCAACTCCACTGATCAACAACCTCTCAATCCTCCAATTAAATCTTATTCCGTATTCTTTAAATTCACAAATTAAAGCTAAATTCAAAGTGGCATCACCTTGGAGACGACATGAAACGTGTTGAGCAAAAGCTTCAAGACCTCCTTAGCCTCGTCCGCCTGCGATCTCTGCTTCAAGCCATTAGTCAATGCCGCGAGCGAGTTCTGAGCGGAGCCTCTGAACTGCTCGACCTTCTCCCTAAGCTCGACGAGTGGAGCCCTCATGCGGACCACGGCGGAGTCCACATCGACAAGATTGGTACTGAGGTTGACGAAGTCGGCGTAGTCGCGGTTGATGAGGTCGATGAGCTCGTGTTGGAGGGAGGCCAAGTAGGACTGTAGCTCGGATCGGAGCGTGTCGAAGGGGACGAAAGTTTGGAGGTCCGAAATGTAGCGTTCGGAGTCGAACTCCGGCGAAAGGAAGAGCGCAGGCTTGAACCAATCAGGGGTGGAGTTGTCTGGGTCGGAGAAGAGGTCCGCGGTCGATCTGTGTGGTGCTCGGATTGGATCGGCCATTGGCTTGGAAATTGTTCCTCCGCTATTCTTTCTTTCGATTTAGCTCCAATGTGTTTGGTTGCGAGGAAAGTAGGCGCGAAAATCGGAAGAGAAGAGGTGAATATATGTCTTCAGACGCTTGTGAAATGGGGATGAAGTTAAAGACTTAAACTTCGCCCGGGATTCTTTTTTAATGGCTTGTTACAACGGGAATTGGGATAACCTGTTTATATAAAAGGATTTTTAGTTCAAATGGCCGTACAATAAGCATGGTTTAACCCAATGAAGTATGTATGTCTAGCTTTGTCATAGGAATTCACATTCCCTACACTCAATTGGTTCAATTTGCCAAATCCCTCAACTCCAACTGTGTTATGTTAAATTGGAACAAAGCGAGATAATTCATTATGTTTTTTGGGGTTAAATGAGATAGCACCAACCCTTTAAAAAAGTTATCTAAAAATTTCGACTTTACCCGTCATGTAAAAAATCTCAATCAACCCGTCAATCTACTTCCGTCCATTTTCCTTTCGGTAACCACCATTCATCTTTTCGATTCACACCTCTATCTCTTTACCTCATGATTGATCTCATATCTTCTTAGAAAATAGGGGAAACCTTTCTTGAACTTTCCATATTCTCCCAGACCTCTCATTCATTGGCGGTAGAGTATGGAAGACCTTCTTTGACCTCAAGTCCGTACTCTCCAACACAGCACTTGTCGTTGGATCTAAAACATCCAAAACAAACGCCAAGGTAACCTCAACGCTCACATGTGACAAGGTTCGAGGAAAAGGCCGAAAACCCTACCTGCGAAGAAAATGGGTCGAGCTAAGGCCCGACCCAAACTCCTCTCTGTCCCAGCGAAGGAGTCATCTTCGGACCCAAATTCCGATATTGGACTATCAAATTTAATCGCAAGGAGAAGAAACTCAGGATATCGACGAGTTGGCGAACACTACGAAGAAATAATCATTGTGAATGATTACAAGCGACGACTTAGAGAAGCCAAAGACGAAAGGTTTCATTGCGGCGATAAAGAAAACTCGGATGAAAGACCACTTTATGATAAGGGAAGCGCCAGATAATGCGAGGCTTTCAAGTCGAAGCATCAGGATCTTGAATATGTTGACTCTAAGAACGTTGAATTTGTTTAATGCAAACAAGTTTATAGTTGACGGATTTGAGGCAATGTGAGACAAATCAGTATACAGAATCTAAATTTTTAGGCAAAGTGATATGATTCACAATTGATGGAGTTAAGCGAGACTTATTGCATAATCACAAGGGCCTTCAGACTACGAAGTTCGTATAAAATGATGATAGAAAAAAATGTATTTTGTGTGTGTGTGTGTGTGTGAGAAGTATGTACTGAATCTACTGATAGTGAATAAAAAAGAACCTACAGAGAGAACAAATTAAATCTCACTGCCTCACTTCAAAATTTACTACGGAAATTTGGTATCCAAAAGCGATCAAAACGTTGAAAAATGCTTGGGTGCGACCGTGAGGTCATCATAGGTGCTGATCGAGTAGCCTATTACTATGGTGACCAAAACTCACAGAGAAATATTTAGGTGCAATCATAATGTTCTAGATTGTGTACACATTATAATAGGAATAAATTGACACATTGTGATTATGTAACCAATTACATTCTAGAATTATTTCAAAAGCTTAGAAACAAAGTAAACAAATTACTTCCAAATAGAGCGAGCTAACTTTTGAGACCTAACTCGTACGAGAAAACAAGGACATTTATTCTGACCAACTTCGCCCAACGCTTTGAAGATTACATCGAAGCATATATGCAGTAAAATAATGTACAATAAGATTGAAGCATTATTATTAGTAAGTAAAAATTCTCAACTTCAACATCCAAGAATGGTGAGAATTTTATGGTGAAACTTAAAGGCCCGTCTTATGAAGGAAGACATACATGTTGCAAGTTGCAACAGACATGAGTCATGACCACCCATTGCAAACTTCAAAAGGCTGTGAGATATTTCCTTTCAGGTAGTTTTAAAACAAAAAGAATCCTTCGTCTACGGTTCTTTAACTCTGGACAGAGTTGTTGGGTCCCCATTGAAACACCATGGAAACATCTTTATTTCACCTAATCTTAATATACAACGGTTGGAATGTACACAATTCTCAAGTTGGAGGCAACTTTCAAGTTCATGAAGATAAAACTACAATGAGACCAGAAAACGTGCCCAAGCAACATCTATTATATATGGCACTATAAAAACACTTGAGAGTTGGTTCACCATCTGATTATTGTTCAATTCCGACAACAGCATTTAAAAAATGAGTTGACTATATGCACATATGATATGGCCATTGTTCTGTCCTTCCTTCTGTTTTCTCTATAATCACAGATTCATCACAGCAAGTTGATTTAACAAACAAACCAGACACCGTTCTTTATCCCGGAGAGAAAGATGGCGGGAACAAAACACAAGAGGCGACGAAGCCAAGCAACTTCGTTTTAGGACAAGGCTTCACGATCATTGCGCCCGCCCCACCACCATCAAACTAGAAGGGATGAGAAAAAGCAACTTAATCAACTGAAATTCATGTTACAGGCAAAATGATTCTCCAGAAAGCCTAAACTACGATGATGTTGGCAAAATTACTCTTCTGGGCTCTTGGAAAACTGTAGAGAAATTATAGGAGCCAAAATTTAAAAGATTAAAAAAAATGAAAAATGAAATGGAAAAAGAACCCCTTTTTGTACAGAGGATGCCTTCACATAAAGTAGCTAAGGGCCTTCTTTCTTCTAGAACCCCCTTCGCCGTATAGTTCGTTCCATTGTAAGAGCTCTGTCATGTTGACAGACTCGGATGAAACACTAGCACATACCTATTTCCAAACAAGTACACAAATTAAAGCTGCAATAATGGGGGAAAAGAATCCAATCTTATGAATGGCATTGGTATGTGTTTTACCCGTTCATGAGCATCTTTGAAGTCGTCCATGTTCAAAGGTCGTATGTCAGAACTGCCACTCAAAGCTGGAGCAGGTTTACCTTCTGCTACAGCTACAGCTTGCTCCTGTCACCAGTGAGAACATCAGTCAGATCAACCTTCCGTATAAATCAACAGGCACGACTCTGTTAAGTAGCGAGTTAGCTATATTGGTTAAAAAGAAAATTAATAGAAAGAAACCAACCTTCTTTTCCTTCTCCAAAATCTCTTTGATTGGCCGATGTGCAGCAGTTACACACAGATTCTGTAGCATTATAAATTATTGATAAGGTACGTATATAAAAATATTTATTTTTACCAAAATCATACACAACAATGAAAACGATCGGAAAAAACAACTAAAATTTTATTACCTTAAGGTCGCTTCCAGAATACCCCTCTGTCATGCTCGCAATTGCATCAAAATCAACACTCGGAGATAAATCCTCTTTCGCCAGTATGACTTTTAATATCTTTGCCCTATTTGGAGCATCTGGCAAATTTACCATCAACCTGCAGAAGAAGACTCATCAAAACAAATTGACAACGGGCAATAAAAAGGCAAGAAATGGTGTGGATTGATGTTTGAATAAAGTTTAAACACAGGAAGTAGGTTCAAATTTGGACATGATGTTTACCTTCGGGGTAGCCTACGAATGACAGCCTCATCAAGGTCAAAAGGCCGATTTGTAGCTGCCAGTACAAGAACTCGTTCTGCTTCTTTTGTGCGTAAACCATCCCAATTTACCATAAATTCGTTTTTCATTTTACGCATTGCCTCATGCTCCCCGGGATTTTCCCTCCGACCCAACATGCTGTCTACCTATTACAAGTGGCCCGTGACAACACAATTAAATTAAAAATCATAGTCCAAAATGAAGATGTTACTTGAGGGATAAAAAAAATCTTACTTCGTCAACAAACACAACACTGGGGGAAATTTTACTAGCTAGCGAGAAAACAGCTTTCACATACTTCTCACCCTCACCAAACCACTGCACAGAACAATATGAGATGATTTGAAATTTTGAAAATGAAACCACTTCCAAGATTAGACCATAGCGAAACCATCTTTAATTCCAACCTTAGATGTGATGCTCGACATAGATATGTTGATAAAGTTTGCACCAGCTTCTGTAGCCACAGCCTTTGCAAGCATTGTCTTGCCTGTTCCAGGGGGACCAAATAACAGGATGCCCTTGCAAGGCTGCAAACATGGAACATATAAACACGACCATATATACTCACCACCATATGCTTAAAATACTCAAATTTGAACATGTGTCAACTTAGTAATGAATAATAAACCATCGAAGATGATAGATAACCCACACTTCAGGCACAGAAAATGGCACAAGCTAACAAGCCATACAGTTCTTATAGCAATCAAATACATAAGCATAATACTCTCAATACAGAAAAAATTTAAACCTTGGTTAATTGCCCCTTGCAGAAAAGCTCCGGCCTTTGTAAAGGAAGCATCACCAATTCCTTCAATGTATCTTTCACATTCTCAAGGGCTCCAATGTCATCAAATGTAACATCAATGTCACTAGGAGGGATAACATCAGCTAAAAGCCTTTTCTCAAATTCATTTTCCGTTGCAACATCCTGGTTTCAACCAAATAAAATAACTAAGAAGATTAACATAGAATACTTTGCAGGAAAAAGGAAGAGATATCTGAAACGCTGGAATGATTGAACTCAAAACAAAAAGGATAATTATAAAGTTAACACAAAAATCCAGCTAACCACCTTAAGTGACTTCTTCAAGCTCTTCGTTTCATTCTGGAGAGATTGTAAAAGTTCAAGACCATACTGGATGCTGCCAGAATTGCAACATGGCATTACAACTGTGTATATACATACAATAACTGATATTTCAGCTAACAATAATTCAGGGAGACGAGTAGAATTGAGATGTCAATTACCTCTCCCCAGACAAAACAACTTTTTCTTGACAATCAGCTTCAGCATTCTGCATAAAATGATGGCTTAGAGCCCATCCAACTACCTTTTCTGAACCTGCAACAGATGAGACAATACATAAGATAAATAAGAGATATAGAACAATAAAGACCACAAGCAACTAACAACATGGTGAGAACTAGATCATACTTTCATTTGTAAGAGTGTGATCCTTGATACATAGTGTCTCAAGTCCTTCACATTCAAATCCACTTCGACCCAGAACCTAGAGATGAAAATGGACTTTGATTATCATCTTTATATCAACCCAGCCGAAATCATACACTTCTATGACAATAAAAAAAAAAAAGAACAGAAGAAAGAATGCAAAATTCGAAGTGCGGCCAAAAAATAGAACCCACAGTGCGCAAGTTATTCAAGTTTCCCTTCATTTTGAGGGTTTCTGCATCTCGATCCAACTGTTGCTTCCATGAAACAAGAAGTGCTTCATCCTGAAATGGTAAATGAACTTTCATAAATAGTAAGGAAAAGGGGGAACCTCCTTAAAACAGGAATCCAGTACACCAACCTGCGGCATATGAATTGTTACTTTATTAGGAAAAAGTTTAGCCAGAAGTTTCGTTGCCTTGGGAACCTCTTTGCCCCTCTCATGTAGCCTTCCAAAACTATCCTGCAATCACCAGCAATTCAAACTCAGAATATTTTAAGGCAACCATCCAGACTTCCCATAATTTTAACAGTTAACTCAACTAAGCCGCTTTGCAAAAACATAAAAAGAAAAGGGAAAAAGGAAAAAGGATGTTCATGTTTGTTAGAGGTATATAAACATTACCGGGAAAGCCAAGTCAAGAAGAGCAGTTTGGTTGCTGCCAAACTTAGTGAAAAGCAAGCCCCCGGGGTGCGACTGTAAGAAAAAAGGAAAAGAACATTTAAGATAACTGTAACCATTTTGAAGGCAGTCTAATTAAAGGGAAAGCTATAAAACGAAACAAGATTAATGCTCAATTTCAAGCAAACCTTACTTAACTCTAATAGAGTTCACTTTAGATAGGCTCCCTAAACTTTCTACCAAAACTCCCACAAGCTTTTGCCACCTAATAGATAATGCATGGCTGCTCCTAATTCTATTAAGTTGATTCATACGTGGCTATCAATTCTGCCTCTTTAAATATACTATTGGCTCAAAATATTGAGCATCCGCAGGGCGACAATATCTAGAACTGAAAATGACAACAAAACTACTTTGGATTTCATTGTCTATCACACGTAATGATATTTAGTATATAGTAAAAATTTCCAGCCTCGGTATAATCATTTTACAAATCACAAAGGCGATAACCCATAATATTGATTCCATTTTCTATATGACTAAAGATTACATTGCTGATTCCTCATATTGTGTTATAGTGATACAAGATTGAAGAACCAATTGCAAAAGAAAGTATTACCTTCTCCTTACGATTGTCAGTATGAGTATGAGAACCAATTACAACCACATTATCTGGAAGTTTATCAAGTCTGGCTCTGAATGTGGAAAACGAATCTGAATTTCCTACAAGTGACTTCTCAGCATCTTTCATGAACAAAATGAAGGGAGAACTTCTGCTCTCACTATGTACAGCCTAGAAACAAAAGAACATAAATAAATTCACAAGAAGATAATAAAATATTAACAAAATAAAAGAAGAATAAGTCTATGAAAGATTTTCCCACCTCAAACAATGTGTTGATAAGTAACTTGTCCAGATCTTCCACACCAGGGTTTTCCAACCTAAGATCAGAGACTATGTTTTCCGAGAGGGAGGGGGAGAGCGGGGGGGCAGGGTGGAGAGAAAGAGTAAGAATGCTTTTACATGTATATAGACAAACACAAAACATGCAAGTTATCTATAACTGCTAGTGACAGAAATTATACCATTGCAAAAAAATCCATTTCCTTTACAAAGACCCCCAAGATCAACACCATCAGGTATTGGTTTATCAAATCTTACACCAACTTTTGACAAAGGATTGTCCTCAAAAATCAGCACAACCTCTCCACGGGATCCACTTGCTGGGCCCCTGTATATCAAGCAACATGCATATGCACCACCATAAGTTTACTGTTCAATTACATGATACAGCATTAAATGCAATTACAATCAATTAAGTCATATAAATGACATGTCTATTGAAATGAAACTAAGATATCAGTAAATAAATACTCCAAAATATTAAGTAATTTTCATGCCAATATCCCAAGGAACGAAACAAGAAGTTCATTATATGCTAAATGTTAGGCACTCCTACAATAAACAAAACAAAGATATATGAAGCGAAGTTTCAAGACCGCCAGGATCAATCATACAACAAACTGGGCACATTACACCGAACCAGTAGGATATTTCTAGATACAAAGACCTTGTAAAATTTAAAACCTCAGATAATATCAAAAGAATAGCATCAGAAAATTAATCACTATTAAAACAAGAAGATAAAACATAAACCTGATGAGCTGTTTATAAGAATTGTACCGTGAAGATGATGCTGTATTATACAAGGCGCCAGAAGATGAACCAATAAATTTTATTCTGTCGCCTGTATGTTAAATTTTTCAATAAATTATGCCAAGTTCTATATAAATTAAAAATAGTAAACAAACAGAAAATTTTAAATTGGGAGAGTAGCATAAAGCCATCCGCAAAGTGGCAAACCTATTTTAAACAAGTAATTCTTCGATGTCCCTGACGTAGATGGTATGCTGTCAGTTTCCATCTTTGGTTGGGATTCCAGGCCACAGGAAGGTGCATTAGAAGAGCTCGGTGCCTCTGTTTCAGAAGCTGATGGATCAGTGTTCTTAGACAAGTCCATGGGTTCGGGGCTTTCTTTGGTCAAGCTGCAAAGTTTTTCTGCATTAACTCCATCCTTGAGCAGCTCAGCTTCCTTTGTTGATAAACCCTATAGAATAGTTGTTATTCATAATTCCCACTGATTAGCTCTGGAAAAGTATATTAAAGACCACAGTGAAAGGGCACACTAGTAATTAAAGCAAAGTTATTACAATTTGAATTCATTGGATAAAAAAGAGAACTATTAGATTAGTCTCTATCCAAGAGAAGTTAGTATAATGGAGAAAACTCTTAAGAAAAGGTCAAAAAGGTTCTGTTTATCTTACACCCAAGAATGAATGGCTATCAAATATGAGCAACTTAGCCTCGAAATATTGTGCAAGTGCCTTTGCCAACATCTCTTGATATATCTCAGACCCTGCAAAAGCATTGAGGAACAAAACTTTTTAATTCTGTGAACAAAACCAGTATATCATAAATGTACTTGAACATAGCAATAACCATACCTGCAGGACCAGAGAGCAAAATGCGAGGATTCACAGTAGCAAGCTCTGAGGTAAACTTCGCATGGTCTTTATGTTTCAAGTGTATATATGAAGCTGCAATCAGCACGTTCTTTGTAATCTCACTGAAATAGAAGAAATACAAGAACACTTTAAATAACCTCCAATATTGATTTTTATTTTGCAAGAACAATAAAAAATGATTAGTAAGAACATGATAGATAATGTATACCTTAAATCAATTAATGAATTTTTCAACAGATAATATATTAAACAGCTAATCTACCAAGTAAATCAAAACATCTTATATCAAAAACAAATAATACCTTAAATAGTACGGGAAGGCCTCAAAAGAAACATCCAAGCTTTTCCCATCAACAATTCCTTCATGAATCCCTTCTTTAAATACAGCACACCGAAGAGACATTCCTGACGTTGATGCTGACTGAGAATCCCTCGTCCACTCGTTTCTTTCTTCCAATACCTGTTTACAGATACCTTTGCTCAATTTTAGTTTACAACTAGGTGATCGAGCTAACATCCTCAATAAAGGCCTTAGCAAATCATTCATCCCAGAGAGTTTTACATTGCCTGCCTCTATGCCAGAATCGAGGTTGCACTCTGGAAAAAGATTCTTCTCTATTGCTCCAATATCTTCAGCTTTGTCAGCCGCTCTGTTCGGAGTTGAGCCGCCTTCCAGCCCATCAAGCTCCATTTCTGTACCATCTTGAACAACAGATGAGGCTGGTACTTCAGCACCTGGTTGAACTTTAGCAGTTGTCTGAGCGGTGGACTTCCATCGTGATGGTTCTGGCCTCAGGCTAAGAGAAGCTAGTATGGAAGCCCCAGCCACCGCTGAAGGATCTCCTGCCCTCCTTTCCATATGCAAAAACTTTCCAATACCACTTTGCATCTCTGCACCCTCAGCCACAAGTAATTGAAAAATCTATTTGATATGAGTTAAGAAAACTACTCATATACACACAAAGGCGTGGACAGTAGATACAAGTGGTTGAACGCGATACAAGGACTACTACCTAGAAAATAAAATTAGAATACCAAAGGAGTAGAGAAGTAAAACAAAAGGATACGTAGGCATGGTTTCCCATCGAACCGAAAACTATTTCATCACCAGGGGTAAGGATGCAGTTGTTGCCTTTTTTGACATTAGTCCCATTTACTTGGACTGATCCCTTGCTTCCCATGCTTTCAAGAACCGCTACAGAAGCACCCTCACGCTGATCATGTCCAGAAACAATGAGTGGTCATGTACAAAGAATAGCCTTTTACCACAACTTATTAACATGTATGAAGGTCCTGGGTGCCTCAAAACACTAATTATGTATACCAATCAAATGTTAGAAATAGGACTTACCTGTGTACGCTTGATCTTGCACAGAACCCCACTGATGGTCTGATCCTTCAAAGAAAAATTGCACTGTCTGTTTGCACCGATTGTGAAACTCATATTGCAAATCGCAATATTTAAATTCTGCAGTTGAAAAAAAAGGATTAATATGCAGCAGAGACAGCTGAAGCAAAACACCTCAATGAGTTCACCAGAAAATCACAGAAGACACTCTAATTCACTTTTTTGTAATAATAATTCATAAATATCAGCACGAACTACCTGTCCAGACTGTGACAAAAGCTTGCACCAAGGTGCCGAAGACTCCAAATTAGGGCTCTGCTTCTGATAAAAACTCCAGGACGAAAGCGCACTCCTCGGCTTATCCACCACGGGTGTAGACCCTTCATAAACCACCAAAACAAAATTTCCAAGATTTCAAATTTCAACCAAACCCATAACCCATAACCCATAACCCATAAACCCAAATTCAGGGAAAAGAAACGCTAAACAACAGGATTCACAAATTACTAAGACAGATATGAATCTTTGGTGTGCAAAGACCCTACCTTCGGCGATCGGTGCCGTCACCGCGACCGCTTGCGTAGTAGCTTCAGTATTTTCAGAAGTCACGGCGTCTCCGGCAGCCGGAGTTTCTTCAGGATCACATTCTCCGGGATCGGCAGCCGGCGGTGGAGGTGTACAGAGCTCCTTCGAATTCTCCACTGCCGGCGCCGATTTATCTGAAGAACCGCCATTTTCAACCTGCGAAACCCACCCAAATCAAAACCCTAAATCTCACAATTCAAGCCCCCAAAACCCCAATCTTTGACCCTCCCCAAAATACCACATAAATGAAAAATATATAATTTAAAGATTCGATTTTTCTTTTCCGACAAACACCTTGTGCCGTTTCGGTGACGAGGGCTTGTCCTCGGAAGACGACGATCGTTTGCTGTTATTACCGGAGAGAGATCCACTTCGCCTCGTTGAAACCATGGCTCTCTCTTCGTTTCTTTCTTTTCCTTTTTCTCTGCTAGAAATGATATAAAGAGAGAGAAACAACCAGAAAGAGAGAGAGAGAGAGAGAGAGAGAGAGAGAGAGAGTTTAATTATTTTTATGGTTTTGTTTTTGTTTTTCTCATTTATAGTTTATGTTCTCAAAAGTGATAAAATATTAATTTTTTCCTTCCTTTGTGTTCGGTTGGTGCATGGAAGATTGATGTCCCTAAATTGGACTTTATAGAAGGTGACGATGGCGTAGGCTAAGCAGCGCACGTTAGCATCTAGCAGACTAAGACTGGCAGTACAAGTTAGCAACTTCTGTGAGGGTAGTGCTAAGATGCACCGAGGGGTGGTGAAGAAGAATCAAGGGAGTTATGGTTAGACTGTTAGAGGACCTTACTTGTGAGGGGTTTGGTTTCTTCAATCTAGTGGAGTTTGTCTTCTTTGTACTTGCATTACTTGTAGAGTGACAAAGGCAGCTTTTTATATAGGGAAGAGGTGAGGTCTCCTTTTCCATCAATTGCCAATTTGCAATGGACATAAATGTTGATTTCCAACCTATTATGTTCGCCAAATTTGATTTCAATGGAAAGTGATAATTTGGTTAATTGCATGTTAAAAAATGTTTATATTCTTTTTTCTTGGCTGAATTCTAAGTGAAAAATAGTGCATTTAATATTTCACTTATTTACGGAATAATAAATAAGTTAGTATTTAAATAATGTAAATTTGACGATAAATTAGTATCAATCAACCGTTAAGAGCTGTCAAGTGGGTCTAATTCGGTTGGTTTTAGTGTTGACTTGTAGATAATTGATCTCAAGTTCGAATCCATGTGGGTCCAATTCAATTAGTTCTAGTATTGATTTATAGACAATTAATCTTAAGTCTGAACTACGATGACATATTATATAGATAATGTGTTGAAGGTTTTCGTCTCTCATTAATTACGAGATCGACACCTAATATCCCCCACTCCTACCATCAACATATCAACAAAATAAAAATAAAAAATTTGTTGAGAATAAACATATTGTGAGTGCTATGAGAAGTTGATACTACGCAAAACTTTTTCAAAATGAAATAGATATGTATGCTTAACATGTTTATGGGGTTTGGATAAGTTCGATAGACAAGAAAGAGCTACATAAATATGAAGGCTTATGATGTTTTTAGTCCAATGATACATGGGTTAGTACATGAGTTTCAAGCGTAAAAAAACCTGTACTCTTGGATTATAGTACATAAGTTTTAAGTGAAAAAACTATGTAGTGTTAGATTAAATGCGAGTAAATATCACAATACACTACATAATACTTCCTTCTTGAAATTATTTGGTTTGAGTCTACCAAGAACATAAAATTTGTGATTTGAGCTTACAATACTTGTTGGACTAATGTGGAACATACTCCGCGGTTGATGTGTTTATTCACTTAAGTAATAAGTCTAGTCACATATTTATATGTTAGTCGAATTCAACTTCAACTAGGACTAGACTTATTATTTAACATTAACGTAATATATTGGTTACGGTTAATGTATATGATTGGATTATATTGAATAATTTATTAAATTTAGACTTACTATTCAACATTAACATAATATATTGGTTACGGTTAATGTATATAATTGAATTATATTGAATAATTTATCAAATTTAATATATTTTAAATGTAAAAATGAATGTGTATTTTTTTATAAGATAATATATGATTAGACATAAATAGAAGCTTATTTCTTTGTAAGATTACACTATTTTGAAGAGATTGTATAATGCTACATTTTCATACATGACTACTCTCCTCTACTCTCCTCAATCAAATACAATCAAAATCACCAACGAGCCCACTATTTCTTACAAAATTTTATATGAAAGAGTGAAACCTTAGGCCAGATAAAATTTTGCACGGTTTTATCTTTAGATGCGCATGGATGTGGTGATCATTTGTGCATAGGAATCTACAAAAGTTATTTTAATACAAGTGCACTAGAGCTGATTTTAGATATTTACTTTGTGTGGACTTTTGGTGAAAAGAGGACACCAAATTTTGTGTCCACCTTCTAAATGGATCTGTGTATGAAATTATGAACTTTCTTCCTCTCATTAGGATATATTATTCCATTTTATATAATACTACAAATAGACTATTCTCATTAGGATACTTACTTTGTCCCCCAAAAAAAAAAACAAATTATGATGCCCACACATTACCTAACTTTTAATCAATTTATATTTCTACTATTTTCTCTTGTCTATGTTGCAACCAATTGAGTCCTATTCCACGTTATTTAAATGACCACAATCTTGTCACATTTGATCTTCATAACTCATTTATATTACCTTAAAAATAATAGCAGAGAATTTCCTGTATCATATTCTGAATTTTTCTTACTCAAATCAAAGAAATGTTATTATGTTAACCATATTTGATTTTCCCCTATTGGAACCACTCGTTACGCATAACACACTACAGTGCATAGAGAGATAAACTATACAGTATTTTCTTATGCTCACCTTCATAAATCACTATACATTACAGTAGGGGAGAGAGATGAGAATTATACGACGTAGGTAAGGAGAGAAATATTAGACAAACTGAGCATCCACTTTGTCCTTAATGACTTACTATACATTACAAACTACAAATGACTGAGAGAGGAAAATTGTACCTATTGAATGTCGACCGCGCTTTTACGACCCACTACATATTACTGTATATAAGAAAAAAAAAATAGATACGATAAGCAGAGTTAAATTACACAAATTTGATAGCAGTTTCGTCTTTTATGACTCATTATATATTGTGCAAAAAAGGGAATACATAATGGATAGGAAAAGAGAAATTGGGGTGTACACAGGAATTACACAAACTGAGTCACGACCACACATAAATTTAGTATTAATCTCGCCTTTAATGAGATTGAATACTAATCTTGCACTCTATAGAGAAAATTACAAATTGAATATTAGCTTAAAAATCACCCACTCCAGATTTTAAACGAATAACCACTAAATGTATTCAAGGACAGTACATACCTTTATTTTATAAAGAATTACAATTGTTGCCAAGCATCCAATTGTAAAAAGACAACCAGAAATATCGGAATTTTTGAAACCAAAGTCTCGCATTTAATACGTTTTCGAATAAACACAATCAGTCGACTACAAGGATTGCCAAATATAACAAGCGTACAAAAAACACAAAGCTTCGAAGATTCCAAACAAGTTATCTCATTTATCATAAGCTCCAACAAAGCAAAATAGAACAAACATAAGGTTCCACAGAGTTGGTAGCATTAAAAACAATTAGAAAACATAGTTCACTTGCTACTCATAACTAAACAAACAAAATTCGACTCTTTATCATCTCAATTTGGTCCACCAATGTTTAAGACGAAGCACCACTGCGTAGGGTTCGGCCCTTGTCTCCTTTTCGACTAGTCAGTTGAGTCTCAGGCTGCATAACCAACCAACAATGGCATAACATTAATAAATAGACGCTTTAAGCTTATAATACACAACTATGACCAAAACAACATGAATATAACAAATAACCAAGACTATTTTCTTCCTCAGTATAAGCCGAATTACCTCTTTCTTCACAGGCTCCTCCTTTTCGGACAAAATTAACTCAATATGACATGGAGATGACATGTAAGCTGCCAAGGGAATTCAAAAGTTACTAGAGTTTGCTTGAATAATATAAGAAACTGTATGGTACTCAGATGGTAAAAACACGTACGATTTATTCTCCCATGAGCACGGTATGTGCGGCGCCTTTGCTTCTGGGCTTGGTTTACCTGGATATGAGATATGAAGAGAGCATCCACATCCAAACCTTTCACCTACAGATTAGGTTGACATAAAACATATGCATTGTAAGCAGACATACAGATTGTGAAGCTTTCACCTACAATTGACCACATTGAAGTAAAAAACTACCTCCGCATTACTCTCAGCATTCTTAAGCAAGTCCAGAATAAACTTTGCAGACTTAACAGGCCACCGTCCCTGTCCATTTGAATGACGATTCTTCGCCTGTGCAGTTCTCCCTACTCCACGGCAAAAGCGAGTGAAGGGAATGGCTTGCTTATGGACCAAAACATCCTCCAGATACCTTTTGGCCTTGACCAAAGGCAGCTTGCGAATTGCATGTGCAGTCTCCCTTGTGTTCTGTAGAGAAAATGAAAAGGGCAAGGAACAAAGACAATGCATGAGAGAAATTTTGCAGATGATATACAAGCACTGGCCAATATACAGTTAGACGCATTGAAATATTTCTTTTTGGTGTAAAATATTCTTCACAAACCCACAATGGGGAGAAGAAAAGATTGACAACAAAACCAAACCATGAAAGGGAAACCCATGCTAGACTCCACACAGGAGCCAGTGGTGGCACCACTGCCCAAATAGCACAGTTGCACTGCACTACCCATCTCCACTTCACTTTGAAGAAGCCAGGTCTCAGCTTGTGAATCTCATCCAATAGGGAGAAGATGGTCCAAGCTCTATCTTCTAGGGCTGCTAATTAACCCATGCATTAAAGCTTTTGAATCCGATTTGACTTATCCTTCTGAAGCCCCTTTCCTTCGCCATCAACAGGCCAAGGACTAATGCCTCTGACTCAGCCACAATAGCAGAGCTACATGTGGTTGGAGTAGCGCCACCTAAACTGTTGTAGAGGGGCAGTGGGGAACCATCCTACTCTCATTGTTATCAAGGATAGCGGGCACATAGAGATATACTTTTAACATTTTAAACTACTCCCAAACTCCGTAGCTATCACAAAATTTTCAATAAAGGTAAAGCAAAGCAAGAGAAAACACCAGTAACCTAACAACAACCGTGAACATCTATGACAACACGTTGGCATTAAAAGGAGAAACGCCCATTGTATATTAAAACAACAAATAACAGTTAAAATTCACGCATAAGAAGATTTCATCTGCGTACCTTAAAATGAACCCGGAGAGCTCCGCCCCTTGCTCTGCAGGCTGATTTATGAATTGTAAAACAATAAATCATTAGATTTTCAATATAAAAGCTTAAAATTCAATTTCACACAGATTCCTTCAGATAAGAACTAAATAACTAATTAAATTTCAGACCCAAAGAGAAAATTCAAGTTTTTAAAAATCAAATAAAAACAATAGCAATTACTTACATTTGGTATGGTTGTCTGGCTCTCTCGAATACTTCACCTGAAAAATAAATTGTAAATCTCATAAGCATCCAAAACTTGAACCAATCGAGAATCAAAAGGCTAGATTTTTATTCCGGAAGCGACTTCTTTGCTTTCAACTTCGGCCCAATTTCATCATTTCCAAAAGAAAGCAAATCAGAATCAAATGCCAGAGCTAAAAGAGAAAACTATCAAAACGACTTACCATGGCTGCTCCTGCAGGGTTTTCTCCTTCGCGGCTCGAAGAGATACACGAAGCTGAAAGGGTTTTTGAAATATAGGGCAAGTGGGAGAGAGGAGCTAGGGTTTTTGAGTTATTGGGCCCCAAAACTTTTTATATTGGGCCGAAAGTCAGGCACAAATGGGCCTTTCTTAAAACCTTGAAATTTACCCACGTGGTTATCTATCTACCGTACAGGGTCACAGACACCCATTGACCTCGCGCCACGTGCACACGATTTGACAGGCCGTCGTTTAAATAAGGGCAATAGTGTAACTTCAGCAACAGAACAAAACCGCAGAGAAAAAAGCGAGTGAGAAAGAGAACCGGTTTCGCTCCATGGCCGATCTGGAAGCAGCGAGACGGAGGAGGCTCTCAAGCAACAAAAGCTAGTAAGAATTTAGGACATGTTTTGTTTGATTAATTGATTTTATAATTCTCGTCGTATTTCATTTTCTTTCCATTTTTATGTTTTTTTTTCTTAATTATTTTCTGAATTGTGATAAAAGAAAGTAGTTTCTGTTGACTCACTGCCTGTTTAAGGTTTAGCTTTGAAGTCAGTAGCTTCGTCTGCCAGTTTTAGATTCTCAAATTGGGTTGATATTGCTTTTTGTGATTTTGAATTATGGGGTTTTCTTCTAAACTTAGGGTTTTATGTTTTTCTACAGAAAAGGAAAACAGGCCTCTGAAAATTGTAGCTGGGAAGTTTGAATTGTCTTCAGAGTTTCAGTTCAATTGGAACCCTGCATCGGTGCTGGTATTTTTCATTCTTTTAATTAGCTGAAGGAGAAATCTTGGTAGAGTTTAGACTGAAAGCTTGAAGTTTTTGTTGGTTTCTGCAAGTTGAGGCCTTCAGAGGCTTCAATTTTGATTTTGGGGCTTTTATTTTTATTTTTTATGGAATAGTTTGGTGTTAAAGATTGCGGTTTTAGTTAACCAAGTCGATGAATAATAATAATAATAATAATAATCAGCCCAAGAATGTGGGGGTTCCAACCCATTTTGGCAATTCTGGGGCAATGCCACAACCTGTGGCCATGAACAACCAGCCTCATCTTCTCTCTCAATCACAACCTCATACACAAGGCGGGTCTCACTTCCCAGGTCACTTTCAGTTGTCTGAGCCCCAAGCACAGGCACTTGCGCAAGCACGGTATGTAAATGCACATGCACAAACTCAAACTCAAGCTGCTCATGCTCAGTTTGTTCAGTTGCAAGCTCAAGCCCAGTCTCTTGCTCAGCTGCATAATGCCAATGCTAGTAATGCTGGCGTTTCATCACCCTCCGTTCCAACCCCTGGCACGGGGAATGCTAAGCGGGCTAACCAGAAGCCACCTTCTCGGCCTTCAGGTTCCTCTAATGCCAACACAGGCTCACCATTTAAAACCATGGAGCTCACCCCAGCTGCTCGAAGAAAGAAGCGAAAGCTACTTGATAAGCATATACCAGAGAAAGTGGCTGGACTTCTGCCTGAGTCTGGTCTGTATACTCAGTTGCTTGAATTTGAGGCTCGTGTAGATTCTGCTTTGGTAAGGAAGAAGGTCGACATCCAGGAGTCCCTTAAATGTCCTCCACGTGTTCAGAAAACATTTCGAGTCTATGTATTCAACACCTTTGCTAATCAGACACAAACAAGTCCTGAGAACAAGAATGCAGAACCCCCTTCTTGGTCACTTAAGATAATTGGGAGGCTATTGGAAGAGGGGAGGGACCCTGTGGTAGCTGGACTGACACAAAAGTCAAGGGCAAACTTTTCTTCCCTGTTCAAGAAAATTACCATATACTTGGACCAAACCCTCTATCCTGAGAACCCTGTGATTTTATGGGAAAGTGCCCGTTCGCCGGCTCTTCACGATGGATTTGAGGTGAAAAGAAAAGGGGAGAAGGAGTTTACTGCAATATTAAGACTAGAGATGAACTATGTGCCTGAGAAATTTAAACTTTCACCGGTTCTGAATGAAGTTCTGGGAATTGAGGTTGAGACCCGCCCCAGAATTATAGCTGCTATTTGGCACTATGTAAAGACCAGAAAGTTACAGAATCCAAATGACCCGACTTTCTTTGTGTGTGATCCGCCTCTTCAGAAGGTTTTTGGGGAAGAGAAGATGAAGTTTTCGATGGTTTCACAGAAGATATCACAACATCTATCTCCACCACAGCCTATACATATAGAGCATAAGATAAAACTTTCAGGAAACTGTCCAGCTGGAACTACTTGCTACGATATACTGGTTGATGTACCGATGCCATTAGAGAAGGAGATATCTGGATTCTTGTCAAGCACTGAGAGGAACAAAGAGATTGATGCTTGCGATGAATTGATTTGTGCGTCTATAAAAAAGATCCATGAGCATCGTCGGAGGCGGGCTTTCTTTCTTGGGTTCAGTCAGTCTCCAGCAGAGTTTATTAATACTTTGATTGCTTCTCAGAGCAAGGATCTAAAGCTTGCTGCTGGAGATGCTACTCGTAACACAGAAAAGGAACATCGCTCTGATTTCTATAATCAACCCTGGTGAGCTTGAAGCTTCTGCTCTGCAATTTTTGCTTTCACTTTTCCTTTTTTGTGTGTTTCTTTTGTATGCTTAGTATGATTATACTGCTCAATTACTTCATGTTACTCTTTAGAGCTAGCCAATGAAATACCGTTTTATGCAAAATTAAGGATAGAACAGAAAACTATTTGTGCATTCATGTCAGGAGGCCAGTTTTCCTTTTGATTTCTTAGATTTTCTTGATACCGTTTATTGGTGATACAATTCCTAACGAGTGACTGTCTAATATATCTTAGCAAGTCTTAAAAATGTTGCACATTTTGATTTCCTGCTAGCATTGTTTCATTTGTCTTCTCAGTATTTAACTTACCAATTTCTAGTGGTTTATTATGTTACTTTCCATACAATAAGCAAAATCAAATATGGTAGGAGGTCAAGCTTTCTCATAGAATTGTGTATAATAGTCAGATTTTCTATATGACCAAACTAGTATTGTCTCTTCAAATAAGGTAGGTTGACAATACTAGTTTGGTCTTATAGAAAATATGATTTTGCCCTAGTTTTCTCCCAATTAACCCCCCATTTTGTGCTCATTATTTCAGGGTTGAGGATGCTGTTATTCGTTACTTGAACCGTAAGTCTGCTGGAAGTGATGCTCCTGGAAGTACTTGAAATAAGGGATTCCCTTCTTTTCCAATAAATGGTAGTCTTGTACTTTAAAATATCTCAAATCCTTTTATTTCCTTTTAATTTTATTCTTGTTTCTTCACTCCAATCTTTTCCTTTTTTTGTTAGAAATTTGAAATTGTAGGCACAAAGCCTATGTTGAGTAGTAGCTTAGGCTTTCTGGTAGCAATTTTTCTTAAATGTATTGACGTATTGTATTAAAAATTTGGTACAAAGAAAAAGATATATATTTTTCTCCTTATTAGTGGAAAACATATATATTGTTTCTTCATCTGAATTCTGCCTGGTGCTGATTCCAAGTTAGGTTTAAGATATTATTTACGCTAATAATCTTATGCTCTGAGCAAATTGAAAGTAAAATGGGTGTGATTAAGTGAAAGGTCTACATGCCTTTTTAGAAAGAAGGGAAAATCTGTTCTTTTGTGAAAAGTTTCATGCCAACTCATTTGATTTTTTTTTAAGGCTTTTTAGTTTAATTGATATTGAACTCGCATATTTGTCACATTTTGCACCCTAAATTTGCTATTCGTTCATTTAACTGTATGAAACTGACAAGTGATGTCATTCAGTTCATTTTCTCTCACAGATGTTAAGTGATCTTGAAAATGAATGGCAAACTTGGGATTTTTGACCGCTGACACACTTTTGCCACGTAAGACTATGTGGAAGGAATTGGGATTCACAAATATCAAATCACAACCCTCCTTTGCTCATTCATGTTCAAAATCGAAATTTGAGAAAAAAATTTAAGGGTTTGATTTCGATTGAAATTGAGGCAAATCTCGGAGCAGTAATTCAAAATAAGCTTGATAACAAATATAATATAAATTTCTCCTAGAATATCTTTGTATACATAAGATGGGAGATGAACTTAAATCCGGAAAAAAAAAAGATTGGGAGATGAACTCGGATTGTTCTAAATCAATGGCAATGGCAAGTATATCGGATTCTACAAAATTGGAGATGCAGTGCCAAAATATCAAATCAATAGCAATGGCAAAGAACATGTGACGACCCGTCCTGAATTAGCGGGATTAATTAAGAGTTAATGACGAATTAGCGAGGCTAATCGGAGATTAGACAAGGATTAGCGAATGTTCGGGCGAAATGACGATTTTGCCCTTGGAATGGGCAAATCGTTGACTTCTCATTCGGACGGTCAATTGGACTTTGGCCAATGACTGTGACGTCGTTCGTGACGTCACGAGTTCATAGACAGGTGGCACGCTCGATTCCGACGTTCGGGGAGGAAGTTATGACGTTCGGAAGTTCGAGGGCATTTTGGTAATTTGGGTGAATAGGAGCTAAAAGTTGACTTTTGACCCAGGAAGTCCAATGGCCGAGAGCCGAAGACCGTTACGTAGATCGGGACGATACGAATTCGTAGACAGGCGGCACGTCGAAGTTGGACGTTCGACGGAGAAGTTACGGTTCACGGAAGTCCGAAGGTACTATTGCACGAATTAGGAGACAGATGTCATTTGGATTCTACTGGGCCCCAGATAATTAGTTCCTGTCCAATGGATGGGTGACAAGTGTCACCCATCCACAGGCCATCATTTTCCCTTCATGCATCACACTCCCCTTCATCGATCATTTTCTTTGTTCCCAAACAACCCACCCGATCTCACTTCCACCCAAACCAATCCAATCCAAACCCCATTTGATCATGCCTGAGGACCTAGAGAGTGAGAGAGGGACTGATGAAGGCTGCAGGAGGCCGGAATAGCCGTGGACGACGGCGTGGAGGAAGCACAAACCGAGAGGTACTCGGTTTAACCAATTTTCCATTTTAATTCGGTTTTTACATTATGGTTGCTTGTGGATGATTAGGATGAGTTGATTAGGTTGCTAGGATAGTTTTAAGATGATTTTGAAGGTGGTTCACGGTTGAGGAAGCCGTGGGGAGGTGTTTGAAAAACTAGATGTAACGACCCGTCCCAAATTCCTAGATTAGATTAGTGACTAATCGCGATTAGTGAGGCTAATCCGTGATAGTTGAGCGAAATCGGACGAACGATGCGAAATGACCGTTTTGCCCCTAATGGTGGCAAAACGTTGACTTTTCAATCGGGCTGTCAAATGTACTTTGACCGAGGACCGTGACGTAGTTCGTGACGTCACGAGTTCATAGACAGGTGGCACGTTCAATTCCGACGTCCGATGAGGAAGTTATGACGTTCGGAAGCTTAGGGGCATTTTGGTAATTTTGGTTAAAAGGGGCAAATAGTTGACTTTTTGACCGGGAGGTCCGATGGCCGAGGGCAGAAGACCGTTACGTAGATAAGGACGATACGAATCCATAGACAGGCGGCACGTCAAATTCGGACGTTCGACGGCGAAGTTACGGTTCACGAAAGTTCCAAGATACTATTCACAGTGACGCGTTTTACGAGGTACCTTTGGACTTTAGTGGGCCCAGTTACTTTTCAGAAACCAATGGATGAGTGATAAGTGTCACCCATCCACTGGCTACCATTCCACATACATGCATAGCATCCCTTGCATTGCATCGATCATTCCCATTTTCCCCAAAACCCGATCTCACCCTCCCCCTTAAACCACAACCCATCCATTCGATCATGATGAGAAGCCAGAGAGTGAGAGAGTGGTTGAGGAGGCAGGGGATGGTGGTTGAGAGTGCCTGGATCGCCATACACGGCGGAGAAGACAGGTAACCCGATTACCCGATTAATGCCCATTTTTCCATTATTTTGAATATGACGTTATGGTTCGTTGTGGGTGACTGGGAGATGATTAGGGAGTTTCTAGGGACATTTTAAGAGGATTTGGAGGGTGGTACACGGCGGAGGAAGGCTGGAAGGTGGCCGGGAAAAACAGGGACCGTGGGGGGTGATTTTTATGAATCGATTTAGGAGGTTTTGATTAGTTTGGTTAATTGGAATAGATTGGAAAGGAGAAAATAGGATTTTTAGGATTGAAATGGGACAAAATGGACGATATTTAAGGGAGGAACCAGGCCGGACTGATCACGCCGGTCCAGGAGAACCAGTGAACCGGCCAGACTCGGTTCGATCGCTGAGGACGATGCACTATTCACCGGCGCGTGAGCCCACGAGCAGGGGCCTTTGGGCGGCGCGTGGCAGCGCGTGGTGGGGTTTCTGGGGATGTGTTCAACACACGAAATCTTCTATTCGATGTAACGAACATTTTGGGACTGGTTTCGTGTCAATCGGACATCGTTTCGATAGGTTCCGGGGTGTCGGAAGGTTTAGGTTCGGTTTTAAAAATAGTTAGAAAATCGGAAAAATTATGGGACTTCAATGAGAGGTTGATGAGGCTATTAGTAACCCTCTAAATGAATTTGGACAGGTTTGGGAGTCCCGGTGACGACGATTGACCCAGGAGACGATTATGGCACGCGTATCGAGGTGCGGCTTCGGACGGTCTGTGAGTGGACATCGATTTCTAAATTGTGATGCATGCATAAATGTTTTATATGGATTATGATTGTGATTATATGATGTTGATTTGGATATTTGTGAATTATAAGGTTTCACGTATTTCGAGGCGATGTACATGCTTGCACGTAAATCGAGGTTTTTCGGTTCTACTCCGATTTTCCATTCTTGTGGTTTTGGAAATAGTTTAATGAAATGATTTTGGATTTGAAAAGTTAACTCTCGGACTTGAGACCCATTTGATTTACGGAATCGGGCCGGAGGCCTAGTTGGTTTACGATTCGGACCGGAGGTCCAATTTCTATGTGGATTCGGGCCTAGCGCCCAGCTATGTGATAAAAATGGTTTTTAAGGGTCATGACGGTTTATGAGAACCGTCATGAACTCATGAAAGGTTTTATGATTCATGAAGGCTTATGAGGGGCCGAGCATGAATCCTGGAAAGGTTTAAAGAATGACTTCAAAAGGTTTTTCATATGCCATCCTTTATATATGATTGTCTCCTCCGGGGAGGGTCGTTGGCCTGGGTGGACCCCGGAGTAGTCACGGAGCACTGACTGAGTGAAGTCGCCCCCCAGTTGGGTTCCTTACTCTCAGGATGGGCATGGTTCGTTACCTCCAGGGAGGGTCATTGATCTACGGACATTGACCTGGGTGGACCCTAGAGAGACTTGGGTTTGAGACCCCGGTTAGCACGCGTGTAGCTTTATTTTACCGTGACAGGTTCTGGATATGAATATAATGGATAAACATGATTTCAATTGGTTTGGGAAATTGTAAATTTTGTTTATAATGATAAATGGATTTGGGCTGAGATCCCCACGTATGTTTACTATACTATGGTTTTCTGTAAATGGTTTTGGGCAGGAGCCCGGGTGACTTGTATTTACCGAATTTGGGGCTGAGACCCTAATTATAGATGTTTTAACATATATGATTGGTTAAATGGTTTTACTATGCATGCATGCTTTTTAGTGGAGGGTATAAAGGTCTTTGATGAAATGTTTTTATAAACTCTTTATTTTTGTCCACTCACAGTCTTTCTGCTTTTAATACCCTTCAGGTTGGATACGATGTGGACTGTAGCAGAGACTGAGATATCACATGCCTCCTCCGGATCCTGGCGTACTCTGATAGCCCGGGAGGGCAAAGGTCGGAAATATCCCTTATTTGACACTTCGTGTCAGACGGGAGCAGGGTCATCCCGCACTAAACCCGGGGGGATTGGGATAGGTCCTGTCACTAGACCGTGAGGAAGAAAATCAAAACTGTGGATTCCTATGTTTTTTCTTCAGTTTGATCATCCAAACAAGTTCCCAGGATCATATTAGGAAGTTTAGGATTAATTAGGAAGAAAAAGGACTGAAAATGAGAAAGGAGGGTGGCCGAACCGGTCACGCCGGTCCAATTAGACCGGCCAAACCAGGTGAACCGCCGGACCGGTCCAACTGCATGAAGAAGATGAACAGTGCACTGGGCGCGTGAGGCCCACGCGCAGTGCACTCTTGGGGCGCGAGAGCATTCCTTTGGGGAAGGTTCCAACATGTAATTTCATCTATTCGATGTAACGAACATTTTGGGACTGGTTTCGTGTCAATCAGACATCGTTTCGATATAGTTCAGGACGTCCGAAGGTTTAGGTTCGGTTTTAAAAATAGTTAGAAAATCCGGAAAATCCGAAAAATTACGGGACTTTAGTGAGTGGTTATATAAGTAGTTAGTAACCCTCTAAATGAATTTGGACAGGTTCGGGAATCACGAAGATGATGTTTGGCCCGGGAAGATGTTATGGCACCCATATCGAGACGCAGCTTCGGACGGTCTGTGAGTGGACCCTTCTTTCGAACTCGATGCATGCATAAATATTTTATAATTACTTTAATGTATATTTTGTGATTCCATGAGTGCATTTGTTTGTGGTAGCCTAGGATTTACGTATTTGCACGTATTTCGAGATTTACGATTTTATACGATGCTTATACATGCTAGGTTTTCAATGAGGGTTCAATGAATTGGTTTTGGATTTGGAAATATGAAATCGGGCATGAGTCCCAACTGATTTACAAACTCTCGGACTTGGAGTCCATTTGAATTGACGAGGAATCGGACCTAGGGTCCATTTAAGTTATACGATCGGACCGAGGGTCCCGTTAGTTTACGAGTTCGGGCTTGAGGCCCATTTGATTGTAGTATCGGGCTTGAGGCCCTATTGGTTGTGAAATCGGGCTTGATGCCTAATTGCTTTATATGTTCGGGCTTAGGGCCCGGTTAGTCATGGTATCGGGCATGATGCCCAGTTGATTGTAACATCGGCTTGAGTCCCAGTTCGTTTTATGAAATGAGAATTCGGGCACAAGACCCTATTGAACTGAGGATTTAGGCTGAGGCCTGTGAAATGGATTTGAATCGGATTCGAGGAATCCTATTGAGATGAATCGGGTATGAGACCCAATTGAAAAGTGTTTTGAGAAAGAGAAAGAAAGAAAGAGATTTGAAAGGAATATTGAACCCTTCATATGTTTATATGGTCTCCTCCAGACGTCGACCTGGAGAGTCACGATCCACAGACCAGAGTGGGTATCCCCATAGGGATCCCGTTCCAAGAGTGGTGGTTACTTATGTTGTGGTCCCGGACCAGATTCTGGTGAGATATGTGGACTAAATCCAGAGAGAGAGAGCTCGGACTAGATCCAGAGATTAAGCCTCCCAGATGGAGATTCCTGGGAGAAGACTCGGAGTGAGACCCCGAGTAGTGTGCACACTAGTATAGATTTGACATCGTGACTATATCGGGGATGTGTTCCCTAGGGGCTGTGTGCCCCGAGTTGGCATCTTCTACGGAAGTGCCTAGGATGGGTTATAAGTACGAGTACGTATAAGAATTTCAGAAAAGTGATTTGGGGGCGGAGACCCCGTGTTCCATGTTTTATGATTTGGAAAGTGATTTGGGGCGGAGACCCCGTATTTGATATCTGGGAAATGGTTTTGGGCTGAGACCCACGTGACATGATTTGGGGCTGAGTTCCCATGTTTTGAGTTACAGTTTGTCAGTGTGATTTCGGGTCGTGGACCCAAATGGATTTACGGGGCATGACGGTTTATGGGGCCGGGCATGATCCCTTGAAAGGTTTTGGAAATGTTTGACAAAGGTTTTTATGAACGTTTGATAAATGATTTTGAATGCATGCGTATGTATTTATGAAGGGCATAAATGTCTTTGTATGAAAATGTTTTTATTAAAATATTATTTTGTCCACTCACGACCTTTGATGTTTTAATGCCCTTCAGGTTGATGGCGGATGCGAGCTGTAGCAGCGACGAGACATCACTCCCCTCCTCCTACGATCCTGACGCACTCTAATAGCCCCAACGAGGGCTAGAGTTGGAATTTTCCCTGGTTTGACACTTCGTGTCAGACGGGATCAGGCGAGTCCCACGTTAATCCCGGGGGATTTGGGACCAGTCCTGACAGAACATGTTGGACAACCATTTTTCCCATTTTGATAAGTTATTTTGCTATATGTATCAAGTTGTAGCTAGCTTCGAGGAATGAGTCAAGCTAAGAAACAAAATTTCAAGCTTCAAGCTTTCCTAACATGGGAGACACAACATCGTCTTGATGGAGCGAGGAGATTGCACCACGGATTCCAACATCTGAGTGGCGGTCACCACCGGTTTTCCTAACTCATTGGCCTTCTCAATCATTATCTTCTGAGCCAAGAAAATTTTCTCTATTGGAATCTCCATCCCAAGATCACACTTCGCCACCATAAACGCGTCGATATTTGCAATAATTTCGTCAAAATTCGAAACCCCTTCTAGACTCTCAACCGTGGACATGAGTATAATGTTCCTCCCATCGTCCCCCAACACTCTCTGAACCTCATCAGGATCAGACCCTTTTCGTACAGAAAAAAAGGCAATCATGTCGATCTAATTGGGTACCCCCCACTGAGTTGACTCGCTACGAAATGGGTGGTAGCCGATCAGCTTTGAGTTTGGAGAACAGAAGAATAGAGACATTGGTTGGCCTCGAATCTCTAAGATGAGAGCACCCATACCCAGATCGAGTTTCAACCTTTAAGAACAAACAAAAATGGTTTTGTAAACATGGATGAATAAGAAACATAGATCTGGGTTTTTGAATTGAGAGGGAGAAGGAAAATAGATTTAGGTCGATGATGATGTTGAGAGGAAGAAGTTCCACAATTGTTGTAACAACCCGTACCTTCAGGAAGGGTATAAATGTAATTTTGTAAAAGTTTTGTATATAAAGGACGATTTTGCCCTTGTGAATAGTAGGCCAAAAGTTTACTTTTTGATTTACCAGTTGGATGAGTGTTGACCCTTGACCGTGACGTAGTTTAGGACGTCACGAGTCCGTAGACAGGCGGCAGGTTCGATTCGGACAATCGGAGAGAAAGTTATGACGTTCGGAAGATTGAGGGCGTTACCGTAAATTTGACTAAAGGAGGAAAATGTTGACTTTTTGGAGGACTTGTGATTTTCACGTAGACCGAGGATCGTTAGATAGGTCTCGACGTCCTGAGTACAACGACAGGCGGCACGCTGTCATCGGACGTCGGATGAAGTAGTTATGGGTCTAGGAAGTGTGAGGGCAAAATAGTAATTTGTACATTCAGCCCAATCAGATCAGGACAAGTGGCAGAAGTGGGCTGGGATATTTTGTGCTGAGCCAATAGATGATGGACACGTGGGCAGAAGCTAGAGGGTTCTAGGGAAAGCTTAAGTGTGCACGGCCACACATTGTGCACGTTCAAACCGTGCACCCGTTTGAACACTCAGAAAATAGAGAGGAAAATTGGAGAGACTTCGATCGATTTCGTGCAAAGGTGAGGGAGTGGATGACTGGTGAAAGTGAAAGAGAGACGAGGGTGAGCTCTTGACCACGATTTGGAGCTGCAACCGTGCACGGAGGCTAAACGGTGGACGGCTGGATTTTGGAGAAAACAGAGAGAGACGGTGGACTGTGGCGGTTGTTGTGCCGTGTGGTGGATCGATTCAAGCCAATAGGAGGCTCAGGAGGTTACGGGGAACCCAACAAGCACCATGGTACGCGGTGGTGCTCACGACGGAGACTGAATCGAAGGGTAAGACTCTTTCCTCTGTTTTTCCCGTGAATTTCAAATCGAAAGTCATGGAGTTGGGCTTAGAGTCGAGGGATTTGGAGGCCAGGGTGAGACTCCTGGAGGTCCCAGGAGTCGTGTGGTTGTGGTGCCGTGCCGGGGGAGGACCTGGGCGGCCGGCAGCCAAAACAGGGGCCACGAGCTCAGTTTTTCGAGGGAGAGTCGTGATGTTTTGGGCCGTGATTCTTCGATCTTAGGACAGGGTTAGCTTGCTTAGGATGGGACGAAGCTATTGGGATTGATTTGGACGGAATTGATGGATGAACGGCGGAGAACCGGTCACGCCGGTTCAACTGTGTTGAACCGGGTGGCTCGAGGTAGGAGAAACACTGTAGCAGGCGCGTGAGGCCCACGCGCAGCCACTTTGGGCGGCGCGTGGGAAGGATTCCGGCCAAGCTTCCAACATGGTTTTGGTTCTAAATGTCCAAAGGAGTTCATTGGTATGGTTTTCGGGTGAATCAGACGATGTTAGGAGGTTGTTTGGGAATCCGGACGGTTTAGGGTCTAGGATTAAAATATTAATAAGTTCCCGAAAAATTGGGGAAATTAGGGTTAGTATCCTTAATGTGTTTGTGACCCTATTTGGTGCATATTGACAGGACAGGAGGCACCCGAGACGGTCGAGGAGCGCACGGAGCGCGATTGACGCGTCCTGATTTGTGAGTGGACTTCTTCTTTTCTTTCGAGCATGCCTAACTGTTTTTATTAATGATTTATGGTATTAATATGTTTTTATGCTTTCTAATGATGATTGTATGTGGTTGATGTGTTTGCACGTTTTTGAGACATTTTTGGGATTTTGCACGTTTTTCGAGAAAAAGCTGGTTTTCGGATTTTGATGCCATATTTGAGAATTTCAATCTATAAATGTTTTCTGATGATGATAAATGGGTTAGGAAATATGCTTTGTGATTACATGTGGGTTTTGGTATAAAAGTGGATTTCCGGATTTGGGTTCGGAATGTCGGATCTGAACGCCGGAAGGGCTTCTGACCGGGGATTTTGAATTCGAGTTTGGCGATGGATTTCGAATTGGGTTTTACTTTGAATTTGGATTGGATTTGCTGGATCTGGATATTGGGTTTAAAGACCCGGATTCTGATTAACGGGGGACGGGCCCGGATTGAGTTTAAAGACTCGGGAGTTTAAAGACTCGGACATTTATGATATTACCCCCATAGGCCTATTGAGTTTAAAGACTCGGGAGTTTAAAGACTCGGAATTAAATTTGAGGCCTGGTTGAGTTTAAAGACTCGGATATGTCCAGCAGGTTTGATCGGAAATGATGATTTGCTGTTCATGGTTTATGCTATGGTTTTCTGATATACATACTATGAATTCTATATCTGTTTTATAGTGTTTCTGTTTCTTATGATGTTTCATGTTATGATTTTCTAATACTTAGTTGGGCATGCCTGTTTTTAAAACGGAGGGAACAAATGTTCTTATTATTTTTCCTTAACTTTGATTTGGTGATAAACTGATTTTAAAACTTTTGCGTATTCTAGTCCACTCACACTTTTGGTTTTAAATTTTCCCTCCAGGTCGTGGTGATAGCGCTAGGGTGAACGTTGAGGCAGATATCGAGGCATAGAGCTTTTGACTTTCTTCCGTTGCGAGACTAGCATAGTAGGATTTTGTGCCCATTTTGTAGAACTATGCTCTGACTTACAGTTGTATTATATTTACTCCTTCGTCTGATAGTTATGCTTATTGTAGTAGGGAGGTGATTTTGGTACTTTAGGTGTGATTGTCAGACGGGAGCAGGGTTCGTCCCGGGTATCGAGGCGATATTTGGGACGGGTCCTGACAATTGTCCTTTCCTAAGTTATTGTATTTTAATCCACATAGGTGCCACATATATTTTTTCACGCCAAAGGGAACGGTAGTGACGGAAAAGGAGTTGAGTGGCACAACTCGGCAGTTTCATGCAGTTAAGTGAGTGAATAACGAATTCAGGCTTCAAAGTGCGACAAATGTTTGAGTTCAAGGTGCATTTAAACTAAAAAGCCTTTTTTTAATGCATAAATTTGGGCATTTAACGTCTCATGTCTTTGACGTTACATGCCAAATAATGTACATTGATTGGCCCCGCGCCCTACTGTCATGTAAATTTCAACGAAAATAGAATGAAAGTATGTATCCTCGGGTCATAACTTTTTTTCTTTTTCTATGCATTTTTCATCACACAACTACTAGACTTGTTACTTAAAATACTCCCTGAACCAAATCGTTGCAATGTGTTATTAGAATTTCCTTTTTGTCTGCATCGTTGCTCCAAACATTTAGTTTCGTCAGTACGTAATGATGTTTAGGAGGTTTACATGTCTACAATGTAACGACCCGTCCCGAGAGTCGGGATTCAAGAAGTGATTAGTAACGGATTAGTTAGATTAATCGGTGTTTAGTTGGTTACCTTTGGACAGTTAGCTCAGAATGACGATTTTGCCCCTAGACTGGGCAAAATGTTGACTTTTAGTTCGGACGTTCAATTGGGCATTGACCAATGACCGTGACGTAGTTTGGGACGTCACGAGTCCGTAGACAGGTGGCACGCCCGATTCCGACATCCGAGGAGGAAGTTATGATGTTCGGAAGGCTGAGGACACTTTCGTAATTTAGTTAAAAGAAGGGAAAAAGTTGACTTTTTGCACGACAAGATTTCTTCACGCAAACCGAGGACCATTAGGTAGATCTCGTCGTCCTGAGTACAATGACAGGCGGCATGCTTTCATCGGACGTCGGACGAGTGAGATGCAGGTCTAGAAAGTAAGGGGTAAACTCGTAATTTGGACTCACAAGGGGTATTTTGGTCTTTTTGCACCTTGGGAAGCGTGCCAATCAGCTGAGGACAAGTGTACAGGGTTTATTGGATATTTTGGGCTGGTCCATCAGGTGTGAGACACCTGGCAGTTTTCTAGTGGCTTCTAGCCACTTTCTCGGCTAAATTAAATAGATTGTTGGGTTGTTTCACCGTACAAGGGAAGAACAGAGACTGAATAACAGGGAGAAGAAATCAATCGATTTCCAGAGAGGGTGTGAGAGTTGAGTGCTCTGAGTTTGAGTGAGTGAGTGCAAGTGTGTTCGAGTATGATCAAGAAAGCTTAGATGGGTTGAGTGAGTGTGTGAAGGGAGGAAAACCCAGAGAACAAAACAGAGAACCACCGTGCACGGCTGTGCACCTCAAGTGATCAAACCATCGAATTGAACTCGTGGTGGTGTTCAGTGACCGTAGAGGAGTCGAGTGGACCCAGAGGAACACGGCGGCTTGCACGGCTGAGGCCAGAACGACTGTGAGGTTTCTTTATCCTCTGTTTTTCAGTTTGGTTTCAAACTTAAAGTCGTGGGTTTAGGAGCTTAGTCGAGCTGTTCTAGGGGTCCTAATGAGTCTAGTGAGTTGTCTTTGAGCTCTGGGAAACAAATTTGTGGCTGTAAGGACAGCGGGTGGCCGGGAATAGAAACATGAGTTTTTCTGGGTTTTGTTCGAGCTTTGGGGAGGTGAGAGTTAGACCGTGATGTCATGATTTCAGGTGTGGAATAGGTCGTTAGGAAGAGGACGAAGCTTTAGGTTTGAAAGGAACAAAATTGGATGGAAAACGGCGAGGAACCGGTCACGCCGGTTCAGACCGGTCGACTGCCGGAGAAGAAGATGAACAATGTTCACTGTTCAGGCGCGTGAAGCGTGGGCGGCGCATGAGGGCGTGTGGCGCAGAATCCGTGACACGACCCATCCTAATCCCACACCCCCTCCCCCCCGGGATTCCCGTGGGATGTGTCATGCTCCCGTCTGACACAAAGTGTCAGACAAGGGATAACCGAAAGCCGCTGCCCCGACGAGCGTCCAGAGTGCACACGGAACGATGGAGGAGGCATGCAATGTCCCAGTCTCTACTGCAGTCGCATCGTCGATCAACCTGAAGGGCATTGAAAACAATAAAGGCTGTGAGTGGACGAAAATAAACAAGTTCATCAAATACATTTTATAAGACATTTATGTCCCTCAGTAAAAAACGTATGCATGCATCAAAAACAGTAATCAAATATTTATTAGAAATAACCGTTAGGGCCTTAGCCCAGAAACCACAAACACATTTTCAATCAAAAATCGTTTCATAAATCCAGTGGTACACATTTACCACATTTACCACATTACCATCTCCGACATCCCAGATGCCTAGAGTCCCAGACGCTTGATGTCCCAGACGTCATATCTCACAATATTAAAGCGATGCGTGCTGCCTTGGGTCTCACCGGGTCCATATCTCTGACATCCCAGATGTCTGACGTCCCAGACGTCTAATCATAGCAATCCTGCTCCTGAGTCATCATACGGTCCGGCTGCTCCGTACAATGACCCCTCGCAGGCAATGCACCGTGACTTCCCCAGTGTCCTAGACACCTGGAGGAGACCATTACAATCATCATATCGTGATGGTTTATGGAAAACAGTTTATCATTCATTTCCAAAACATCACAAGAGCCCTGCCCCGAATTTCCATAAAACCATCCCAAGTCCAAATACTTGGTTTATTAAATCCAAAATCATTTATTCAATTCCATTTTAGGGTCCCGACCCGAAATCACATTTATAAATCAACTGGGCCCCTGGCCCAATTTCGTAAATCAACTAGGCCTCTGACCCGATATTATAACTCAAATGGGTCTCAGCCCGAGTTTACTTTATCAAGTCTATAACCGTTTCATGAAATCATATCCAAACCACAAATATGGAAATCAGTGCAAAATCGGAAACCTCGATTTACGTGCAAACACGTAAATCGCCTCGAAATGCATGAAATCATATTAATTCACCAATATCGAACGAAATCATATAATCACAAATATAATCATCATGAAACAGTTATGCATGCATAGAATTTATAAAACCAATGTCCACTCACAGACCGTTTAATCATGCGCCTCGATACGCGTGGCATCGGCCTTCCCAGGACCAGTCACTAACACCGGGACTCCTAAACCTGTTCATATCGCATTAGAGGGTTACTAATCTCTTCATTAACATCCTATTCAAGTCCCGTAATTTTTCCGAATTTTTAACTATTTTTAAACTCGATTTAAAACCTTCGGACATCCCGAACAATGTCGGAACAATGTCCGATTGACACGAAACCAACGCTAAAACACTCGTTACATTGTATAGGATAAAAGTCGTGTTGGACTTAGTTCGAAATTCGGGTCCACGCGCCGTCACGCGCCGCCGTGAGTGGCTGCGCGTGAAACCCACGCGTCTGCTACAGTGTCATCGTCTCAACCCGTTTAGCCTGCAAACGGGTCCCAAACCCGCGACACAACCCGGTCGAATCTCCTGCAAGTACAGCTTAATTCCTTCAATTTGTCCATCGAAAACCTTCTATTGTAACTTAATTTAAGTTCTCCGTTAATAATTTCATACATAAAGCCCTAACTCGATCATTTCTCTCACGATCAATCAAACGGGTCAAGTTTTGAAACTCCCTCGAATCAACTCAGTTTCCAAATTAATTAAAACAGAAGCTTTGTGGAACCAAACGAACACTAAAACACAACCAATTTCAAGAATCCTTACCCATAGGTGGTCGTCCTCAAGCTCGAAATTTTTCCAGAAACGGGACTTGTGTTCTTGTCCTAACCGCTATCGATTTTCCTCAATCCTCGTATGGTTGAGTTAAACAAGCTCCTAGAAGACTATTATTAAGCTCAGTTTGGCTCCACACCACTCACAAATTGAATTTAGAATTTCCCTCCAAATTTTCAGTTTTCTTCGAACTCTGATCCTCTCTAGCTCTCAGTCCTCCCTTCTCTGGAAATGACCCCTCACACTCCTCACCTATGTGTTACAACCCGGCCAACCCAACAACTCGTGGGAAAACTCTCCCAGACTCTCTGTGAAATGTTCCCCGCAACTTACCCAAAACTAAAAGGAAGGGTTGCCAGTGCTCAGTGCTCCACACAGTTCCTAGCACGACCAGCACTCATCCCAACTAGTATACCCACAAACAATTGCAACCCGTGCACTGCTCTAACCACTCAACTCCCTAAACAATTACTCGTGCTCTGCTTCCCAATTTTCAAAGACGCCACCAGCACCAAAACTGTGCACTCAGTACCCAAAACCACCAGCACCCTACTGCAACCCGTGCAAAGCCTCCACTCCCAATTGCATAAACAATTCCCTCACACAAAGCCCAATCATTATGCTCCATAAACAAACCCATCAGCCACCCTTTGTTTTTCAATTCAAAATTCACCCCCTCACGCTTGTGTCACAACAGCAGCCAAAATTACCATTTTGCCCTCACTAGCCAAATTACCAAAATGCCCCTCACGCGTCCAAACCCGTAACTTGATCCTCCGAACTCCGATTGACGTGTGCCGCCTGTCAACGGACTCAGGGCATCGAGACCTTCCTAACGGTCCTCGGTCCTCGGCCATCGGACCTCCCGGTCAAAAAGTCAATATTTTCTTCCTTTTCGTCCAAATTACGAAAGTGCCCTTGGACTTCCGAACGTCATAACTTTCACCTCGAACGTCCGAATTGAACGTACCACCTGTCTATGAACTCGTGACGTCTCAAACTACGTCACGGTCATTGGTCAAAGTCCATTTGACCGCCCAAATAAAAATTCAACATTTTACCCACGACTAGGGGCAAAACGGTCATTTTGCATCGTTTGTCCGATTTTGCCCAACTAATCACCGATTAACCCTTCTAATCATGATTAGTTGCAAATCTAATCCCAAGTTCCGGGATGGGTTGTTATAATCTTCCCTCCTTAAAGAATTTCGTCCTCGAAATTCCAACCCATCTAATCTCAAACGTTCTTCCCTCCTTAATTAGTTTCGTTCTAGAAATTTCAACTATCCTGATTCCACAATCACCCCGTGGAAAGTGAAATCGACCTCGCAACACGTGTGCACCCGTACACCAACTAATCGGAACAAAACTTGTCCGCACCCAAACGTACCACTAGTATTCAAGTCGTATCGACTACATTCGACCTCGTCGAATGACAGAACCAAACGTTTCGAATTGACACCACATGTAAAATCTACCATTTCGTTGACGCGACGGTTCCTTCTCAATCACCAACCTATCCTGGCGTCTGCTCCCACTGGGAGTCATCAGACCTCACTCAACAATCCACGTTGACACATCCCGACAACCTGTCACCCCTCGACCGTTGTCAGTAAAAAACTGGCACTTACCCACTTGTGGTTACACTAACCACCAATTTACTGAACCCGAGTGTACAACAATCAACACCTCACTCTACCTGTATGTAACTGAACCCATCAGAACCACTATGACCCAATGCACAGCATCCGATGTCCAGTCCACAACCTCAACTAATCCAATGGTATCAGAACCAATCCGACTACCAACACGCTCACCAACATACCTCGGGTATAATCTGTATACCGTCACCAGGCACCACAAGCCTGCAAAGTATCGTACCTCGACCCATGTACAAAGTACACACATCTACCCATCTACCAGACTACAACCACCTAGGTCATAGCCAAACATGTTCCAATAATGGAGTCCATTTGTCCACTCCAGCATTAGACAAATCGAAACTCCACCCATCATTCAGTTCCAAATCCAGATCTGAATCCTCAATTTCACAAGAAATCCCGAATCCAAACCCAGACATCATATTCTTAATCTGTTTCCAAATCCAAATCTGAAATAATTATCCCGTAAGCTAGCATTGGGAATAATCATTCCGCACCCAAATCCAGAAATCCACTTTCAAGTTCTGAAATTGAATCCTGAATCGTCACCCAGAAATTCGATTCCAAAACCCGAAATCTCATTCACGTCTACCAAGACACACCAAAACCGAACCTATCGGTTACCTGCTCAATACATTCGATTGACTTCATAGGGAAGCCAATCCCAACATCCTCACGTCTATGGTTGACCAAATCCGACCACGTCGGAAACCGACTCACCCGAGTAGTATACCATAGGGGATTCACTTCGAAAAGAAGTCCAGTCCCGTCATTTACGACCCACATACCAAAGTAAGGGCGATAAACCCTCCCCCTATCTGGATCATCAAGATCATGATCCAGGTTCAACACTGCATCCCCGACTACAACCGTCACGATCCTGCTCCACCTAGGATCCACACAGTTAACTACTAGACTCCAAACCATAGGGTCTTACACCCTCAACTAATCTGCATACTGTAATAACGTTTGACAACTAACTCCCACAACTAAACCGATCAGTCAACGACGAGACACGCCGAGATCGTGACAGCTGTCAGATGACGTCAGCATGACGTCATGCTGACGTCAGCAGTGACGTCAGCAATGACGTCAACAGGAACTATTCCTGCGTTGACCGCCGCGTGGGGGCGCGTGTGAATAGTGTTTTTGGTGGGACCACCACCATTCTTTAGGTTTCGACGATCCGGATCCAATGGCGGTGGTTTCGGGTCGATCGGAGATCCTTAAGTTGGTCAAAATAAGGTTTATTGCCTTGGGAAGCGCGTTCGGGCGGCTTTCCCGGGTCGGTTTCGACCTAGGCTTTCATGGTTGAATGTTGGGGGTTTAATTTGACCTTTACGAATACTTGGGCTTGACAGGGATTGTACATTTGTACCAGGACGAGGGTATACGTTCGGTTTCTAGCAGGATTGTACTGTGAGTGGGCCATTTTCTTAAACCCTTGTGTGCATAAATGTTTTCTGGTTTTATTATACTCATTCACATGCTAAAACAATGATGGTTTTGATGATATGGAAAATATGGTTATGGCACGTTTCACGGTATTTGGGCTTGAGACCCGTCCGATGAAACTGAATGATTGGTTCGGATTCTATCTATGTATATATATGTTTGCATGTGGATATCAATAAAATGTATTTGTTACTGCACTGTATAGATCCTTCCATATTGTATTGTCTCCTCCGGATGAGGTACCCCGGAGAGGTCACGGACGTCTAGAACGTCCAGCGTCTATGACGCTAAGCATCGGGGATGCTGTACCCGAACGGGGTTCGGGGATTGAACTCGGAAATTGAGACCCGAGTGGCACGCGTAGCCTTGTGATTGTGACCTTATTGGACGTCAGGGACGTCAGACATCAGGGATGTCGGGATTGGAGTGTATAGTGCAGCAACTAAAATTATGGTTATGGTTTTATTATATGCCTTATGGTTCATATTTGATGGTTCATCGTTTTGAATTATGTTGCACGCATGTTTGGAAAACGGAGGGGTAAATTATATGTTTTACTTATCAAACGATTTCATAAACTTGAATTTCGGTCCACTCACCCTTACTGTTTTGATAACCCCTCCAGGTCGGGAAACTGAGGTAGAGGAGGAACCAGAGGCTGAGGCATAGATCTACTTCTGCGTACCTGAACCCCTGCTGGGCGGTGTACCCGCAGGATTACTTTAGAGTCGTGCTCGCAAATTTGTAATTTTGGATTATATCCCTTGTCTGACATTCGTGTAATTCGGATTTTATGTATGACTTTAATTTGGTTATTTATGCTTTTAAATGTTGGGAGGTTAAAATTGGTATGAATTATTGGGTGTCAGACGGGAGCAGGGCACGTCCCCTTGTGGTCCCTGTGGGATCGGGGCGGGTCCTGTCAGCTTGGTATCAGAGCACTAGGTTGTGGTCAGTACTAGGGTATTGGTCAGCATGCTAGACTAGCGATTAGTACTAGTTACTTTTCGACTTTTAAGAATATTGATTTCTGATCTATGCCTCTTGACAGTTGGTTATGCCTCCTAGGAGAATTCTGCATACTCGAACGGACGAGGATCTAGAAAGAGAGATGGAATGCGCGAGCATCGAAAGGGCTCAACGTTTGGGAGCCACTCCTTTCTGCGGGGGATCAAACCCCGAGGATGCTCACGACTGGATCACCAAGTGGGAGAGGATCTTCTCGGTGATGCACTGCCCTCCGGGCGAACGAGTGACTCTGGCGGCCTTCTTACTGGAGGGAGGAGCCTACCAGTGGTGGCACGGACTCGAAATGTCCGGGTGGTCTGTCCATACCACTACCTGGGAAGCTTTTCGTTCCAGGTTTCTGGACCAGTACTACCCGCGATCCTTTCGCGCAGCGCGGGAGGCGGAATTCCTGCGGCTGGAGCAGGGTGACATGTCTGTTTCAGACTACGAGCAAACATTCGGGAGACTTTCCCGGTTCGCTGCCTCATTCGTAAGCACGGAGGAGGACAAATGCCAGCGGTTTGAGCTTGGACTCCGAGGGGAGATCCGGGCCAGTGTGACTGCTACCACTCATGCTTCTCTGAGGGATATGGTCGACGCAGCGGTGCGTGTCGAGGCCAGTCTGGCGGCACACCAATCACGACAACCTTCGGGGGAGGGGCGACGTCAGGATCACCCACATCATGGGCCATCGGGCCGGAAGAACAACAGGGGAGGGAGCTATAGAGGAGCACCCTCATCCTTCAAGGGTCGTGGCTGGTCGGGTCGACGTGGAGGCTCTCAGGGCAGAGGATCTGGACACAACTCTGGGCAGCACTCATCTTGGAGTGGTGCATCTGGTGGGCATTCGGGCAGGCCAAGGCCAGTAACTTGTTTTGCTTGCGGAGAGGAAGGCCACTATGCCTGCGATTGTCCGCAGTTGTCCAAAAACAACGACGCTGAGGGCTCGAGTGTGGTGCAGAGCACGGCGTCCCACACTAACGGCGGTCGCGGTCAGGGAGGTGACCGTGGTGCTGGACGTGGCGCGCGCGGGCGCGGACGGAACGGAGGGCCGAGGGCCCAAGTGTTTGCAATGACCCAGCAGCAGGCGAGGACTTCTCCAGGCGTGGTCACAGGTACACTACACATCTTTAATTTTCTTGTACGTGTATTAATGGATGCGGGGGCTACACATTCTTTTATTTCGAAGAGTTGTGCTGGTTTGCTTGATTGTGTGGTATCAGCCTTAGATTGCGAAATGGGTGTTGGCACCCCGATGGGTACCGTGTACCTTGTGAATCAGGTGATTCGGAGGTGCCCCGTAAGAATTGAGGATGTGGATTTACCAGCAGACTTAATTATTCTGGATATCCACGACTTCGATATAATCCTAGGGATGGATTGGCTGTCGGAGCACGGATCGCTCATCGACTGCTGTAGCAAGCAAGTAATTTTGCGGAGCCCGGGTTTGCCGGAAGTTATCTTCCAGGGGGAACGTGATGGTTCGCCTCCTGAAGTGATTTCGTCACTTACTGCTACCAAACTTCTACGGAAGGGATGCCAGGGCTATCTGGCGCATGTCGTGTCGGAACGGGTCGATACTCCGGTTATCGACGAAATACCGGTGGTCTGTGAGTTTCCGGACGTATTCCCGGCAGACTTACCTGGATTGCCACCATCGCGGGAGATTGAGTTTACTATTGAACTACTCCCGGGTACCCGACCTATATCCCAGGCACCATACTGGATGGCGCCGGCCGAGTTACGAGAACTCAAGACTCAATTGCAGGAGTTGGTAGATTTGGGATATGTCCGACCGAGTACTTCACCGTGGGGAGCACCGGTGTTGTTCGTGAAGAAGAAGGAAGGAAGTCTCCGTTTATGTATTGATTATCGACAACTCAACAAGGTGACATTGAGGAACCAGTATCCTCTACCCAGGATCGATGACCTTTTCGACCAGTTGCGGGGAGCTCAGTGCTTCTCGAAAATTGATTTGCGGTCTGGGTATCACCAACTGAGGATTTCGGAGGAGGATATTCCGAAAACTGCTTTTCGAACCCGTTACGGGCACTACGAGTTCCTTGTTATGCCATTTGGTTTGACGAATGCTCCAGCAGCATTCATGGATCTGATGAACCGGGTCTTCCGACCCTACCTGGATAAGTTCGTGATTGTGTTCATCGATGATATTTTGGTATACTCGAGGAGTGCCCGTGCACATGAAGAACATCTACGATTGGTCTTGGAGAAACTGAGACAAGAACAATTGTATGCCAAGCTGAGCAAGTGTCAGTTTTGGCTGAGCAGTATTGGTTTTCTGGGACACGTGATATCGACGGATGGGATTTGCGTGGATCCCCAGAAAACAGAAGCGGTGACCAACTGGGCTAGACCGACAACGGTGACCGAGGTGCGGAGTTTCGTCGGATTAGCAGGCTACTACCGGAGATTCGTGGAGGGTTTCTCCAAAATTGCTGCACCATTGACTCGTCTGACTCGGAAAGGAGTAAAGTTTATCTGGGACGAGCAGTGCGATCGGAGCTTTCAAGAGTTGAAGGATCGATTGACCACTGCACCTGTCCTTGCATTGCCGGACGACAGTGGAGAGTTTGTAGTTTTCAGTGATGCTTCACTGCAAGGGTTGGGCTGCGTGTTGATGCAAACTGGCAAGGTTATCGCCTATGCATCCCGGCAGCTGAAGACTCATGAGTTGAACTACCCTACCCATGATTTGGAGTTGGCGGCGGTGGTTCATGCTCTCAAGATCTGGAGACATTATCTGTTCGGCGCAACGTGTCGGATATACACCGACCACCAGAGTCTTAAATACTTATTCACTCAGAAGGAGCTCAACATGAGACAACGGAGATGGTTGGAGCTGCTGAAGGACTATGACTGTACGATCGAGTACCATCCGGGTAAGGCCAATGTGGTGGCGGATGCACTCAGCAGGAAATCAGCGGGAACTATTGCACACCTAGGGATGGTGTATCTTCCCTTGTTAGTGGAACTCCGGAAGGCGGGAGTTATTTTGGGTACGGATGCGCATGGAGCTTTGTTGGCCAGCTTCCATGTGCGACCAGTACTGATTGATCGGATCATTGAAGCACAACTGCAGGATCCGATACTCTGTATTTACAGAATTGAGGTCGATGCGGATGGGAGACAGGATTTTACCATCCGGGACGATGGAGCACTGGTGAAATTGGGCCGTTTGTGCGTACCTGCAGTGGCAGAGTTACGGGCCGAGATACTTGAGGAGGCCCACAGTTCGGCCTATGCTATGCATCCGGGAGGTACAAAGATGTACCGTACCCTCCGGAACCATTATTGGTGGCCAGGAATGAAGAAGGATATTGCTGAGTTCGTGAGCAAATGCTTAACCTGTCAGCAGGTTAAGGCGGAACGGCAGAGACCGTATGGGGCTATGCAGCCACTTCCGATTCCTGAGTGGAAGTGGGATCACATCACCATGGACTTCGTCTTTAAATTACCAAGGACTCAGAGTGGAGTGGACGGAGTATGGGTGATCGTGGATCGGTTAACCAAATCAGCCCATTTCCTGCCAGTTCAGGAAACCTATAAACCTAACCGACTGGCTCAGTTGTTTGTGAAGGAAATCATACGACTTCATGGTACGCCGGAATCGATCGTGTCTGATCGTGATCCGCGTTTCACTTCCAGGTTCTGGCGGAGTTTGCAAGCTACTTTGGGAACAACCTTATGTTTCAGTACTGCTTTCCATCCACAGACCGATGGACAGTCTGAAAGAACCATTCAAACCTTGGAGGACATGATGAGGTCATGTGTACTACAGTTTCAAGACTCTTGGGATACTCATTTGCCATTGATGGAATTCGCTTACAACAACAGCTATCAGGCAAGCATCGGGATGGCACCTTATGAGGCACTGTATGGCCGACAGTGCAGGACACCTATCTGCTGGACGGAGGTAGGAGAGCGAGCGGCTGTAGGGCCGGAGATAATGGACTTAACCATGGAAACTGTTCGCATGATCAAGGAAAGATTGAACGAAATCATATAATCACAAATATAATCATATCCAAACCACAAATATGGAAATCAGTGCAAAATCGGAAACCTCGATTTACGTGCAAACACGTAAATCGCCTCGAAATGCATGAAATCATATTAATTCACCAATATCGAACGAAATCATATAATCACAAATATAATCATCATGAAACAGTTATGCATGCATAGAATTTATAAAACCAATGTCCACTCACAGACCGTTTAATCATGCGCCTCGATACGCGTGGCATCGGCCTTCCCAGGACCAGTCACTAACACCGGGACTCCTAAACCTGTTCATATCGCATTAGAGGGTTACTAATCTCTTCATTAACATCCTATTCAAGTCCCGTAATTTTTCCGAATTTTTAACTATTTTTAAACTCGATTTAAAACCTTCGGACATCCCGAACAATGTCGGAACAATGTCCGATTGACACGAAACCAACGCTAAAACACTCGTTACATTGTATAGGATAAAAGTCGTGTTGGACTTAGTTCGAAATTCGGGTCCACGCGCCATCACGCGCCGCCGTGAGTGGCTGCGCGTGAAACCCACGCGTCTGCTACAGTGTCATCGTCTCAACCCGTTTAGCCTGCAAACGGGTCCCAAACCCGCGACACAACCCGGTCGAATCTCCTGCAAGTACAGCTTAATTCCTTCAATTTGTCCATCGAAAACCTTCTATTGTAACTTAATTTAAGTTCTCCGATAATAATTTCATACATAAAGCCCTAACTCGATCATTTCTCTCACGATCAATCAAACGGGTCAAGTTTTGAAACTCCCTCGAATCAACTCAGTTTCCAAATTAATTAAAATAGAAGCTTTGTGGAACCAAACGAACACTAAAACACAACCAATTTCAAGAATCCTTACCCATAGGTGGTCGTCCTCAAGCTCGAAATTTTTCCAGAAACGGGACTTGTGTTCTTGTCCTAACCGCTATCGATTTTCCTCAATCCTCGTATGGTTGAGTTAAACAAGCTCCTAGAAGACTATTATTAAGCTCAGTTTGGCTCCACACCACTCACAAATTGAATTTAGAATTTCCCTCCAAATTTTCAGTTTTCTTCGAACTCTGATCCTCTCTAGCTCTCAGTCCTCCCTTCTCTGGAAATGACCCCTCACACTCCTCACCTATGTGTTACAACCCGGCCAACCCAACAACTCGTGGGAAAACTCTCCCAGACTCTCTGTGAAATGTTCCCCGCAACTTACCCAAAACTAAAAGGAAGGGTTGCCAGTGCTCAGTGCTCCACACAGTTCCTAGCACGACCAGCACTCATCCCAACTAGTATACCCACAAACAATTGCAACCCGTGCACTGCTCTAACCACTCAACTCCCTAAACAATTACTCGTGCTCTGCTTCCCAATTTTCAAAGACGCCACCAGCACCAAAACTGTGCACTCAGTACCCAAAACCACCAGCACCCTACTGCAACCCGTGCAAAGCCTCCACTCCCAATTGCATAAACAATTCCCTCACACAAAGCCCAATCATTATGCTCCATAAACAAACCCATCAGCCACCCTTTGTTTTTCAATTCAAAATTCACCCCCTCACGCTTGTGTCACAACAGCAGCCAAAATTACCATTTTGCCCTCACTAGCCAAATTACCAAAATGCCCCTCACGCGTCCAAACCCGTAACTTGATCCTCCGAACTCCGATTGACGTGTGCCGCCTGTCAACGGACTCAGGGCATCGAGACCTTCCTAACGGTCCTCGGTCCTCGGCCATCGGACCTCCCGGTCAAAAAGTCAATATTTTCTTCCTTTTCGTCCAAATTACGAAAGTGCCCTTGGACTTCCGAACGTCATAACTTTCACCTCGAACGTCCGAATTGAACGTACCACCTGTCTATGAACTCGTGACGTCTCAAACTACGTCACGGTCATTGGTCAAAGTCCATTTGACCGCCCAAATAAAAATTCAACATTTTACCCACGACTAGGGGCAAAACGGTCATTTTGCATCGTTTGTCCGATTTTGCCCAACTAATCACCGATTAACCCTTCTAATCATGATTAGTTGCAAATCTAATCCCAAGTTCCGGGATGGGTTGTTATAATCTTCCCTCCTTAAAGAATTTCGTCCTCGAAATTCCAACCCATCTAATCTCAAACGTTCTTCCCTCCTTAATTAGTTTCGTTCTAGAAATTTCAACTATCCTGATTCCACAATCACCCCGTGGAAAGTGAAATCGACCTCGCAACACGTGTGCACCCGTACACCAACTAATCGGAACAAAACTTGTCCGCACCCAAACGTACCACTAGTATTCAAGTCGTATAGACTACATTCGACCTCGTCGAATGACAGAACCAAACGTTTCGAATTGACACCACATGTAAAATCTACCATTTCGTTGACGCGACGGTTCCTTCTCAATCACCAACCTATCCTGGCGTCTGCTCCCACTGGGAGTCATCAGACCTCACTCAACAATCCACGTTGACACATCCCGACAACCTGTCACCCCTCGACCGTTGTCAGTCAAAAACTGGCACTTACCCACTTGTGGTTACACTAACCACCAATTTACTCAACCCGAGTGTACAACAATCAACACCTCACTCTACCTGTATGTAACTGAACCCATCAGAACCACTATGACCCAATGCACAGCATCCGATGTCCAGTCCACAACCTCAACTAATCCAATGGTATCAGAACCAATCCGACTACCAACACGCTCACCAACATACCTCGGGTATAATCTGTATACTGTCACCAGGCACCACAAGCCTGCAAAGTATCGTACCTCGACCCATGTACAAAGTACACACATCTACCCATCTACCAGACTACAACCACCTAGGTCATAGCCAAACATGTTCCAATAATGGAGTCCATTTGTCCACTCCAGCATTAGACAAATCGAAACTCCACCCATCATTCAGTTCCAAATCCAGATCTGAATCCTCAATTTCACAAGAAATCCCGAATCCAAACCCAGACATCATATTCTTAATCTGTTTCCAAATCCAAATATGAAATAATTATCCCGTAAGCTAGCATTGGGAATAATCATTCCGCACCCAAATCCAGAAATCCACTTTCAAGTTCTGAAATTGAATCCTGAATCGTCACCCAGAAATTCGATTCCAAAACCCGAAATCTCATTCACGTCTACCAAGACACACCAAAACCGAACCTATCGGTTACCTGCTCAATACATTCGATTGACTTCATAGGGAAGCCAATCCCAACATCCTCACGTCTATGGTTGACCAAATCCGACCACGTCGGAAACCGACTCACCCGAGTAGTATACCATAGGGGATTCACTTCGAAAATAAGTCCAGTCCCGTCATTTACGACCCACATACCAAAGTAAGGGCGATAAACCCTCCCCCTATCTGGATCATCAAGATCATGATCCAGGTTCAACACTGCATCCCCGACTACAACCGTCACGATCCTGCTCCACCTAGGATCCACACAGTTAACTACTAGACTCCAAACCATAGGGTCTTACACCCTCAACTAATCTGCATACTGTAATAACGTTTGACAACTAACTCCCACAACTAAACCGATCAGTCAACGACGAGACACGCCGAGATCGTGAGTTCTCACTGATTACCTCGTATCGATCCTCGTCATCCCACCTAGGAAAAACCAAGGATGATCCAAAAACGATGATGCCAAAACTCATCCTACGTGGATGCAAATAAGACTCGCTGCACTCACCATGCCATGTAAACCAACATCGTCTGCCACCCAGCAGAAAATGAGAAATCTCGTTTACCTAACTTCGAAATACGCAACTCCTCCTGATGACCCCAAAACACACATGGGCCCACCAACCAATACACGCTCAACGTACTGGTAACCACAATCAACGTCTGCCAGGGCAGAAGGTAAGAAGTCAACCCTAATGACTTCAGAACACCTATCACCAATGCGAAAATGAGCACTCCTCTCGTCCCCCAATCACAACTCTCCTCAAAACGAAAGTTCCAACCGTGATGGGAACAGACATGCCCCCAATGAGGTGTCAAGTCCAACCACTGGACTTCCCACATCCTCAACTCACTTGGAAAACCACGTGTCCGCAATCAACCCAATACTCAGACCACATGTCCGTTAATAACTATTTATGCACATACACCGATTCCGCTTGGGAATTACTCAACTCTTTTTGGATGTGCATACAATACTACCTTCGTCTCACATCTCAACCTTTACGGTTCAACCCCCGAGTTTCCATGTTTTTCACAGTCACAAAATCCCACATCCGTACCACTGATGATTTTCCTCGTCTTTTCCAATTTCAACAATTTCCTTGTACTTTCTGGGGTTAGTAGAAACATACAATCGCACCAATCTCGGAGTTGACAACAACTCTCCAATTCACTAATTCTCATGACATAAGGAACGTCATCCCAAGATTCCTTCTGTCTCAATCATACCTTTTTTATCCACTCATCTCTTGTCACCTCATCACTGTTGGGACTTATCCCAACACCTCACAATCTCCGCTGGATTCTATCCAGTCCATGAATCAACCATTACTGACTCTCAAATACCGAGCATATGTCCATCATAACTGAGTCACATCCCAACTCGTGGCTCATCACAATCACTGACACCAACACCAGTGCTAGTACCAGCACCAAAGCACTATCATCAACACTTGTATCAGCACACGGGCATCCAAACATCCACACTAGCACCCAGTGTGTAAGGTTGATAACCGTGGATCTCCGCTCATACGGAGCGACGATCCCGAATCACTATTCGTACTCCACCACTATGGGTAACACCATTCTGACAATCCACATCAGGATAGTGAACGTTCCCTGAACGTCCCCTGATTCTCAACTACTACGACCACACCAAATACCCTCGATAATCAGTCATCTCCACAAGACTAGTGTAACGACCCATCCCAAATTCCTAGATTAGATTAGTGACTAATCACAATTAGTGAGGTTAATCGGTGATTAGTAGGGCGAAATCGGACGAACGATGCGAAATGACCGTTTTGCCCCTGGTGGTGGCAACACGTTGACTTTTCAAGCGGGCGGTCAAATGGACTTTGACCGATGGCCGTGACGTAGTTCGTGACGTCACGAGTTCATAGACAGGTGGCACGTTCAATTCCGACGTTCGAGGAAGAAGTTATGACGTTCGGAAGTTTAGGGGCATTTTGGTAATTTTGGTTAAAAGGGTCAAATGTTGACTTTTTGACCGGGATGTCCGATGGCCGAGGGCCGAGGACTATTACGTAGATAAGGACGATACGAATCCATAGGCAGGCGGCACACTGAAATCGGACTTCGAACGAGAGAGTTATAGGTCACGGAAGTTCGATTTCATAATGCACGTATGACATGGACCCACCCCGATCCCCCGGGGACCACGAGGGGACGTGCCCTGCTCCCGTTTGACACCCGAACCGAAAATCCCAATTTCAGCCTTAAAAAATTAAATGCATAAATGTCCGAATTAAAAAGTCATACATAGTCCAACTTTAACAGATGTCAGACAAGGGATACAATTTAAAATACAAATCCGAGCACGACACTAGAAAGGAAAATCCTGCGGGTGATCCGACCCGACAGGGGATCAGGTGCGCAGTACAAAATCTATGCCTCAGCCTCGGGGTCCTCACCAACCTCAGCAACACGACCTGGAGGGGTTACCAAAACATGAAAGGTGAGTGGGCCGAAACTCAGGTTTGTAAAAACAGTATAATAAGTAAAATACATACTTTACCCCTCCGTTTTCCAAACATGCATGCATCAGTATTTAAAAACCATAAATACAAGTAATAAATCACAAGCATTATATTAGGCCAGAAATGTATTATAAACCCAGCTACTGCACCATACACATCCGATATTGACATCCCAGATGTCCGACGTCCCTGACGTCCAATAATGGTCACAGTCCCAAGGCTACGCGTGCCACCCGGGGTCTCAAATCCCGAGTCCAATCTCCGAACCCAGTTCGGTTATGGCATCCCAGATGCCTAGCGTCCCAGACGCTCGACGTCCCAGACGTCCAATAATAGCAATCCTGCTCCTGAGTCATCCTACGGTCCGGCACCTCCGTAGCATGACTCCTCGCAGGCAATGCACCGTGACCGCTCCGGGGTACCACATCCGGAGGAGACAGTATCATACGGTGGGTTATGCAGTGCAGTACCCAAGATAGTCATGGTATCCACAAGTATATGTAACTATATATATATATAATATAAAACAGTATTCATTTTCCGTAAAACGGGCCTCAGCCCAACACCGTAAAACGTGTCACAGCCGTAAATCGAGATAATCAAATCCATTAATGATTCACGCACACATATAGATATACGGAAATGAAAACGGTTATGCATGCAAGAGTTAATAGAAACGGGCCCACTCACAGTACGCTCCCGCTACGAATAACGCGCGTACGAACTTGTCTCCGAAATTAACGTAAGTTCCCTGTCATTTCCAATCACACACAAGTGTCATTAAAGGTCCTTAAAATACCCTCAAAAAGTCCAAAACAGAAACCGGTTCGGGAAAGCTGGCCAACACGCTTCCCGAGACATCCGGCCCTAAACTGACCTTCCTCACTATCTCAGATCAACATGGTTATTTCACAGAAAATGTCCAAAATGATGAGAGGATTAAAAGTCATGTTGACCGTGATCCGAGATAGTGCTCAACGCGCCCTCACGCGCCGCCCAAAGTGGCTGCGCGTGAAAGTCACGCGTTGCTACAGTGTCACCGTCCTTGCCCGATTTACTGTAATTTGGGTCTGCGACCCGCGGGGTGACCCGATTAATTAATTGTCTATTTCTACTTAATTTCATTCCTTCTTGATTCTTACATGTTCTAAAGTCATTTAATTACAGTTCTCAGTCCACTAATCAACTCGACAAGCCTTCAACCATCCTATCCAAACCCGAATAGCTACACGGGTCAAACCTCAGAACACCTCCAAACTATCACCAATGTCCAATTAATTTATACAGAAGCATACTAGGACCTAGACTAACAAAATAGAACCATCAATTGAACGAAATATCACCTGGAAGTAGTCGTCCAAACGCTGTGATTTCCTCTGCACACGGCGGTCACCGTCCCAGCTCCTCCGTGGCTGGTTGTCGTCGATTTCGATATGGACGAGTTCCAAATGCTCCCAGAATGCTTACTCAGTGGTTGGTTTCGTCCAACAAGCCGTAGGAATTGAACTCGGATTTTCCCTCCAAACCGGTTTTTCTCAGAACTGGAACTTGGGTTCCTGGGCAATTCCTCGATCACACTCTTCGAATCTTGCACGGTTAGGTTTCTGCTACTCCCAGAAAGCTTCCCCAGTGTTTAGATCGATCCCAAAACCCGTAGAGATTGAATTCGGAATTTTTCCCCCCAAAAACCCGAAACTGTTCTTCACTGTTTCTCCCTGCCTCTCACAATCTCTCAGCCCCAAACAGACACCGAAATGAAACCTTCCCTCACTCCCCTACTCGGTTAAGCGATCAAGGAGTCCAACACCCGTGGGAGACACTCACAGACCTCACTGGACACTGCCTCCCGCACACAGAGCTCAACCAAATTTTAAATCCTACCCGTGGTCTGCAACAGCCACAACCACACTCCCAACGTCTCAAATTACATAAACAAATCCCAAAATCCGTCCACTCAGTGTTTAAACAATTGCACGCCCACAAACACCACGGTATGGCCGTGTGCCCTGTTTTCACGGTTGCTGCTACAGTAACCGTGCAAAAGACCAAAATTCCCTCAGGGCAGAAATTACCAAAATGCCCTCCAACTTCCGTGACCCGTAACTCGGTCATCCGATGTCCGTTTCACGCGTGCCGCCTGTCGTTGTACTCAGGGCATCGAGATGAATCCAACGGTCGTCGGGTCGTGTGAAAATTCCCGGTATAACAAAAAGTCAACTTTTTCCCTAACTCGTCCAAATTACGGTAATGCCCCTGAGCTTCCGATAGTCATAACTTTTTCCCTGATCGTCCGAATTGGACGTGCCACCTGTCTATGAACCCGTGACGTCCTGAACTACGTCACGGTCACTGGTCAAAGTCCATTTGACCCATAAACCAAAAAGTCAACAATTGGCCATAATCCACAGGGGTAAAATCGTCAATTCATACATTAAATTACAATATTACAATCTGCGAATTTCCGGGGTGTTACAACCTTCCCCCCATAAGGAATTTCGTCCCGAAATTTAAGGAAACAAATAAGGAAACTGTTCCCGCATATGAGCCTCGGGCTCCCATGTGGCTTCTTCCACGTTCTGATTCCTCCAAAGGACTTTCACGAGAGGAATCGTCTTCTGCCGTAGTACCTTGTCCTTCCTGTCCAAAATCTGTACTGGTTGTTCTTCAAAGCTCAAATCCTCTCGAAGTTCGATAGCTTGCTCCTCCAATACATGAATACATGAGAGGCGTCACGTACGTACTTCCGCAACATGGACACGTGGAAGACGTCGTGAACCTTAGAAAGTTCCGGGGGTAAAGCCAATCTATATGCCACCCGGCCAATCCTCTCCACAATCTCATAAGGTCCAATGAAACGTGGACTCAGTTTTCCCCGTCGGCCAAAGCGAATAATCCCTTTCCACGGGGACAACCTCAGGAAGACAAAATCTCCAACCTCGAATTCCAAATCTCGGATCCGTCTATCAGCATAACTCTTTTGGCGATCCTGTACCGCCCTCAACCTCTCCTTGATAACACGGACTGCTTCCTGGGTGGTATCCATCAACTCCGGCCCTACGGCCGCTCGCTCCCCAATCTCCATCCAGCCGATAGGTGTCCTGCACTGTCGACCATACAGTGCCTCGTAGGGGGCCATCCCAATACTCGCCTGGTAGCTGTTGTTGTAAGCAAATTCCATCAAAGGCAAGTGAGTATCCCACGAATCCGGAAATTGCAGTACACAAGATCTCATCATGTCCTCCAGGGTCTGAATAGTCCTCTCAGACTGTCCATCGGTCTGTGGATGGAAAGCGGTACTGAAACGCAGTTTCGTTCCCAAGGTAGCCTGCAAACTCCGCCAGAACCTGGAAGTGAAACGCGGATCGCGATCGGACACGATCGACTCCGGCGTACCATGAAGTCGGATGATCTCCTTCACGAACAATTGAGCCAGTCGGTTAGGTTTGTAAGTCTCTTGTACTGGCAGAAAATGTGCTGACTTCGTTAATCGGTCTACAATCACCCAAACTCCATCAAATCCACTCCGGGTCCTTGGTAACTTAAAGACAAAGTCCATGGTAATGTGGTCCCACTTCCACTCGGGAATCGGTAGTGGCTGCATAGCCCCATACGGTCTCTGCCGCTCCGCCTTAACCTGCTGACAGGTTAAGCATCTGCTCACAAACTCAGCAATGTCTCTCTTCATCCCTGGCCACCAATAATAGTTCCGGAGGGTACGGTACATCTTTGTACCTCCCGGGTGCATAGCATACGCTGAACTGTGGGCCTCCTCCAAAATCTCGGCCCGTAACTCTGTCTCTGCTGGCACACACAAACGGCCCAATTTCACAAGTGCCCCATCGTCTCGGATGGTAAAGTCCTGCCGTTCCCCAGCCTCAACTTCAATCCTGTAGATGCACAATATCGGGTCCTGAAGTTGCGCCTCAATGATCCGATCAACCAACACTGGCCGTACATGGAAACTGGCCAATAAAGCTCCATGCTCATCCGTATCTAGAATAACCCCAGCCTTCCGGAGTTCCACCAGTAAAGGAAGATACACCATCCTCAGGTGTGCAATTGATCCCGCTGATTTCCTGCTGAGCGCATCTGCCACCACATTTGCCTTACCCGGATGGTACTCGATCGTACAGTCGTAATCCTTGATCAATTCCAACCATCTCCGTTGCCTCAAGTTGAGTTCCTTCTGGGTAAATAAATACTTCAGGCTTTGGTGGTCGGTGTATATCCTGCACGTTGCACCGAAAAGGTAATGTCTCCAGATCTTCAAAGCATGAACTACCGCCGCCAACTCCAAATCATGGGTAGGGTAATTCAACTCATGAGTTTTTAGCTGCCGGGATGCGTAGGCGATCACCTTACCATTCTGCATTAATACGCATCCCAAACCTTGTAGTGAGGCATCACTAAAAACTACAAACTCTCCACTGTTGTCGGGCAATGCAAGGATAGGAGCAGTGGTCAAACGATGCTTCAATTCCTGAAAACTCTGCTCACACTGCTCATCCCAGATGAACTTCACTCATTTCCTAGTCAAACGAGTCAACGGTGCAGCAATCTTGGAGAAACCTTCCACAAATCTCCGGTAGTAGCCTGCCAATCCGACAAAACTCCGCACCTCTGTCACTGTCGTCGGTCTGGCCCAGTTGGTCACCGCTTCTGTTTTCTGGGGATCCACGCTGATCCCATCAGCCGAAATCACATGTCCCAGAAAACCAATGCTGCTCAGCCAAAACTGACACTTACTCAGTTTGGCGTACAACCGTTCATGTCTCAGCTTCCCTAACACCAACCGTAGGTGTTCCTCATGTGCTCGGGCACTTCCCGAGTACACCAAGATGTCATCGATGAACACAATCACAAACTTGTCCAGGTAAGGTCGGAAAACTCTGTTCATTAGATCCATGAATGCTGCTGGAGCATTCGTCAAACCAAAAGGCATCACCAGAAACTCATAGTGTCCGTAACGAGTTCGAAATGCCGTCTTCGAAATATCCCCCTCCGCAATCCTCAGCTGATGATACCCAGATCGCAAATCAATCTTCGAGAAGCACTGTGCTCCCCGCAACTGGTCGAATAAGTCATCAATCCTGGGTAAAGGATACTGGTTCCTCAGCGTCACCTTGTTCATCTGTCGGTAATCCACACACAATCGGAGACTCCCCTCCTTCTTCCTCACAAACAACACCGGTGCTCCCCACGGTGAAGTACTCGGTCGGATGAATCCTAACTCAACCAACTCCTGCAGTTGTGTTTTAAGTTCCCGTAATTCTGTCGGCGCCATCCGGTACGGTGCCTGAGATATAGGTCGGGTATCGGGGAGTAGTTCAATGGTAAACTCAATCTCCCGCGGTGGTGGTAATCCAGGTAGATCTTCCGGGAACACATCCGGAAACTCCCGCACCACAGGTATCTCCTCGATACTCGGAGTATCAGCTCGCTCCGACACAACGTGTGCCAAATAGCCCTGGCATCCCTTCCGTAGAAGTTTAGTAGCAGCAAGTGAAGAAATCACTTCAGGCAGTGAACCATCACGCTCCCCCTGAAAGGTAACTTCCGGCAAACCCGGACTCCGCAGAAACACTTGCCGACTACAGCAATCAATAAGTGACCCATGCTCCGCTAACCAATCCATCCCGAGAATCACGTCGAAGTCATGGATGTCCATAATAATCAAGTCTACTGGCAGATCCACCTCTTCAATTCCCACCGGGCACCTCCGAATCACCTGATTCACCAAGTACACGACGCCCATAGGTGTGCCAACACCCATCTCACTATCTAAGGCTGATACCTCACAATCTAACATACCAGCACAACGTCTCGAAATAAAAGAATGTGTAGCCCCCGCATCCAACAATACTCGCACAATAAGGTTAGAGATATGAAGTGTACCTGTAATCACATCCGGGGCTGACCTCGCCTGCTGCTGAGTCACTGTAAAAACACGAGCACTGGGCCCCGCAGTCTGCCCGCGCCCACGTGCGCCACGTCCAGCACCCTGTCCTCGGCCTCCGGCAGTGTTGGAAGCCGAACTCTGTGCAACACTAGCACCTCCAGTATCGTTGTTCCTCGACAACGACGGGCAATCTCGGGCATAGTGGCCCGCTCCTCCGCAAGCAAAACAATTAACTGTCCTCGGTCCATCCCAAGACCCTCCTGATGCACCACTCCAAGACTGATGCTGCCCAGCACTGGATCTCGATCCGCCCCTCTGAGAGCCCCCTGATCGACCTGACCAGCCACGACCCCGCAATGATGTGGGTGCTCCTCGATAACTTCCCCCTTAGAGATCTTCCGGCCGGTTGGTCCCGGATGGGGACGATCCCGGCGCCGCCCCTCGCCTGATGATTGTCGCGCCTGGTGTGCCGCCAGACTGGCCTCGACACGAACTGCAGCGTCGACCATGTACCTCAGAGTCGCATAAGTGGCAGCCGTCACACCTGCCCGTATCTCTCCTCGGAGCCCCAACTCAAACCTCTGACATCTGTCCTCCTCAGTACTCACAAAAGCTGCTGCAAAACGGGAAAGCTTCCCGAAAGCCTGCTCATAGTCTGCCACAGACATGTCCCCCTGCTCCAGTCGCAGGAACTCCGCCTCTCGTGCTGCGCGAAAAGATCGCGGATAGTACTGATCTAGGAACTGAGCACGAAAGACCTCCCATGTGGTGGTACGAACAGACCACCTCGACATCTCCAGACCCTGCCACCATCGGTAAGCTCCGCCTTCCAGTAAGAAAGCCGCCAAAGTCACCCGCTCGCCGGGTGGGCAATGCATCACAGTAAAGATTCTTTCCCATTTATCAATCCACTCGTAGGCATCCTCGGCGTCAGATCCCCCGTTGAAAGGTGTGGCTCCCAACCGTTGAGCCCGCTCAATACTGGCGCATTCCATCTCTCTCTCAATTTCCTCGGTGGTCCGTGCTGAAGGGGTTCTCCTCGAAGGCATAACCAACTGTTAAGAGGCATAGATTAGTTAACGCAATTCTTAGACTCGAAAAGTACCAATATTAACCGCTAGTCTAACATGCTGACCACAACCTAGTGCTCTGATACCAAGCTGACAGGGACCCGCCCCGATCCCCCGGGGACCACAAGGGGACGTGCCCTGCTCCCGTCTGACACCCGAACCGAAAATCCCGATTTTAGCCTTAAAAACTTAAATGCATAAATGTCCGAATTAAAAAGTCATACATAGTCCAACTTTAACAGATGTCAGACAAGGGATACAATTTAAAATACAAATCCGAGCACGACACTAGAAAGGAAAATCCTGCGGGTGATCCGACCCGACAGGGGATCAGGTGCGCAGTACAAAATCTATGCCTCAGCCTCGGGGTCCTCACCAACCTCAGCAACACGACCTGGAGGGGTTACCAAAACATGAAAGGTGAGTGGGCCGAAACTCAGGTTTGTAAAAACAGTATAATAAGTAAAATACATACTTTACCCCTCCGTTTTCCAAACATGCATGCATCAGTATTTAAAAACCATAAATACAAGTAATATATCACAAGCATTATATTAAGCCAGAAATGTATTATAAACTCAGCTACTGCACCATACACATCCGATATTGACATCCCAGATGTCCGACGTCCCTGACGTCCAATAATGGTCACAGTCCCAAGGCTACGCGTGCCACCCGGGGTCTCAAATCCCGAGTCCAATCTCCGAACCCAGTTCGGTTATGGCATCCCAGATGCCTAGCGTCCCAGACGCTCGATGTCCCAGACGTCCAATAATAGCAATTCTGCTCCTAAGTCATCCTACGGTCCAGTACCTCCGTAGCATGACTCCTCGCAGGCAATGCACCGTGACCGCTCCGGGGTACCACATCCGGAGGAGACAGTATCATACGGTGGGTTATACAGTGCAGTACCCAAGATAGTCATCGTATCCACAAGTATATGTAACTATATATATACAATATAAAACAGTATTCATTTTCCGTAAAATGGGCCTCAGCCCAACACCGTAAAATGTGCCACAGCCGTAAATCGAGATAATCAAATCCATTAATGATTCACGCACACATATAGATATACGGAAATGAAAACGGTTATGCATGCAAGAGTTAATAGAAACGGGCCCACTCACAGTACGCTCCCGCTACGAATAACGCGCGTACGAACTTGTCTCCGGAATTAACGTAAGTTCCCTGTCATTTCCAATCACACACAAGTGTCATTAAAGGTCCTTAAAATACCCTCAAAAAGTCCAAAACAGAAACCGGTTCGGGAAAGCCGGCCAACACGCTTCCCGAGACATCCGGCCCTAAACTGACCTTCCTCACTATCTCAGATCAACATGGTTATTTCACAGAAAATGTCCAAAATGATGAGAGGATTAAAAGTCATGTTGACCGTGATCCGAGATAGTGCTCAACGCGCCCTCACGCGCCGCCCAAAGTGGCTGCGCGTGAAAGTCACGCGCTGCTACAGTGTCACCGTCCTTGCCCGATTTACTGTAATTTGGGTCTGCGACCCGCAGGGTGACCCGATTAATTAACCGTCTATTTCTACTTAATTTCATTCCTTCTTGATTCTTACATGTTCTAAAGTCATTTAATTACAGTTCTCAGTCCACTAATCAACTCGACAAGCCTTCAACCATCCTATCCAAACCCGAATAGCTACACGGGTCAAACCTCAGAACACCTCCAAACTATCACCAATGTCCAATTAATTTATACAGAAGCATACTAGGACCTAGACTAACAAAATAGAACCATCAATTGAACGAAATATCACCTGGAAGTAGTCGTCCAAACGCTGTGATTTCCTCTGCACACGGCGGTCACCGTTCCAGCTCCTCCGTGGCTGGTTGTCGTCGATTTCGATATGGACGAGTTCCAAATGCTCCCAGAATGCTTACTCAGTGGTTGGTTTCGTCCAACAAGCCGTAGGAATTGAACTCGGATTTTCCCTCCAAACCGGTTTTTCTCAGAACTGGAACTTGGGTTCCTGGGCAATTCCTCGATCACACTCTTCGAATCTTGCACGGTTAGGTTTCTGCTACTCCCAGAAAGCTTCCCCAGTGTTTAGATCGATCCCAAAACCCGTAGAGATTGAATTCGGAATTTTTCCCCCCAAAAACCCGAAACTGTTCTTCACTGTTTCTCCCTGCCTCTCACAATCTCTCAGCCCCAAACAGACACCGAAATGAAACCTTCCCTCACTCCCCTACTCGGTTAAGCGATCAAGGAGTCCAACACCCGTGGGAGACACTCATAGACCTCACTGGACACTGCCTCCCGCACACAGAGCTCAACCAAATTTTAAATCCTACCCGTGGTCTGCAACAGCCACAACCACACTCCCAACGTCTCAAATTACATAAACAAATCCCACAATCCGTCCACTCAGTGTTTAAACAATTGCACGCCCACAAACACCACGGCATGGCCGTGTGCCCTGTTTTCACGGTTGCTGCTACAGTAACCGTGCAAAAGACCAAAATGCCCTCAGGGCAGAAATTACCAAAATGCCCTCCAACTTCCGTGACCCGTAACTCGGTCATCCGATGTCCGTTTCACGCGTGCCGCCTATCATTGTACTCAGGGCATCGAGACGAATCCAACGGTCTTCGGGTCATGTGAAAATTCCCGGTATAACAAAAAGTCAACTTTTTCCCTAACTCGTCCAAATTACGGTAATGCCCCTGAACTTCCAAAAGTCATAACTTTTTCCCTGATCGTCCGAATTGGACGTGCCACCTGTCTATGAACTCGTGACGTCCTGAACTACGTCACGGTCACTGGTCAAAGTCCATTTGACCCATAAACCAAAAAGTCAACAATTGGCCATAATCCACAGGGGTAAAATCGTCAATTCATACATTAAATTACAATATTACAATCTGAAAATTTCCGGGGTGTTACAACGTACTTCGAGACGGGGATGATTTGGCGAAATCTGATTGGGTGGATATTTTAGTGGGCCCCATGGATGAGTGACAAGTGTCACTCATCCCATTGGCTTAGACCCCCAATTTGTGGATCTACATAATTAATTAATATTATTTAATTAATTTTATAATCCAATCCACACCTAATTCAATCCTAGCCATCCATTTCAATTCTATCTTTAAATCCTCACCCTCCATCTCTCATTCTCTCATCTGATCTCATCTCCTTCATTCTTCTTCACAACCGAAACCCCATAACCCATATTCCTCCCTTTTCCTTCAAAACACAAACACACATATTCCCCACCTCCATCACTCATATTGTGATTGTGATACAATGAATATAACCATGAGGAAGTGGTGAGAGGCTGAGGACAACGGCTGAGGACGGTGGCCCACGGTGGAGGCCACGGCGGAGGGAAACCCGTGAGGTAAGAAAACATTCAAATTTTGGAAATGGGATTTTAATAGTTTTTACTCGATTCCATTAATTGGGTATGGTTTCTAGGGATCCCAGGAGATGATTGAGATTGGTTTCGAGGCATGGGAAGGCCTGGAACGATCGTGAACGGCGGAGGAAGTCACGGCCGCCATGACCGAATTGAAGGTAAGGATTTTTGATGTTTTTCTTCCATTTTAAGGTCATAGAACTTTAGGTTAGATTGAGACGAGTAGAATGGGACAAACGGGAACGGTTTTGGTGGTCGGATGGTGGAGAACCGACCGGGTCAACCCGCGGGTTTGAACGACCCGGTTGCAGGGTTCGGGTCAACCCGTCGAGTGGTTGAAGGTGGTGACGTGGCATGATGACGTGGCACCTGTCAGATTGTCAGGTGACGTGGACCACTCATCAGCCACACCTTAACCATTCTACTTATCCCGGCACTCGGGACGGGTTGTTACAATCTACCCACCTAAATAGAATTTCGTCCCCGAAATTCCACAGCTAGTTCCCGACACCTAGGGTTTCCTACCCGGTAAAGAACAACCTTTCCTGGGTTCCCTGTCTATCATCTCCATCTTGGGTATTTCGCTTCATCCCCAACTACGGTTACTACGGCCAACCCTAGTTATGTAACAGCTACCTGGTGTACGCAAGGGAAACTCTATGAACAGCAAACAAAGGAATTCACAGAGCACATCCTCGTGTACGACCACAGATACTTCCCTACTGGCTGGCTCCTCCCTCGGTTGCTACTTCGGCCACTATCGGAATAAATCTACAAAGTCCTAAAGGCAAACTCTAGCTTGTGGGTTCTCTCCTTCAATAACCTCATATCGATCAGTTATAATCACTCCTCTCTTGTACCTTCCGTCAACCTGCTACGGAACTCACTGTACCACTCCAAGTCCTCTAGGAAAACTCCTAGACTCTACCCTGAGATCCAACCACCAAACCAACAGCACAACCAAAAGTAAAACATATACCTGTCCCCGTATCTGGTGTCGACTGATCCTCCTGCTAAGTCATCGAAAACACCCGGGCCTGAGATCCCGACGCTCTACCACGTCCCCTCGAACTACTCGTGGCTGTGCCACCACCTCCTCTAGTGCCTGCTGTCCCTGACGCTGTACTCTGCCCAGGCTCCACTGCTCCTCTGCCTACACCACCTTCCTGTGGCAACTGTGGACACTCACGTCGAAAATGACCTCGCTCCCCACAGTAGAAACACACATTCCAGCCTGGTCCACTGCTCGGTCTCCCTGTAGATGCTACCGACGTCGCACTCGCTTGCGGAGTCGGCGGTGCTCGGTAACCCCAAAATCCTGAACTCTGGGCACTGCCAGGCCTACCAAAACGATCATCGCCCGACGAGGACGATCCACCGAAGTTACCTCTTTTCGGTGTCCGCTGGCTCGAAGCCCCAGGAATCGATGGTTCTCGGCGTCGCACTGGCAAACTAGCCTCAACCCTCACCGCAGCATCCGACAAGTCTCGGAGGGTAGCAAATGATCCAGCCGTCACGATGGCTCGAATCTCACCTCGCAGGCCCAGCTCAAATCTACGACACTTCTCGGCTTCAGTGGCCACAAAAGCAGGAGCAAACCGAGACAACATCTGGAACTTCCGTTCATACTCTGCCACTGTCATATTCCCTTGCTGGAGCTGCAGAAACTCTGCCTCCTTGGCATCTCGGAAAGAACGAGGATAATACTGCTCCAGAAACCGTTCCCTGAACGTCTCCCAAGGTACACTATGGGCATCCCAACCGGACAACTCGAGGGTATACCACCACTCATACGCCGCACCATCTAGTAAAAAGGTAGCCAACAATACTCGCTCCTCCGGCGGACAATGCATCACCGCAAAAATCCGCTCAAGTCTGGTAATCCACCTCTGGGCTTCCTCAGGATCAGCCCCGCCACTAAAAGTAGTAGCCCCAAGCCGCTGGGCTCGCTCTATCGTGGCACTCTCCGTCTCTCTTGCTACTTCTTCAGGTTGTGGAGAGGGTCTACGTCTCGGAGGCATCGTCAACCGCACGCTGAAAGAGGCATAGAAGCAGTCAAATAACTAAAACACAACCTCACAAACCAACAAACCCAACAAACTCGACAAAACCTATGCTCTGATACCAATTGTCAGGACCCACCCCGGTTTCACCCCGAAACCCGAGGTAAATCCCGCTCCCGTCTGACTCCCCGACACAAACTCAAGTAAAACTCACGCAACCCCGTCAGACGCAGGAGTAATTAAACAAAAGATCCCGAAGTTATCGTTTACAGAGCCTAGTACAAAAATACAAGGAACTACAAACCGATAAATCACACGCACACGAAAGTCTGTAAAACTATTCCGGGATCCCTCACGTCCCTTCTATGCCTCTGACACTTGCCTCGACGTCAAGACCCCGCGCTAACTCCACAACCTGGAGGGCAATGTAAAACAAAAGTGTGAGTGGACCAGAAAGTACAAAAAGTTCAAAACCACTTTATATGAAAACCGAGTTTAACCCTCCGTTTTGAAAACCACATGCACAACCAATAGTTATAAACACAGTTATAATTCAAATGGCCATAAACTGCATCATAAGAACAGAAACACTATAAAACAGTTAGAAAAACCACAGCATGTGAATCATAAAACCATATCAGAAATCATAACATCATATCATCATTTTCTGATCAAACCTGCTGGACCTATCCGAGTCTTTAAACTCCCGAGTCTTTAAACTCAATCCAGGCCTTAACCATATCCGAGTCGTTAAACTCAAGGCCTACGGGGGAAATATCAATATATCCGAGTCTTTAAACCCAATAACCAGATCCAGCAAATCCAATCCCAAAACCATTTTAAAACCACTGGAAATCCATATCCAAACTCGAATCCGAAATCACTGGTCTGAAGCCCTTCCGGCGTTCAGAACCGTCATTCCGAACCCAAATCCGGAATACCACTGTTCAAGCCTTTGACCCAAATTCAATTGTCACTTTCGATTTCAAACCGAAACCTTGATTCTCAAAATCATGTCCCAAAACCCCTTAAAATCATTGAAATCATTTATCTTTCCAAAATCACCCTTTTCTCGTAAAACGTGCTAAAACTGTACTTTCTCGTAAAACGTGCAAACATGTAAAACCAACAAAACATATTCGAGAAACATGAAACCATAAACAAAACCATAAAACAATTATAGAAAACAGTTATGCATGTTCGAGTTTAAAGAAGGGGTCCACTCACAGTTCTGAGCCCTACTCGCGCCCCGCACGTCCAGCCCGTTCCTCGGCTTCCTCGGGAACTCCCGATCCTGTCAAACACCGTCAAATTATGTCACTAAGACGTCTACAAACACTCACCTAAATTCCCTCAAAAATCCCCGAACCGAAGACCTAGAACCCCGGGACCCTAAACATTCACCCTCGCGGAACTACACTCAAACGACTTCCGATTGACTCGAAACCAACTCCATTGAACTCACCACAACTCCTGGACCAAAACCCATGTTGACCATTTCTCCCAGAACCGCCGCACGCGCCTCCACGCGCCGCCCAAAGTGGCTGCGCGTGGCCCTCACGCGCCAGCTACAGTGCACCTTCAACCTCACGTCGACCCGGTTCAACACAGTAGGCTGCAGCTTGAACCGGCGTCAACGGTTCTCCGCCGTGCCTGCACCAAAACACCTCCTCCCTTCTCCTATAGCTTCGTCCAACCTTACTCTAAGCATCCCCATCCTCCAATCATCTCGACACATCCCCTACACCGTCGACTCAGACTCGAAACCAGACGGCCTAATCCTCTGTTTTCCTCTCCGGCCGCCCAGGTAACCTCCCTTCACGGTGGTAACACCAGACGGTTCCTAGGACCTCAAGGAACCTAACCCGACTCTCCTAGACCTTCGACTCAGTCTCTAAGATCACGACTCTTGGTTTGAACCAAAACGGGAAAACAGGGCACACAGAGTCCCTCCGTCGTGCCAACCTCCACCGTGCACCTCCCGTCACGGCAGCTCAACCAAATGACGCCCTGGACTCAACTGAACTCCCTAAACTCCCCTAGACTCTTCGATTCAACCTCTCAGGCCACAACTTCCGATTTGAAGTTCACGGCCAAAACAGAGCATAGACACGGGGCAATAGAAATTACCTGCAACCTGTCGCCGTCGTGAGCTCCGCTGGTAGTGGTTGACTCCTCGCAACCCGCACGACACCACCACGGTCTCAGTTGCCCCGCACACGGCCGCCACCGCCACGATTCTCACGACCTCCCTGCTATTTACCCCTGGTTTTCCCGCAGTTCCCAGCTGCCCAACCACACGACTTCCTCACCTCCCAACCTTCTTACCGTCTCCCTTTCCTTCTCTGGACACCCACACACACTCACAACTCACCAGCTCCCTCAATCAACCCTTCACTGCTCTCAATTTCCTCTCACCATCTCCCTCTGTTTCTGTTTCCTTCTGCGTACAAACACGAACACGGGCACGGGTACACCCCAATAATAGAACCGTGCACACACCTTAGAATCCCCCAGAACCCACTACACACTTGCCACATGTCACCATCCCCCACTCTCTCTCACCCATGTGGCCCAATCTCAACCCTTCATCTGCTTCTCTCTGCACAAATCCCCAGGTGCCAAAAGACCAAAATACCCTCCAGTTTTACACATGTTTACGATTTTACCAAAACTTCCTAGACCCGTAACTCTCGCCTCGTAAGTCCGATGAATACGTGCCGCCTGTCACCAAACTCAGGACGACGAAATCTATCTAACCATCCTAGGTCAACCTACCAAAACTCGCTTATTCAAAAAGTCAACTTTTCCCCCTACTTTACTCAAATTACGGTCATGCCCTCAACCTTCCGAACATCACAATTCCCTCCTCGGATGTCGGAATCAGGCGTGCCACCTGTCTATGGATTCGTGACGTCCTAAACTACGTCCTGGTCACTGGTCAAAGTCCATCGGACCTCCCAAACTAAAAGTCAACGTTTTTGCCCGAATTAGGGGCAGAATCATCATTCTATACTTACGGACCTATCGGGACCACCTAACCGCCGATTAACCTCACTAATCACACCTTAACCATTCTACTTATCCCGGCTCTCGGGACGGGTTGTTACATCACATGTCAGTGCACAATCAGCACTGACATGTCTATGACGTGGCCCGATCAGGGGCTGACACGTGGCACTGACGTGGACCAGTGCTGTGATGACACGTGGCACATGTCAGACTGCCACGTGGCACTGACAGCACAGTGACGTGGACCAATGGGAGCTTGACACGTGGCACCTGTCAGAGTCTGACATGTCAAACCTGATAGCTGTCAGATGACGTCAGCATGACGTCATGCTGACGTCAGCAGGTACTGAAGCCCACACGCAGCCACTTCAGGCCGCGCGTGTGGGCGCGTGGGGGAGAATTTGGGGATGTGTTCAACATGTGAAATCCTCTATTCGATGTAACGAACATATTGGGACTGGTTTCGTGTCGATCGGACACCGTCTCGATATGTTTCAGGGCATCAGAAGGTTTAGGTTCGGGATTAAAAATAGTTAAAAATACGGGAAAATTACGGGGCTTTAGTGGGAGGTTAATTAAGTAGTTAGTAACCTTCTATTACAATTTGGACAGGTTTGGGAGTCCCGGTGATGGTGATCGGCTCGGGGAGCCGTATGGCACGCAAATCGAGGCGGCAGCTCGGACGGTCTGTGAGTGGACCTTGTTTTCTAAATTGGTACATGCATAAATGTTTATTATATTTTTTATTACTTGTTTGATGATGCCATGGGTGCATCTGTATGTGGTTACGTATAAGCACGTATTTTGAGGTTTCGGCCTTATACGGTGCTTATACGGGTCTGTATTTCTTTATTGGTTTTAATGAAATGGCCTTGGATTTCTAAAAGGATAAACTCGGGTATGAGACCCATTTGGTTTTGTCTCGGGCATATGACCTCAGATTTCGGGCACGGTGCCCAGCTGATGTCCTATGTTCGGGCACGAGACCCAGTCACTTTACGATTTTGATTTCAGGTCAGGGAACCTTAAATGGATTCCCAGGTTCATGACGGTTTATGGGAACCGGCATGAACCCTTGTTATGATATCGTGGTTCATGACGGTTTATGGGAACCGGCATGAACCCTTGTTGGTTATTACGGTACATGACGGTTTATGGGAACCGGCATGTTACCTCAGTCATGTTATTACGGTACATGACGGTTTATGGGAACCGGCATGTTACCTTGGTTCTGGATATTATGGATCATGACGGTTCAGGAGAACCGGACATGAATGTTTATGTTATGTATATATATATATATATATATATATATATATGTTCATCTACCTTCCTTTACATGTTCTATCTCCTCCGGGGAGGGTCGTTGGCCTGGGTGGAGCCCGGAGTAGTCACGGAGCACCGACTGAGTGGAGTCACCCCCCAGTTGGGTTCCTTACTCTCAGGAAGGCTATGGTTACTATTACCTCGGGTAGGGTCAGTGGTCTGCGGACATTGACCTTGAATTTGAGAAGACTCGGATTGAGACTCGGGTAGCACGCGCGTAGCTTTGGATACCGTGACAAGATTGGTTGTGTGAATTATATGTATATATGATGTATGCTATATGAGTTATATAATATGATGTATGATGTGCGTTTACACAGGATTTGGGCAGTGGCCCGTATGGTCGATTTCATAGTGGTCCTTTCGACCTTGGTTTATATTCTATTTTGGGCTTAGTTCCCACATATGGTTTCTATCTGGATAAATGGTTTTCGAATGCATGCATGCTTTTTAGTGAAGGGTACAAATGTCTTCGATAAACTGTTTTCATAAACTCTTTGTTTTGTCCACTCACAGCTTTTAATGTTTTGATTGCCCTTCAGGTTGACAACGGATGTGGACTGTAACAGAGATCGAGATATCACACACCTCCTCCGGATCCTGGCGTACTCTGATAGCCCGGGAGGGCAAAGGTCGGAAGTATCCCTTGTCTGACACTCCGTGTCAGACGAGAGCAGGGTCATCCCGCGTTAATCCCGGGGGGATTGGGATGGGTCCTGTCAACTAGCGTCTAACAATCATCGCTATCGAGATCCGTATCCACACACCACACTAATACCCGGTCTAGCTCGGGATTCCATATTTTATCTCATACCGTATCCGTGGATCGGATCCCATAGGTCTGACTAGACTCACTAGTGTCATCCATATGGTCGTCCATGACCTCAGCCGCTCGTCGCAGCACAAGTTCTCTTCCACAAATCATGACTAAGGTTCACCTTTCCAATCCAACATATACTAGGGTTCCACAATCACACCCTATGGTTCCACCGAACCCAACTGCTCTAGGTAATATAATCCACAGCCTGACCGACCCCGCGGTCCAGACATCGTATAGACGTCGATTCCGATCCTACCATCACTCAACGTGGGTTCCACCACGAAGGTCATCGGCTAACTCCGATGTACCAACATCTCTCACACTAGCAATCACCACTAGGGTTCACATTTCCTAATCACTGTTCAAATAGGGTTCCCTGAACCCAGCAGCACCTAGCAGCACAACAATCTAATATCACATGACCGAACTGGCGGTCCCACAATACCAGTTCAACACATACAACCCCACTTGGGGCGAATCACATTAACGCACGGCGTATCGAGCCAATCACACTCTACCCACCATTCAAACCCAAAAATTATCTACCAGGTTGATAACGAACTGCAGCCCCAAGAGACATCACACCCTCGACCTGTGAGCACAAAAAGAGCAAACCTGCTCTGATACCACATTGACACGACCCACCAAAATCCCCCACCCCGGGGATTACCGTGCGATGTGTCATGCTCTCGTCTGACACGAAGTGTCAAACAAGGGATAACCGAAAGTCGCTGCCCCGATGGGCGTCTAGAGTGCGCAAGGATCGATGGAGGAGACATGCAATGTCCCAATCTCTGATGCAGTCGCATCGTCGATCAACCTGAAGGGCATTGAAAACAACAAAGGTTGTGAGTGGACGAAAATAAACAAGTTCATCAAATACATTTTATAAGACATTTATGCCCCTCAGTAAAAACGTATGCATGCATCAAAAACAGTAATCAAATATTTATTAGAAATAACCGTTAGGGCCTTAGCCCAGAAACCACAGACACATTTTCAATCAAAAGTCGTTTCATAAATCCAGTGGTACACATTTACCACATTACCATCTTCGGCATCCCAGATGCCTAGCGTCCCAGACGCTTAACGTCCCAGACGCTTAACGACCCAGACGTCATATCTCACGGTATTAAAGCGACGCGTGCTGCCCGGGGTCTCACCGGGTCCATATCTTTGACATCCCAGATGTCTGACGTCCTAGACGTCTAATCATAGCAATCCTGCTCCTGAGTCATCATACGGTCCGGCTGCTCCGTACAATGACCCCTCGTAGGCAATGCACCGTGACTTCCCCAGTGTCCCAGACACTTGGAGGAGACCATTACAATCCTCATATCGAGATGGTTTATGGAAAACAGTTTATCATTCATTTCCAAAACATCACAAGGGCCCTGCCCCGAATTTCCATAAAACCATCACAAGTCCAAATACTTGGTTTATTAAATCCAAAATCATTTATTCAATTCCATTTTAGGGTCCCCGACCCGAAATCACATTTATAAATCAACTAGGCCCCTGGCCCGATTTGGTAAATCAACTGGGCCCCTGACCCGATATTATAACTCAAATGGGTCTCAGCCCGAGTTTACTTTATCAAGTCTATAACTGTTTCATGAAATCATATCCAAACCACAAATATGAAAATCAGTGCAAAACCGGAAAACCTCGATTTACTTGCAAACACGTAAATCGCCTTGAAATGCGTGAAATCATATTAATTCACCAATATCCGAACGAAATAATATAATCACAAATATAATAATCATGAAACAGTTATGCATGCATAGAATTTATAAAACCAATGTCCACTCACACACCGTTTAACCATGCGCCTCGATACGTGTGCCATCGCCTTCCCGGGCCCCGTCACTAACACCGGGACTCCCAAACCTGTTCATATCGCATTAGAGGGTTACTAATCTCTTCATTAACATCCTATTCAAGTCCCGTAATTTTTCCGAATTTTTAACTATTTTTAAACTCGATTTAAAACCTTCGGACATCTCGAACAATGTCGGAACAATGTCCGATTGACACGAAACCAATGCTAAAACACTCGTTACATTGTATAGGATAAAAGTCGTGTTAGACTTACCTCGAAATTCGGGTCCACGCGCCGTCACGTGCCACCGTGAGTGGCTGCGCGTGAAACCCACGCGCCTGCTACAGTGTCATCGTCTCAACACGTTTAGCCTGCAAATGGGTCCCAAACCCGCTACACAACCCGATCCAATCTCCTGCAAGTACAGCTTAATTCCTTCAATTTGTCCATCGAAAACCTTCTATTGTAACTTAATTTAAGTTCTCCGTTAATAATTTCATACATAAAGCCCTAACTCGATCATTTCTCTCACGATCAATCAAACGGGTCAAGTTTTGAAACTCCCTCGAATCAACTCAGTTTCCAAATTAATTAAAACAGAAGCTTTGTGGAACCAAAACGAACACTAAACCACAACCAATTTCAAGAATCCTTACCCGTAGGTGGTCGTCCTCAAGCTCGAAATTTTTCCAGAAACGGGCTTGTGTTCTTGTCCTAACCGCTATCGATTTTCCTCAATCCTCGTATGGTTGAGTTCAACAAGCTCCCAGAAGATTATTCTTAAGCTCAGTTTGGCTCCACACCGCTCACAAATTGAATTTAGAATTTCCCTCCAAATTTTCAGTTTTCTTCGAACTCTGATCCTCTCTAGCTCTCAGTCCTCCCTTCTCTGGAAATGACCCCTCACACTCCTCACCTATCTGTTACAACCCGGCCAACCCAACAACTCGTGGGAAAACTCTCTCAGCCTCTCTGTGAAATATTCCCCTCAACTTACCCAAAAATAAAAGGAACGGTTGCCAGTGCTCAGTGCTCCACACAGTTCCTAGCACGACCAGCACTCATCCCAACTAGTATACCCACAAACAATTGCAACCCGTGCACTGCTCTAACCACTCAACTCCTTAAACAATTACTCGTGCTCTGCTTCCCAATTTTCAAAGACGCCACTAGCACCAAAACTGTGCACTCAGTACCCAAAACCACCAGCACCCTACTGCAACCCGTGCAAAGCCTCCACTCCCAATTGCATAAACAATTCCCTCACACAAAGCCCAAGCATTATGCTCCATAAACAAACCCATTAGCCACACTCTGTTTTTCAATTCAAAATTCACCCACTCACGGTTGTCTCACAACAGTAACCAAAATTACCATTTTGCCCTCACTAGCCAAATTACCAAAATGCCCCTCACGCGTCCAGACCCGTAACTTGGTCCTCCGAACTCCGATTGACGCGTGCCGCCTATCAACGAACTCAGGGCACCGAGACCTTCCTAACGGTCCTCGGTCCTCGGCCATCGGACCTCCCGGTCAAAAAGTCAACATTTTCCCCCTTTTCTTCCAAATTACAAAAGTGCCCTTGAACTTCCGAATGTCATAACTTTCACCTCAAACGTCCGAATCGAACGTGCCACCTGTCTATGAACTCGTGACGTCCCAAAATACGTCACGGTCATTGGTCAAAGTCCATTTGACCGCCCGAATAAAAAATCAACGTTTACCCATGACTAGGGGCAAAACAGTCATTTTGCATCGTTTGTCCGATTTCGCCCAACTAATCACCGATTAACCCTGCTAATCATGATTAGTTGCAAATATAATCCCGAGTTCCGGGATGGGTCGTTACAATCCGGGGAAGTGTCCAACATGGTTTTTAGTCTAATCGTTGTAACTAACCTTCTGGGACAAGTTTCGAGACGTTCGGACATCGTCTTGGGTTAGTTTCGGGTGTTCGAAGGTTTAGGGTTCTGTTTATTTACGTTTAAAATCCAGAAAAAAATGGGGGGAAATAGGATAAGCTTAGTTGAAGTGTTAGTGACCCGTTTTGGTGACTTTTGACAGGTCGGGAAATCCCCGAGGCGACCGAGGAACGTACGAGACGCGAGTGACGTGCCCGGGAACAATGAGTGGACTCTTTCTTTCTAACCGAGCATGCATAACTGTTTTTATCTACTTGTTTTATGGTTTTAAGTATGCGTTCATGATTATTGATTATTCTATATCTGTTTTACATAATGGTACGTTTTTCGAGGCGTTTACGTATTTTAGCACGTTCTACGAGAAATGCTGTGATTACGATTCTGATGCTATGCTTTTGGGGTTTCAATCTATAATTGGTTTTCAATGATTATAAATGGATTTGAGACATGATTCGATAAACAAGGTTTTCGGTTTTAGAATCGGATTTCAAAAAGCGAGATTTGGTTTTAAAGCTTGGAAAAGGGGATTTCTGGATTTGGGTTCGGAATGATGGTTCTGAACGCCGGAATGGCTTCAGGATAGTGATTTTGAATTCGGGTTTGGATATGGATTTTGAAATGGTTTTCAAATGATTTTGGATTGGATTTTCTGGATCTGGTTATTGGGTTTAAAGACCCGGATTATGATTATGACGGGGGATGGGCCCGGATTGGGTTTAAAGACCCGGATTGAGTTTAAAGACTTGGGAGTTTAAAGACTCGGATATTATATTATTATATTTCCTTCGTAGGCCTGTTGAGTTTAAAGGCTCGAGAGTTTAAAGACTCGGATTATATTGAGGCCTGGATTGACTTTAAAGACTCGGGAGTTTAAAGAGTCTGATAAATTCAGCAGGTTTGATCGGATGATGACATTGGTATTTTATGTTTTATGATACTGTTTCCATAATGATTATTATGTGATTTATAAATGATTTTCAGATATTGGGTTATGCATGCATGTTTTCAAAACGGAGGGAAAAAAAACCCTAGTTTGTTTATGAAACTGTTTTTGAAACTATTATTTATTTTTAGTCCACTCACACTTTTATGGTTTTTAAATGCCCTCCAGGTCGTGGTGCTAGCGCTGGGGCTGACGTTGAGGCAGAGGCAGAGGCATAGAGTATTCTAGAGTTTATCTCGGAGTGTTTCCAGAGTTTTCCGTTACGGGTTTCCGTTGTGCGTGTAGTAACTTTTAGTAGGATTTATGTTTTACCTTGTTTGTACTATGCTCTGTATGACTGTTGACTTGTTGGATTTTGAATTTTCCCTGGTCTGGCAATGTAAATTGTGGGTTTTTGTAAGGTTCTTTTGGTCTTTTTCTAGTGTTTGTTAGACGGGAGCAGGGTTCACCTCGGTTATCGAGGTGATAATCTGGGTGGGTCTTGTCAAACAAGGGATTTGATGTTTAATCATTTGATAGAAAAATATTAAAATTAATATTGAAAATAATTATTGAAGAACAATATGATGAACAATGAATTTGGTTTCTCAACCCATTCTCAAACTTCCGAATTCAAGTTGGGTTTTTCTTCACCACCATCATCATCGACATTAACCCCAAAATACCATTTCTCTCCATCATCATCATCATCTTCATCATCATCTTCTTCTTCTTCTTCTTCTTCTTCTTCTTCTTCTTCTTCTTCTTCTTCTTCTAATTGACATGGAATTTTGGGTTCTACAAAAATCCAATCCCGAATGCTAATCCGATAATGCGATTCTGGCGAAATGGAACGTGCAGACCTAGAAATCCAAGAAGGTGTTGCAATTGCATGAGTACTCAAATTAGGAAGATTTGGAGTTGGTGCTTCGGACCCTCCATCTGTTCTCTCCTATTGTGTTCGTTGGTGAGGCTCAGAGCTTGGAAGAGCGTATCGGAGACGCCGCTACAAGCAGTTCATTTCTTCTTCAAGGTGGGGACTGCACTGAGAAGTTCAAGGAGTTCAATGCCATTGACATTCGTGACACCTTCATAATCCTCCTTCAAATGGGCATCGTTTTGATATTCGAAGGGCATGATTTTTAAGTTCTTTTTAATTGTAAGTCGAGTATTCTGTATTGAAGTTTCAAGTTGGAAATCTGGGTCATGTTGATAATTTTCTTCCTGTTTCGTTGTTTTATATTTTAATTCGATTAATTCGTGTGAATTTTTGTAATTGAAGTGGATTTCTTGCTGCATATTATAGAGCTTCATTCGTTCGTGTGCTTCAAAGCATTCCTAACCGAGATTGGGATCAGGATTTCAGATTGGGTTTTTGTAGAACTCAAAATCCAATTTCAATTAGATGAAGAAAAAGAAGAAGAAGAAGATATATGATGATGATGGTGATGATGGTGGAGGGAAATGGTGTTTTTGGGGTTAATGGGTTAATGATGATGAAGATGATGATGGTTAAGAAAAACCTTAGATTGAATTAGGAGGTTTGGGAATGGGTTGAGAAATCCAGATTCACTGTTCATCATCTTTTTCTTCAATGTTTTTAATGTTAGTTTTAATATTTGCATATAAAATGATTTTCAATCTTTTGGTGACACATAAGCCTCCTAAACATCGTTAGTAATGAAGCCTAACTGTTGGAATAATGAAGTTGACATAAGAGGAATATAGGTAACACATCGTAAATATTTGGCGTTCAGAAAGCAAATTAAAACTTAATGTCTAATTTATGTAGTATTTTGAGTAATAAGCTTAACTACTATGTGGCAAGGGAAAAGTAGCATGGCCTCATTATAGGTAAGTTTCCGCTCGAAAATGAGAACTTACTTTCCATCTAAATTGCATGATTTTAAGTTCTTTTTAATTGAAAGTCCAGTATTATGTATTGAAGTTTCGAGCTGGAAATCTAGGTCATGTTGATAATTTTCTTCCTGATTCATTGTTTTCTATTTAAATTCGATTAATTCGTGTGAATTTTTGTAATTGAAGTGGATTTCTTGCTGCAGATTATAGAGCTTCATTCGTTCATGTGCTTCAAAACATGCCTAACCGAGATTGGGATCAAGATTTCGAATTAGGTTTTTGTAGAACCCAAAATCCAATTTCAATTAGAAGAAGACGAAGAAGAAGAAGAAGAAGATAGATGGTGGTGGTGGTGGAGGGAAATGGTGTTTTTGGGGTTAATGGGTTAAACAAAATATGTAATGAAATTTAAGCTATATATATGACCAAATTATAAACTTTTATATATATATATATATATATATGTAAGGCTAGGCTTAATAGACACTTATATTTATATTTAAATTTATAGTCATTTTAGGCCTTTAAATTTGGTGTGGAACTTTGTTAATATTTAGATTATATGGATGTTAATAATAATTTCTTTTATCAATTAAAAACTTTTTGATTTCTTTCAATTAAAAATTATTTTCAGATTATTTTCATATTTAAAAACAAAATCCTATAAGAAAAAGGATTTTAAAAGAAAACCCTAAAAAAAAATTGCAGGACGCTTGAAATTGTCGTCGAAATATGCCGTACATATGGCATCCTAATTCTATAGGATTCAACTTTAATTTATACTGAACTAGAATTATTATTTGACCAAACATCGTCTTAATTTTGCACCACTCACCGAACCCTTAGCCTTCTTTTAAACAAAAACTCGAATGGTTTGAGGTTTCCCAAAAAACCTAGGCTTGCTTTGGGTTCAAAGATTGAATTCTGGTTGTTGAAGAGCGGCATGAGATGGTTTGGTTATAAGGTCGAATGCCGAGAGGAGAAAATGAAGTACATTTGAGTCTGAGAATAGGAGGTACGGTTAGGTTGGGGAGGAGAAGGCGAGAACGGTAGTCGCCATGGCCGTCGGCGACTCCTTCAAGCTTCGAGCGTCTGCACTTCTTTTTTAATGTTTTCTTTTTAATTCCTTTTTCTATAGAATTTTGTTTTGAAATTTGAAAATAACTTTTAATTGAAAGAAAATAAAAAAATTAATTGATAAAAGAAAAATTAATTAAAACAAATATATTTTAGACATTAAAAGGTTGCATATTTTAAATGAAATTGTTCACTCTAGAATTAATTGAAGACGCTATTATCAAGGCCATTGTCAACGAGGCCAAGTACAAATGACTTGACAAGAAAGACGACAAACAATCAACTGCAAATAAATATAATTGGAAGAGTAAAGGCAAGCAGATAATGGATGCCCCAAAGCAGAAGAATTTATGTGATCACTGTCGTGTCAACAGACATGTCAAAGAAAAGTACTGGGTACTTCTTCCTGAGTTGAAACCCAAGAACCAAAGGAAAAATCAGGGAAGAATGACAGAAAGGCCACATTGACAGTGCAACAGGTAGAAGAGTTTCTAGAGTTGAAGCAATTTGACACTACACTCGCCTTAATAACAATGCCAATAGACATTGAAGATGATTACAACCGTGAAGCATTTGAACATCCAAGTGAAGCAGAGTATTGTACAAGAAATTGTTGACCCTGAAAGTCAGAAGAAACTAATTTCAGAGTCTCTAGTAAGGAAGATAGGCTTAGAAACAATACCTCATCCTAATCCTTACCCACTAGGCTAGATTCAAAAGGACATTGACATGCAGATAACAAAGCAATGTACCTTCAAATTTGGAATCACTAATCGCTATATCAATGAAGTGACATGTGAGGTGGTTTCATTGGACATATGCCAGGTTATATTGGGTAGTCTGTATCTATGCAACCGTGATGCAATTCATTACAAGAGACTTCACAAGTATCGTTTGGTGAAGGATGAAAAGGAGATCCACATCAATGCTTGTAAGGCTTAAACTACAGAGAATTTACTAACAACTAATGTAACGACTCGTCCCGAATTTCCGGGATTAGATTAGTGACTAATGGAGGATTAGTGAGATTAATTGGTGATTAGTTGAGCGAAATCTGACGGACGGTGTAAAATGACCGTTTTGCCCCTGATCTTGGGAAAAATGTTAACTTTTGACTCAGGGAGTCAAACGTACGAGGATCGATGACCGTGACGTAGATTGGGACGTCACGAGTCCGTAGACAAGCGGCACGTCAAAATCGGACGTTGAATGGAAAAGTTATGGTCACAAGATCGAAATCGCAAACTTACGTCTCGCGATCCAATTAAAATAATAAAAAAATATTATTGGCAGATATTTTAAGTGGGGCCCTTGGATGAGTGACAAGTCTCATTGGTGGTTTCTTCCCTAAAAAAGGGACCTTAGATCTGATTGGTCATTTCACTTAATTAATTAATTAATTAAAACTCACATCTCTCATTTCTCTCTCCTTCCCGCGATCATCTTCTTCATTTCCTTCTAAAAACCCGAACACCCAAACCGTGAGAAACAAACCATTCAAACATCTTCCAAACATCCTCCTTTGCCTGTGACTTGTGAAGGAAAAAGTGAGAGTGAATGGAGAAGTCAACCGTCGTGGACGGCGGTGGCAGTTCAACGGTAAAACCCGAACACTATTTTTGGGTTCAAAAATGTTGCAAATTATTTCGGTGGTTATTGACCGTTTCTATCGATCGGATAAGGTTCCTTGAGGTGAGATGAACTCAGTGGGTTAGGAGTTGAGGGTTGCGGTGGCCCGAGGCGGCTGGACATCGAAACGGTAAGTTTTTGGTTCAAATTCGAAAGTTTGTTTTCGGTGCTTGTCTGACAGGACCCATGCCAATCCCTTTGGGATTAACGCGGGATAACCCTGCTCCCGTCTGACACGAAGTGTCGGACAAGGGATATTTCTGACCTTTCCTTCCCGGGCTATCAGAGTACGTCAGGATCTGGAGGAGGTATGTGATATCTCGGTTTCTGCTATAGTCCACATCGTATCCAACCTGAAGGGTATTAAAAACAGAAAGACTGTGAGTGGACAAAAATAAAGAGTTCATAAAACATATTTCATAAAGACCTTTATACCCTTCACTAAAAAGCATGCATGCATAGTAAAACCATTTATCCAATCACATATATTTAAACAACCATAATTAGGGACTCAGCCTCAAGTTCCGTAAATACAAGTCACACAGGCTCTTGCCCAAAACCATTTACATAAAACTATAACATCATAAACATATGTGGGACCTCAACCCAAATCCATTTATCATCATAAAACACAATTTCCCCAAACCACTTGAAATCATGTTTATCCATTATATTTCATATCCAAGAACCTGTCACGGTGAAATAGAGCAACGCGCGTGCGAACCGGGGTCTCAAACCCAAGTCTCTCCAAGGTCCACCCAGGTCAATGTCCGTAGATCAATGACCCTCCCTGGAGGTAACGAACCATGCCCATCCTGAGAGTAAGGAACCCAACTGGGGGGCGACTCCACTCAGTCAGTGATCCGTGACTACTCCGGTATCCACCCAGGCCAACGACCCTCCCCAGAGGAGACAATCATATATAAAGGATGGAATATGAAAAACCTTTTGAAATCATTCTTTAAACCTTTCCAAGATTGATGCCCGGCCCTCACTAGCCGTCATGAACCATAAAACGGTTCAAAGGTTCATGTCGGTTCCCATAAACCGTCATGACCCGTAAATTCCTTTCAAGAGTTCATACCGGTTACCATAAATCGTCATGACCCGTAAAAACCATTTCTAGGGTCCCTCACCCGAAATCACCATCATAACACATAACTGGGCCCTAGGCCCGAATCCACATACAAACTAGACCTTCAGTCCGAATCGTAAACCAACTGAGCCTTCGGCCCGATGCCTCGTTAAATCAAATGGACCTAAAGTCTGAGAGTTCGTAATTCAAATGGGTCTCATACCCGAGTTTACCTTTTTCAAATCCAAAATCATTTCATTAAACTATTTCCAAAACCATAAGAATGGAAAATAAGTGTAAAACTGAAAAACCTCGATTTACGTGAAAGCACGTAAATCACCTCGAAATACGTGAAACCATATAAATCACAACCATCAAATTCAACATCATAGAATCACATTCATAATCCATATAAAATATTTACGCATGCATCACAGTTTAGAAATCAAGGTCCACTCACAGACCGTCTGAAGCCGCGCCTCGATACGCGTGCCATAATCGTCTCCCGGGTCAATCACCGTCACCGGAACTCCCAAACCTGTCCAAATTCATTTATAGGATTACTAATAGACTCATTAACCTCTCCTAAACCTTCGGACACCCCGAAACCTGTCGAAACGATGTCCGATCGACACGAAACCAGTCCCAAAATGTTCGTTACATCGAATAGATGATTTCGTATGTTGAACACTTCCCCAAATAGTGGGATACCCGCCCTCATGCGCCCCGAGAAGCCACTGCGCTTGGGCCTCACTCGAGGTGCTACAGTGTCATCTTCTCCAATCGTTGAACTGGTCCACTGGTTCCTGGATCGGTCTGAACCGGCGTGACCGGTTCGACAGTTTTTCCCCTTTGTTTTGGTCCGATTCAAGCCCTAATTAATCCTATAATTCCTATTTCTTCATTCCTTATTAATCCCAATCAAGAAAACTAATTAAAACATCCTAAATTCCCACGGTTCGATGTTTCCATTTTCCTTCCCACGACCCTTAGCCGTCAAACCGCCACCAAAAGCTTCTTAGGACCTCCTTAGAAACTCAATAAACCCATTCTAAACACTAAAAATAGCCCCTAATGCCACAAATCGAAAATAAGAAGAAAATGGTTTTATCGATACCTTGCACGGTCCATGGCCGCCGTCCACAGCGGCGTTGCCTCCTGCCAGCCACCATCATCAGCTTGCACTCCTCACCATCCCTTGGTCTCTCAAGCATGATTAGATGGGGTTTGGATTGAATTAGTTTGGGTTCAAAGTGTGAGATCGGGTAAGTTGGATGGATGAAAAACAAAGGGAATGAAGATGATATGCATGTATTAATTTGGGTGGGCAATGGATGGATGACAAGTGTCATTCATCCATTGGCCTGCCCCAAAATATCTTGGCCCCACTAATTTCCAAAAAGCAACTGTTTCGTAATTCGCGCAATAGCACTCTTGAACTTTCGTGAACCGTAACTTCGCCGTCGAACGTCCGAATTCGACGTGCCGCCTGTCTACGGATTCGTATCGTCCCGATCTACGTAATGGTCCTCGGCCCTCGGCCATCAGACCTCTCATTCCAAAAGTAAACTATTTTCCTATTTTAATCAAAATTACCAAAATGCCCGTAAGCTTCCGAACGTCATAACTTCTACCTCGAATGTCGGAATTGAACGTGCCACCTGTCTATGAACTCGTGACGTCCCAAACTACGTCACGGTCATCGTCCAAAGTCGGTTTGACCACCTGAACGAAAAGTCAACGTTTTACCCACGCCTAGGGGCAAAACGGTCATTTTGCATCGTTCGTCCGATTTCGTCTAACTAATCACTGATTAACCTCACTAATCGTGATTAGTCACTAATCTAATCCAGGAATTTGGGACGGGTCGTTACAACCTTCCCTCCTTAATTAATTTTTTCCTCGAAATTACAACCGACCTAATTCTAACCGTTCTTCCCTCCTTAATTAGTTCTGTTCTCGAAACTCCAACTATCCTGATTCCACATCCACCTCGTGGAAATAATTCGATCTCACGACACGTGTACACTTGTACATCCACTAGTCCACACGAAACTTGTCTGTACCCAGACGTACCACTAATACTCACGTCGTATCGACTACGTTCGACCACGTCGAATGACAGTAATCGTACGTCCGAATTGACACCAATTGTCAAATCTATCATTTCGTTGACACACCAACTCGAAGGTTTCCTTGCTCCATCACCAATCTATCCTGACGTCTGCTCCCACTGGGAGTCATCAGACCTCACTCAACGATCCACGAAACATCCGATAAACTGTCATCACTTGACAGTCGTCAGTCGAAAACTGATACGATACTCACTTGTGGTTCCACTAACCACCAACTTACTCAACCTGAGTATACATAATCAACACCTCACTTGACCTGTGTGTAACTGGACCCATCAGAAATACCATGACCCAGTGCACAGTATCCAACGTCCAGTCCACGTTCTCGACTAATCCAATGGTATCAGAACTAAGCCGACTACCAATACGCTCACCAACGTACCCACGGTATAACCTATATATCGTCACCAGGCACCACAAGTCTGCCCGGTATCATACCTCGAACTACGTACAAGGTACATACGTCCATATACCAACCTATCACAACAAGACAACCACAACAATAACGACAGCAACACGACCACCTAGGTCGTAGCCAATCACGTTTCAATAATGGAGTCCATCTGCCCAATCCAGTACCAGATAGATCAAAACTATGACCCATTATCCATTTCCAAATCCGAATCCGAAATCATTATTCCGTAAACTAGTATTAGGAATGACTCTTCCGAACCCAAATCCATAAATCCACTTTCAAGTTCCAAAATCCAATCCTGGATCGTCATCCTGAAATCCGATTCCAAAACCCGAAATCTCGTTCACGTCTACCGAGACGCATTATATCCGAACCTATCAGATACTTGTTCAAACGATTACCTCAATATGTTCGATTAACTTCATAGGGAAGTCAATCCCAATATCAACATGTCTCTAAGACTGACAAAATTCGACCTCATCGGAAACTTACTCGGGCATAATATATCTTACGGGATTCACTTCGAAAAGAAGTTCAGTCTCATCATGCTCAACTCAAACATCCAAGTAAGAGCAATAAACTCTCCACCTATCTAGATCATCAAGATCACGATCCAGATCCATCATTACGTTACCCGACCATGAACGTCACGATCGAGGATCCACATTGCGAATCCTAGATTGTCACAATACCCTATATCCTCAACACCACGATCCTGATCCATAACACGATCCTAAGTTCCTAACATTACAATCTCTATCCACAATGCGAATCCTAAGAGGATCCACACAGTTTAACTACTAGATTCCAAACAATAGGGTCTTACACCCTCAACGAATCTGCATACTGACACATCGTTCGTCAACCAATTCCCACATCGAAACAGATTAGTCAACGACGAGACACATCGAGATTGTGGGTTCTCTCCAATGATCTCGTATCGATCCTTGTCCTTCCACCTAGGAAAATCCAAGGATGATCCAATACGACGACACCAAAATTATCCTGCGTAAATGCGAACAAAAACTCATTGCATTCACCTCGCCACATAATCTAACATCGTCTTCCACCAAGCAGAAGATGAGAAATCTCAGTCACCTAACTTCGATATACTCAATTCCTCATGATGACCCAAGACAAATCCGAGTCCACCAACCAATACACGACCAATGTACTGGTGACAACAACCATCATCTAATGTCATCTACCGTCATCTACCACGGTAGAACCTGAGAAGTCACCCTAATGACTTCGAAATACCCAATACCAATGCGGAAAACCCGCACTCCTCTCGTCACCTCAATCGCAAACTCTCTCGATTCCAAAGTTCCAACCTTGTCGGAATCACGTTTAATGGTTTCTATTCCTGAGCTAGAAGTCCTTCTCCGACCGTTCCGTCCAATAATAACCCATTCTATTTCTCACCATCCAATTTCTCCTCAACTAGCCTACCCGAAACTCAGGAGGTATGGTCAACCGCAGTCAACCATAACTAATCCGAAATGGATTCTCAAGTCCTCAGCCCATCCGGACGTCATCCACGTGTCCATAACCAAGAGAACTTGGTACCCCATATCGCCTATCCGTTTGCATCGTGTATGAGATGTCTGGGTGACTGTACCCAGAGTTGTTGGGTACGAGGGAGGCTGAGTTTCTCCAATATGAGTAGAGGTACGGGATCGTCGTTCAGTATGAGCGGAGATCCAGGGTTGTCAGTTTTGCACATGGTGTGCCGATGCTGATATTGATACTAGTGTTGATGATAGTGCGTTGGCGCTGGTACTAGCGCTGGTGCTGGTGCCGGTGATTGTGATGACGTTGAGTCACATCCGTCGTAATGGGCATATGTTCGGTATCTGTGGTTCAGGAGTGGATCTCAGATAGAGTTAAACTGGTTAGGGGACACGTGGTTGATGTCCAGGTATGTTGTTTCCAATCTTGTTGGAACTTCGGAATTGCGAGAGGTTGCGATTGAGGTGACGAGAGGAATGTGGGTTTTCCGCATTGGTATTGAGTATATCGAAGTCGGGTGACTGAGATTCTCATCTTCTGCATGGTGGCAGACGATGTTGAATTACGTGGCGTGGTGAGTGCAGCGAGTTTTGTTTGCATTCACGTAGGATGAGTATTGACGTCATTGTTGGGTATCATGCTTGGTTTTTCCTAGGTGGAATGACAAGGATCGATACGAGGTAATCAGTGAGAACCCATAGTCTCGGCGTGTCTCGTCGTTGACTGATCGGTTTAGATGTGGGACTGGGTTGAGGACTTTAGGTGTCGTGACGATTCTCGATCGTGCCGTTTATGGTTGGGTGACGTAGTGTTGAATCTGGATTGTGATCTTGAGGATCCATATAGGTGGAGAGTTTATCGCTCTTACTTGGATGTTTGAGTGGAGCATGTTGGGACTGAACTTCTTTTCGAAGCGAATCCCGTGTGGTATATTACTCAGGTGAGTATTTTTCCGACGTGGTCAGATATGGTCAGTCTTAGAGATGTGTCGATATTGGGATTGGCTTCCCTATGAAGTCAATTGATGGTAATGTGGTAATCGGTGGAGCAGGTATCCGATAGGTTTGGATATGGTGCGTCTCGGTAGACGAGAACGAGATTTCAGGTTTTGGAATCAGATTTCTGGATGACGATTCAAGATTTGATTTTGGAACTTGAAAGAGGATTTCTGTATTTGGGTTTTGGAATCGGATTCTGGGTGACGATTCAGGATTTGATTCTGGAGCTTGACTATGGATTTTCTTGTATGGATTTGGGTTCAGAATGGTTATTCCAAATGCTAGTTACGGAATAATGATTTCGAATTCGGATTTGGACATGGCTATGGATATGATTTCTGGGTTTGAATTCGGGATTTCTTACGAAATTTCGAATTCGGATTTGGAAATGGATAATAGGTCGAAGTTTTTGATTTGTCTAGTGCTGGATTGGATAGATGGACTCTAGAATAGAAACGTGATTGGCTATGACCTAGGTGGTTGTAAGCTAATTGATGGGTAGATGTACGTACCTTGTGCATTATTCGAGGTACGATATTGGGTGTACTTGTCGTGTCAAGTGACGGTATATAGGTTATACCGGTAGTATGTTGGTAAGCGTATTGGTAGACGGATTGGTTCCGATACCATTGGATTAGTCGAGGCCGTGAACTAGATATTGGATACTGTGCAGTAGGTCATGTTATTTCTGATGGGTCTAGTTACACACAGATTGAGTGAAATGCTTTGTGGGTGAGTGTTTACCCATGTTTGAGTGAGTTGGTGGTTAGTGTAACCACGAGTGAGTATAGTGACAGTTTTCGATTGACGACTGTCAAGTGGTGATAGTTTGTAGGAGGTGTCAGCGTTGATCGTGGTGTGAGGTCTGATGACTCCCAGTGGGAGCAGATGTCAGGATAGGTTAGAGATTGAGGAAGGAACCGTAGAGTTGTTTATGTCAGCGAAAGGGTAGATCTGACAAGTGGTGTCAGTTCGGAGCTTACGACTTCTGTTATTCGACGTGGTCGAATATAGTCGATACGATGTGAGTGTTAATGGTACATCTGGTTGCAGACGAGTATCGTTCTGGTTAGTGGGTGTACGAGTGTACACGAGTTTCGAGGTCAATTCTACTTTCCACGGGGTGGATGTGGAATCAAGATAATTGGAGTTTCGAGAACGAAACTAATTAAGGAGGGAAGAACGACTAGAATTAGGTCGGTTGGAATTTCGAGGGCGAAATTAATTAAGGAGGGAAGGTTGTAACGACCCGTCCCGAATTCCTAGATTAGATTAGTGACTAATCACGATTAGTGAGGTTAATCCGTGATTAGTAGGGCGAAATCGGACGAACGATGCAAAATGACCGTTTTGCCCATAATCGTGGAAAAACGATGACTTTTCATTCTGGCGGTCAAACAGACTTTGACCGATGACCGTGACGTAGTTTGTGACGTCACGAGTTCATAGACAGGTGGCACGTTCAATTCCGATGTTCGTAGAAGAAGTTATGACGTTGGGAAGTTTAGGGGCATTTTGGTAATTTTAGTTAAAAGAAGCGAAATGTTAACTTTTTGACTGGGATGTCCGATGGCCGAGGGCCAAGGACTATTACGTAGATAAGGACGATACGAATCCATAGACAGGCGGCACGTCGAATTCGGACGTTCGACGACGAAGTTACGGTTCACGGAAGTTCAAGTGCACTATTGCACGAATTACGAAACGAGTTAACTTTTGGACTTAGTGGGGGCCCAGATATTTAATGGAGGCCCAATGGATGAGTGAAAAGTGTCACCCATCCACTGGACATTCCTTCACATACATGCATCGATAATTCTTTCTTCCAAACACAAAACACTTACCCGATCTCATTTCCTCTCCTTTGTGCAACCCAAAACCAATCCAACCCAACCCCATATGATCACCTATGAGGCCTAGAGAGTGAGTGAGAGACTGAGGAGGTTGCTGGGCGGCCAGAACCGCCGTGGACGGCGGCAAGAAGGAGAAACCCGAGAGGATTTCACGGTTAGCCCATTTTCTCCCTTTAATTCGGTTTTGGCGTTTTGGTTAGTTTTTAATGGTTTTAATGAGTCCATTAGGTTGCTAGGGACATGTTAGGAAGGTTTAAGGAAGCTTGGAATGGCTGGGCAGCCATGGGAGAGTTTTGAAAAACTTGAACCGTTTGGTTCAAAATCGAACCATCGGATTTAGACGTTTTCGGTTGCATTTAAGGATTGGAATGGATAGAAAACATCAAAATAGGATGAAAGGAACCAAAAAGGAAGAACTAAGATGAAAAATGGGGTGTCAAGGGCTGTGAACCGGTCACGCCGGTCCAGTTGGACCGGCCAAACCAGGTGAACCGGCCATGAACAGTAAAACCGGTCTGCTGGAGGTTAGTGCCGATGAACAGTATTTTTGACCTTCTAGGGGCTCGTGAGGACGCGTCGTCCATAATTTGGGAAAGTGTTCAACACGGGAAATCTTTTATTCGATGTAACAAAGATTTTGGGACTGGTCTCGCGTCAATCGGACATCGTTTCGATAATTTTCGGGGTGTCGGAAGGTTTAGGGTCGGTTTAAAAATAGTTAAAAGTTTGGGAAAATTACGGGGCTTTGATGGGAGGTTAATTAAGTAGTTATTAACCTTCTATTAAAATTTGAACAGGTTTGGGAGTCCGGGTAATGGTGATCGGCTCGGAGAGCCGTATAGCATGCAAATCGAGGCGGCAACTCGGACGGTCTGTGAGTGGACCTTTTTTTCTAAATTGGTGCATGCATAAATGTTTATTATATGTTTTAAATACTTGTTTGTGATGCCATGAGTGCATTTGGATGTGTGGTTACGTATAGGCACGTATTTCGAGGTTTCGGCCCTATACGGTGCCTATATGGGGCTGTATGTCTTTACTGGTCTAAATGAAATGGTTTTGGATTTACAAATGGATTATGAATATGATTTTATGATGTTGATTTGGATGCTTGTGATTTATATGGTTTCACGTATTTCGAGGTGATTTACGTGCTTGCACGTAAATCGAGATTTTCCAGTTTTACTCTGATTTTCCATTCTTATGGTTTTGGAAATAGTTTAATGAAATGGTTTTGGATTTGAAAAGGTAAACTCGGGTTCGAGACCCATTTGCTTTACGGAATCAGGCCGGAGGCTCAGTTGGTTTACAATTCGGACCGGAGGTCCAGTTTCTATGTGGATTCGGGCCTAGCGCCCAATTATGTGTTACAAATGGTTTTTATGGGTCATGACGGTTTATGGGAACCGGCATGAACCCTTGAAATGGATTTACGGGTCATGAAGGTTTATGGGAACCGGCATGAACCCATGAAAGGATTTTATGGTTCATGACGGCTTATGGGGGCCGGGCATGAATCCTTGAAAGGTTTCAAGAATGATTTCAAAAGGTTTTTCATATTCCATCCTTTATATATGATTGTCTCCTCCGGGGAGGGTCGTTGGCCTGGGTGGACCCCGAAGTAGTCACGGAGCACTGACTGAGTGGAGTCGTCCCCCAGTTGGGTTCCTTACTCTCAGGATGGGCATGGTTCGTTACCTCCAGGGAGGGTCATTGATCTACGGGCATTGACCTGGGTGGACCCTAGAGAGACTTGGGTTTGAGACCCCGGTTAGCACACGTGTAGCTCTATTTTACCTTGACATGTTCTGGATATGAATATAAGGGATAAACATGATTTAAATTGGTTTGGGAAATTATGTTTTATGATGATAAATGGTTTTGGGCTGAGATCCCACATATGTTTACTATGTTATGGTTTTCTGTAAATGGTTTTGGGTAGGAGCCCGTAGAACTTGTATTTATAGAATTTGGGGTTGAGCCCCTAATGATGGTTGTTTAAACATACGTGTTTGAGTAAATGGTTTTACTATGCATGCATGCTTTTTAGTGGAGAGTATAAAGGTCTTTTATGAAATATGTTTTTATAAATTCTTTATTTTTGTCCACTCACAGTGTTTCTGTTTTTAATACCCTTCAGGTTGGATACGGTGTGAACTGTAGCAGAGATCGAGATATCACATACCTCCTCCGGATCCTGGCGTACTCTGATAGCCCAAGAGGGCAAAGGTCGGAAGTATCCCTTGTCTGACACTCCGTGTCAGACGGGAGCAGGGTCATCCCGCGTTAATCCCGGGGGGATTGGGATGGGTCCTGTCAAACCTGTCCAACAATCTCTAACCTGTCGTAACTCGACTCAACCAATGTCGTCTACCAGGTCACCCTTGACCTTAGCTGTACCAAAAATCCATCAAAATTAAAGTAGCACGATAACCAACTAGGTTTAACCGATAAGTACAACCCCGACTGCAGAGTGCAGTCCCATCACTAGAGCTGGCATGACTAGACCGACTAAAGGCCTCAAATCCAAATAGTCGTTAAAGTCAAACCACTCGTCAACTTACATCTCCGAACCATACAACCCAATGTAGAGTTCCACAATCACGCCCTAGGGTCAATCTGAACCCAACTGTTAACTTCCATTGCTATCTGCGGTATAGTCCATAATCTGACCGATCCCGCGGTCTTGACATCGTAAAGACGTCAATCCAATCCTACCGTCAATCCAACTAGGATTCCTTGAATTCGACTGCTAACTGCCATAAGTTCAACGAGAGTTCCACGAACTCGACTGCTAACTACCAACCGCAGTACACTCCCCAATCCGGCTGCTCCCAGCAGTAAATCCATCTAACTCAACAATATCCGAACATCGATGGTCATAATTCCTAACCAGGTGTCGGAACCGATCCTACGATATCGTGAAAGACGATGCCAACTAACCGTCTCATGATCAAAACTCTCAAGTACTGTTACATTCACCTTCTGTAGGGTCCCACACTGTCATCCACGACAGAACTATGGCAACCCCGGCATCAAATGCCGAACTAAGAAGTTCCACGATTCAATCCTACTAACTATCATACCGACATCCTAACTATCAGGTTGATAACGAACTGTAGCCCATTGAGATATCACATCCTCGACATGCGTACCACTCCAAGAGCAAACTTGCTCTGATAAGTATCCTACGAGCAATCCTATGCTCTGATATGAGCCAAACATAGCTTTGATACCACCCTGATAGGACCCATCCCAATCCCCCTGGGATTAACGCGAGATGACCCTGCTCTTGTCTGACTCGAAGTGTCAGACAAGGGATATTTCCTACCTTTGTCCTCCCGGGCTATCAGTGTAACGACCCGACCCAGAAATTTGGGTTAAGACGGTGATTAGTGAAGGATTAGTGAGCTTAATCGGTGGTTTTGGTTACTTTTGGTCGGTTAGGGTAGAATGATCATTTTGCCCCTAGGTAGAGTAAAAAGTTGACTTTTAGTTCGGGCGGTCAATTCGACATTGACCGATGACCGTGACGTAGTTTGGGACGTCACGAGTCCGTAGACAGGAGGCACGCCCAATTCCGACATCCGAGGAGGAAGTTATGATGTTCGGAAGGTTGAGGGCATTACCGTAATTTGGTTAAAATAGGGGGAAAAGTTGACTTTTTGTATGATCGGGTTTTGACATGTTGAACTAGGAAAGTTATGTAGAGCTCGTCGTTCTGAGTTCAACGACAGGCGGCACGTGTTCATCGGAGTTAGGCTGTGTAAGTTATGGGTCTAAAACGGTAAGGGTAAAATGGTAATTTTTGATTTAAAAAGAAGGGCATTTTGGTCTTTTTCACTTTGGGTTTGGTGCAGCCGGATTGGGACAAGTGGACAGGGGAGATTGAGATTTTTGTGTGAGGCTTGAGGAGATTGTGACACGTGGAAGAGACCTAGAGGGTTCTAGGTGGTTACAATGGACACGAGTATAACTTGGTTGTTTTCAACCGTGCATTTTGGTTTGAGAAACAGAAAACAGAGAGGTGAGGCGGTGAGGATTGTGATCAATTCTATGTGTGTGTGAGAGTTTTGTGAGTTGTGAGAGTGACAGAGAGAAGAGAGGAATCTGGTGACTGGTTTGGGAGTGAAATCGTGCAAGGAACACGGCGGTCGGAGGGTTTGATTTTCGGGGGAAAACAGAGAGGGCTGTGGGAAATTGGTGGTGGTTGTGCCGTATGTTGGTTCAATCCCAGTTGAGAAGGAGCTAGGACGACTGCAGGGGACTCAGTGGACACCGTGGTACACAGCGGTGCGAATGACGGAGGAAGAATCGCAGGTAATCCCAAATCCCCTGTTTTCCCCATTTTGTTCATTTCGAAAGTCGTGGATTTTGGGATAAATTCGAGGGCTTTGGTGAGTGGTGTGAGACTCAGGAGGGTCCTAGGAGTCGTCTAGGGTGGTTGCCGTGACGGGGGAATGTCTGGGTGGCCGGAACCCGAAACAGGGGTATCGTGTAGTTTTGTTTCGAGGTTGAAGACGACGGGTTTAGGGCTTTGATTTCTAGATTTTAGGACGGGAAATGATTGCTGGGAATGGGACGAAGCTTTTGGGATTGGAATAGTTGAAAATGATAGAGGAATGACAGAGAACCAGGTGTGCCGGTTCAGACCGGTTCACCCAAGGAAGACGATGATGAACAGTGTCTGGGTGCAGGCGCGTGAGGCCCATGAGCAGCCACTTTGGGCGGCGCGTGGGGGCGCTTAAGACGGTTTCCGGTGAAGAGTCCCACTGAGTTTTTTTTCTAAATGTCTTAACGAATCCAATGGAATAGGTTTCGGGTTATTCGGACGTTGTTCCGGGTTAGTTCAGCGGGGTCGAAGGTCTAGGGTCCCGTTTAAAGTACGCTTAGAAGTTCGGAAAAGTTATGGGATTTGAGTGGGACTTTTGTGAAGTAGTTACTAACCTCGTTATGAACTTTGGACAGGTTCGGGAAGGTCGAGGGTAGCAGAATGGCCGGGAACGGCGTAAGTGCACGCGTATCGAGGCGACGATGGAATGGTCTTTGAGTGGACTTTGCTTTATAACTCTTGGTGCATGCATATATGTTTTTATATGTTTTCTATATTTGATTCTATTGTTTGATTTATGGCTGTGATGGTTTATGGTTTTTGCACGTTTTTCGAGGAAAGGATAGTTTTCACGTTTTACGAGGTTTTGATAACTAACATGATTTGAACTTGGTTTAATGAATTGATTTCGGGATTTGAAATACGATTTGATTTTAAAGGAAGAAAAAGGATTTTGGAAAGTATTTTCGGGCTTAAGGCCCAGTTCAAAAGTGGTTTTCGGAAATGGGATTCCGGGTTTGGGTTCGGAATGATTATTCTGGATGCTAGCTTACGGAATGATGGTTGCGGACTCGGATCTGGAAAGGAAATGGATATGAGTTCTGGATTTGGATGTGGAAATGGAAAATGGTTTTCAAATGGTTTTGATTGGATTTTCTGGATCTGGTTATTGGGTTTAAAGACCCGGATTATATTTGACGGGGGACGGGCCCGGATTGAGCTTAAAGACTCGGGAGTTTAAAGACTCGGATATTATTGAGGCCTGGATTGAGTTCAAAGACTCGAGAGTTTAAAGACTCGGATAGATCCAGCAGGTTCGATGGATGAGAATGTGGTTTCCAATGTGTTTTGGATTTCACTGAGACTTGATGATAATGGTTTTTTGATGGTTTTGGGCAGAGGCCCGGGATTTGAGAAAAGAAAAATGTGTTTAGTGTTCTTACATGGTTTTATGATATGAAATTGATATGCATGCATTGGTTTGGAAACGGAGGGTATAAATGTTATTGTTTTATGAAATGTTTTTGAACTTGAACTTTATTTTTGTCCACTCACAGTCTTTTCGTGTTTTTGATACCCTCTAGGTTGCTGCATTGCGAGCCGTTGGTCGAGAGAGTTGGAGACATCACACGCACAATCCACCGTAGACTCTGCGCACTCTGGGAAGTTCGAAAGTTGTTGAGGTAGTCGGATCGGAACTCCCTTGTCCGACTTACGTATCACACGGAGGTTAGATGATTATTTGGCCCTTGTGTCATGCGTAAGTTAGACGGGAGCGGGGTTTAGCCCTTAATTCCGGAGGATTAGGGGTGGGCCCTGACAATCGGAGTACGCCAGGATCTGGAGGAGGTATGTCATATCTCGGTCTCTGCTACAGTCCACATCGTATCCAACCTGAAGGGTATTAAAAACAGAAAGACTGTGAGTGGACAAAAATAAAAAGTTCATAAAACATATTTCATAAAGACCTTTATACCCTTCACTAAAAAGCATGCATGCATAGTAAAACCATTTATCCAATCACATATATTTAAACAGCCATAATTAGGGACTCAACCCCAAGTTCCGTAAATACAAGTCACACGGGCTCCTACCCAAAACCATTTACAGAAAACCATAACATCATAAACATATGTGGGACCTCAGCCCAAATCCATTTATCATCATAAAACACAATTTCCCCAAACCACTTGAAATCATGTTTATCCATTATCTTTCATATCCAAGAACTTGTCACGGTGAAATAGAGCTACGCGCGTGCTAACCGGGGTCTCAAACCCAAGTCTCTCTAGGGTCCACCCAGGTCAATGTCCGTAGATCAATGACCCTCCTTGGAGGTAACGAACCATGCCCATCCTGAGAGTAAGGAACCCAACTGGGGGGCGACTCCACTCAGTCAGTGCTCCGTGACTACTCCGGGGTTCACCCAGGCCAATAACCCTCCCCGGAGGAGACAATCATATATAAAGGATGGAATATGAACCATAAAACCGTCACGCCCGGCCCTCACTAGCCGTCATGAACCATAAAACCGTTCAAAGGTTCATGTCGGTTCCCATAAACCGTCATGACCCGTAAAATCCTTTCAAGGGTTCATGCCGGTTACCAAAAACCGTCATGACCCGTAAAAACCATTTCTAGGGTCCCTGACCCGAAATCACCATCATAACACATAACTGGGCCCTAGGCCCGAATCCACATACGAACTGGACCTCCAGTCCGAATCGTAAACCAACTGAGCCCTCGGACCGATGCCTCGTTAAATCAAATGGACCTCAAGTCCGAGAGTTCGTAATTCAAATGGGTCTCATACTCGAGTTTACCTTTTCAAACCAAAATCATTTCATTAAACTATTTCCAAAACCATAAGAATGGAAAATCAGTGTAAAACTGAAAAACCTTGATTTTCGTGCAAGCATGTAAATCACCTCGAAATACGTGAAACCATATATGACAGGACCCGTCCCAACTGGACGTCAAAAACCGTACCCGGTCCTGCTCCCGTCTGACAAGTCAACTGAAAGTCCGAAACTACCCCTCAGTACCTGCCAGACAAGGGAATTTTTTTTTTTGCGCCTATGCCCGCACATACCTCCACCTCTGGAATAGCCTCGATCAACGCGCCACGACCTGAAGGGTTAACAAAACAGAAAAGGTGTGAGTGGACAAAAGTGACCTCTTATAAAAACATTTATCAAAATATTTTCTTACCTCCAGTTTTCACAAACTTGCATGCATATCGTAAAACATAAGTAATAGTATGAAATCATTCAAGTATGAACAGTGGACCGATAAAATCAAAACATATTTCCTCATGGTCCACAAAAACTCATGTTCACCAAATCAGTTTAACATCTCAAAAAGTTCACAGTTTCTTTAAATCATTTTAACTGCTAAACCACGGTTTCCTCAAAATCATTTTCCATAATCCACGGGACTTATTTCCATATCCTGTTGCTTAGAGTCACGTTTATCCCTGCAACGCGTGCAAATCAATAGGCTCAAGGACCGCTCAAAATCCGAGCATCCGCTGCTGTGAACACATCATCAGTCAGCAATCCGTCGCTGGGAAAAACCTCACCAGCCGACGATCTGGATCTCGTGAACACATCACTTACCGATCCATGTAATCCAGCACATCTGATCTGAGTCAAGCCTCCCCTGGGCTGCAAGACAAAGATTGTGCTACGTGACCTCTTCGGGGTAAACACTTCCATCCCGAAGGCGAGCGTTATCTCCAGGGTGCACTCCGGGGAAAAACATATTTTCTCCCGAAAGCCCTAAATATCCGCAACATATCACCATCACAAAAACCAGTGAAAAACAGTTGCATTAAAAACCAAATCATATATCAATACAGGGTCTCAGCCCCAAGTCCCGATTTACTTTATAAATCCGAAAATCATCAATATCAACATGTCATCACATGGAAATACAATTCCAACCAAAATCACAATTCCATTGGGTCTCAAGCCCAAAATATCAATATCACGTAAATCCGTGCAACTGTAAACCCGAGTTGCCACGATCACGTAAATCCATGAAATTAATCACTGACTCATAATCCGAGTCCAAAAAAACGTGCCCGAAAGACTGATTAAAATAATCACAAAATCACGAGGATACCAAAAATCATCAAATTCACATGTAACTCCAAATCCGAGTCAAAATCATTATTTACTTGGGTTCTCACGCCCACAATATCATTTTTAACCAATTTCATGATTTCTCGAAAGTCGTGCCAGAATATAATAATATAATAATCACAAAACTGAGAAATCACCGAATTGAAATACCAATCATGCCAAAACATATCAAATCATATAATAAAGCATTTTAAATCATATATGCATGCATCACGGTTAGAAAACAAAGTCCACTCACACACACCGTTCAAAACGGTTCGTTTCCGAGCTGCACGTTTTTCCGTAAATTCTGGGAATCACAACTCCTGCCCAAAATCATTATAGAGGGTTACTAACATCTCAAAATACATCATATAATTTTCCCCAATTTTTCCGGAATTTAAATACGTATTTAACTCGTAAAACAAAACTTCGGATACGCGGAACATTATTGAAACAATATCCGATTTCACCGAAATCAACGTCAAAATGTTCGTTACACTGAGAGGATCAAAAGTCATGTTGACCTCACCTTGAGACTAGGCCGGACGCGCCCTCACGCGCCGCCGTGAGTGGCTGCGCGTGAAACCCACGCGCCAGCTACAGTGTCACCAGCCTAACCCGTTTGTCTGATAAACGGGTCCTTTAGCCCGCGATCAGACCCGGTTCCAATCCTGTCAATTCGACATTAATTCCTTCAATTAAACATTCATACGGCTTCGTTACAAGTCTAATTAGAGGTCTGTAATAACAATTACACGATTACATACTCCAAACCTCACGATTCGATGATGAACACCAAGAACACCCGTCCATTGTTCATCCCTCGAACCCCATCAATTTCGATCGATATCCCTAAATTGATTCAACCAGAAGCTTCCATGGACCCAGTAAAACCTTTCCCCCAACTCAATTGCATCAATCCATTGCTCAATGCTTCACGACTCAACTCGAACATCCGCACACTGTGCAACCATGGAGTTCAGCCAATCACAACCGTTTTCTTTCAATTGATCCTTCCAGAAGCATCGTGGGATCCTCAGAAACGTAATCCCCAGCTCAATTTCATCCATCGAAGCCTCCAATTCCTCGACTCAATCTCGAATTTCCTCCTCTGTCACCAAGTGTGTTCAGAGACAAAACGTTGCCAATTCTTCGTGTTTTTGATGTGGATCGACTCGTACTGATCTCAGGAAGCTAACTCGAGCTTCAATTCCACTCTTCACGGCTCAATTCGTAACAATTGAATTTTCCCCCCAAAATTTCTAAATTCGAAACCCAGAATTCCTCACACTCACAACCCCTCGTGTTTCCCTTGTTAGTCCAGTCATTCCAACTCTCATTTTTCTCACAAAAACGGCAGAGAAAGGGAGCCAATTCTCCCAGTTCAATCCCTCCCCAAAATGTGCACGGTTTGAAGAAATTTCAAAGAAAATAAAGGAAAATGGTGGAGAACATGATGATTGGGGGTGATGATGGTGTTGGGAGGGAAACATGGAGCTGGAAACAAGGGATGGGTGACACTTGTCACTCATCCGGATGTGCACAGTCACCGGGTACTGTTCACATTAAAATATTATTTTAATCCCGGTTCGTTTCGGTTAATCGGGCTCGATTCCGTGACCATAACTTCGTCGTCGAATCTCCGATTTCGGCATGCCGCCTGTCGTTGGATTCGTATCGACGAGACCTACGTAACGGTCCTTGGCCCTCGTCCGTTGGACTTCCCGGCCAAAAAGTCAACATTTGGCCCTACTATGCCAAATTACCAAAATACCCCTCAACTTCCGAACATCATAACTTTCTCTACGAATGTCGGAATTGAACGTGCACCTGTCTATGAACTCGTGACGTCCCGAACTACGTCACAGTCATCGGCCAAAGTCCATTTGACCGCCCGAACTAAAAGTCAACATTTTGCCCACGCTAGGGGCAAAACGGTCATTTTGCACGTTTCGTCCGGTTTCACTCAACTAATCCCCGATTAGTCATTCTAATTCATAATTAATTAATATTCAATCCCGATATTCGGGACGGGTCATTACAATATAAATCACAACCATCAAATTCAACATCATAGAATCACATTCATAATCAATATAAAATATTTATGGATGCATCACAGTTTAGAAATCAAGGTCCACTCACAGACCGTCTGAAGCCGTTCCTCGATACGCGTGCCATAATCGTCTCCCGGGTTAATCACCGTCACCGGGACTCCCAAACCTATCCAAATTAATTTAGAGGATTACTAATAGCCTCATTAACCTCTCATTGAAGTCCCATAATTTTCCCGATTTTCTAACTATTTTTAAAGTCGATCCTAAACCTTCAGACACCCCGAAACCTATCGAAACGATTCCCAAAATGTTCGTTACATTGAATAGATGATTTCGTATGTTGAACACTTCCCCAGATAGTGGGATACCCGCCCTCACGCGCCCCGAGAAGCCACTGCGCGTGGGCCTCATGCGAGGTGCTACAGTGTCATCTTCTCCAATCGCTGAACCGGTCCACTGGTTCTTGGACCGGTCTGAACCGGCGTGACCGGTTCGACGGTTTTCCCCCGTTGTTTTGGTCCGATTCAAGCCCCTAATTAATCCTATAATTCCTATTTCTTCATTCCCTATTAATCCCAATCAAGAAAACTAATTAAAACATCCTAAATTCCCACGGTTCAACTTGAACCTCACGGTTCGATGTTTCCATTTTCCTTCCCACGACCCTCAGCCATCAAACCGCCACCAAAAGCTTCTTAGGACCTCCCTAGAAACTCAATAAATCCGTTCTAAACCCTAAAAACAGCCCCTAATGCCACAAATCGAAAATAAGAAGAAAATGGGTTTTATCGATACCTTGTACGGTCCATGGCCGCCGTCCACGGCGGCGTTGCCTCCTGCCAGCCACCATCATCAGCTTGCACTCCTCACCGTCCCTTGGTCTCTTAAGCATGATCAGATGAGGTTTGGATTGAATTGGTTTGGGTTCAAAGTGTGAGATCGGGTAAGTTGGATGGATGAAAAACAAAGGGAATGAAGATGATATGCATGTATTAATTTGGGTGGGCAATGGATGGATGAAAAATGTCATTCATCCATTGGCCTGCCCCAAAATATCTGGGCCCCACTCATTGGCAAAAAGCAACCGTTTCGTAATTCGCGCAATAGTACTCTTGAACTTTCGCGAACCGTAACTTCGCCGTTTGAACGTCTAAATTCGACGTGCCGCCTGTCTACGGATTCGTATCGTCCCGATCTACGTAATGGTCCTCGGCCCTCGGCAATCGGACCTCCCAGTCCAAAAGTCAACTATTTGCCTCTTTTAATCAAAATTACCAAAATGCTCTTAAGCTTCCGAACGTCATAACTTCTACCTCGAATGTCAGAATTGAACGTGCCACCTGTCTATGAACTCGTGACGTCCCAAACTACGTCACGGTCATCGGTAAAAGTCAGTTTGACCGCCTGAACGAAAAGTCAACGTTTTACCCACGCTTAGGGGCAAAATGGTCATTTTGCATCGTTTGTCCGATTTCGCCTAACTAATCACCGATTAACCTCACTAATCGTGATTAGTCACTAATCTAATCCAGGAAATTGGGACGGGTCGTTACATTGTCGATCGATTCTATCTATTGGAACATGTTTCTAGAGGTCATATAAGCTGTTTGGGACCGATTTCAAGGGCTATGGTGGCCGGAGACGACAGGGAGGGGGCAGTTGCGGGTGGCTGGTTGCTGTTCATCCATGAACAGGTATGGTATCGATCCTTTTTCTCGTTTTTAAAACCATATATTTGTAGGGATGGATGAGACGAGGACATAGGAAGAAACAGGGAGGAGAATGGTGGCAGGAGTTGTGAGAACCGCCGGGTCAGCTAAACTAAAGAACCCGGTCCACTTGAGGTTGTCAATGCACTATTCACCGCGAGTGGCTTTCACGGGCAGTTACTTGCGATGGGTCAGGGGGCTCGTGGGGCCTTGTCTCCGGTCACGGTCAACATGAGTTTTTATCGTATCGATGTAACAAACATTTTGGGACTGGTTTCGTGTCGATTGGACATCATTTCGATATAGTTCGGGGGTGTCCGAAGGTTTAGGATCTAGTTTGAAAATGTTTAAAAATTCGAAAAAATTACGGGGCTTTAATAAGAGGTTAATAAGGTAGTTAGTAACCTTTTAGTATGATTTGGACAAGTTTGGGAGTCCTGGTGATGGTGATTAGCTCGGGAAGGCGTATGGTACACATATCGAGGCGGCGGCTATAACGGTCTATGAGTGGACCTTGATTTATAAACTATGATGCATGCATAAATTTTTTATATGTTTTATATATGTGATTTCTATCATGGTGATTACGGTATTGGTGATTTGCATGATTACACGTATTTTGAGGCAATTTATGTATTTGCACGTATATCGAGGTTTATGGTTTTCCACTGATTATACGTGCTTATGGTTTCGGTAATGGTTTAATGAAATGGTTTTGGATTTGAAAAGGTACACTCAGGTATGAGACCTATTTGTTTTGGAAACCCTCGGACTTGAAGTCCATTTTAGACACATTATCGGGCCAGGGGCTTAATTGGTTTGTGGATTGATTTTGGATTTGAAAATATGGAACCGGACATTAGACCCATTTGATTTACGAACTATCAGACTTCGAGTTCATTTGATTTAATAAGGCATCAGGTCGGAGGCCTAGTTGGTTTACGAAATCGGACTTGAGGCCCAGTTGGTTTATGAGATCGGGCTTGAAGCCCAGTTGGTTACATGATCGGGCTTGAGGCTCAATTGGTTATGATATCGGGCATGAGTCCCATTTATGGTTTACAAAGGTGATTTCGGGTTCGGAGACCCTAAATGGATTTGGATTTGGAAACATGGATTTCTGGTTTCGTGACGGTTTATAGGGACCCGGCATGGATACTTTGAAATGTTTGAAAGGTTTTGAGAATGATTTCGAAATGGTTTTTCATATACCATCCTTGTATTTATGGATTGTCTCCTCCGGGGAGGGTCGTTGGCTTGGGTGGACCCCAGAGTAATCATAGAGCACTAACTGAGTGGAGTCATCCCCGTGGGGTACCTTACTCTCAGGAAGGGCATATATGGATTATAACCCCCAGGGAGGGTCATTGATCTGCAAACATTGACCTGGATGGACCCTGGGGAGATTTGAGATTTGAGACCCCGGGTAGCACACACTTAACTTTGGAAACCGTGACATGATTGGTTATATGATATTTGGTAAACATGGTTTGTTGGATTTATGAAATGGTAATTGGATTTCAGAAATGGTATTTCTGTGTTTTATGGATTTGGGCAATGACCCACATACTCGGATTTACGGTTTTGGACTGAGTTCCCACATATGGTTGATATGTTATGAATTTGTGTAAATGGATTTGGGCAGGGACCCATATGATTTGGATTTACGGAATTTAGGGCTGAGACCCTAATAATGGTTATTTGAATATATGGTTTGATAAATGGTTTTCGTATACTTGCATGCTTTTTAGTGAAGGGCATGAATATCTTTTTATGAAATGAGTTTTTATTAAACTATTTATTTTCGTCCACTCACAAATTTTGATGTTTTAATGCCCTTCAGGTTAATCACGGATGTGGGCTGTAGCAGAGACCGAGACATCACACTCCTCCACCGAATCCTGGCGCGCTCTGGAAGTCAGTTGGGCTGAAGGTTTTGAATTATCCTTTGTTTGACACTTCATGTCAGACGGAGCATGGCACGTCCCGTGATAATCCGGGGGGGGGGGGGGGATTGGGATGGGTTGTGTCAGCTAACCAATCCAAGCGATTAGTTAACACTTGTGGATGGTTCATCTTATTGATGATTTGACCACAAGATCAATGTGCTAATGTTGTCACTTTGTCAACACTAACTCTAACACCTTCACAATGTTCCGATATTGGAAAATTGCAGAAAAATTTCAAGGATCTTTTCAGGATGTGGAGGGATTACCACCGCGAAGAATTGTAGAACATGAAAATTTAGTTGGTAGCAGATTCACCTCTACAAACTTGGGTTGATATCACACTTCTCTAACAGAGAGTAAAGCAATCAAGAAGCAAGTATAAGGACTTCCTGATTATCAAGCCTAGTTCCTCACTATGTGGTTCACCAATACTACTTGTGTTGAAGAAAGATGGAGGATGACCTATATGCTGTTAGGACCCGACCCTCCTCGGTCAGGACCCGACTCATCTAGCACAATATTGTCCGCTTTGGGCCTCCTTACCCTTACCCTCACGGTTTTGTTTTCGGGAGCTCACGGTGCAACTTTCCAGGGGGTCACCCATCATGGAATTGCACCAGCCTCAACTCGCTTAACTTTGGAGTTCCAACCGAACCCAAAGCCACTGAGCTCTCAAAATGTCTCGTGCTAGATAGGTGTGTGCCTACACTTTTAAGGCACACCACCATTCCCCTCCCAGACCATTCCCCCTGACAGGAATGTGGGATCGTTCACCGTTCCCTACAGGACATGGGTCTTATAATCCACCCCCCTTAGGGCCCAGCGTCCTCGCTAGCACACTTCCCAGTCGGGGTCTGGCTCTGATACTATTCTGTCAGGACCCAACCCTCCTAGGTTAGGACCCGACTCATCTAGCACGATATTGTCCACTTTGGGCCTCTTTGTCCTTGCCCTCATGGTTTTGTTTTCGGGAGCTCACAGTGCAACTTCCTAGGAGGTCACCCATCATGGAATTGCACCAGCCTCAACTCGCTTAACTTTGGAGTCCCAACCGAACCCAAAGTCACTGAGCTCCCAAAAGGCCTTGTGCTAGATTGGTGTGTGCCTACACCTTTAAGGCACACCACCATTCCCCTCCCAGACCATTCCCCCCTCGCAGGAATGTGGGATCATTCACCGTTCCCTACAGGACATGGGTCTTACATATGTGTTGACTATAAAGCAATTAATAAGATTACCATTAAGAATCGATATCCCTTACCGAGGATTGATGATCTCTTATATCAATGGCATGGTGCTCTTTACTTCACCAAGCTTGATCTCAAATCCGGTTGCCATTAGGTACACATCCATGAAGAAGACACTTGGAAAATTGCTTTTAAGAAAAAACAGGGATTGTTTGAGTGTTTGGTTATGCCATTCAGACTTTGTAACACTCCAGCTACCTTTATATGGCTAATGAACCTTCACCCTTTCATTAATGACTTTGTCATTATCTATTCGAATGACATCCTTATATACAATGTCACGTGGGAGGATCATCTTCGTCATATTGCTCATGTTATGTGGATTTTGCAAGCTAGTCAACTATAGTTTAATGGTAATAAATATAAATTTGGGAAGCAAAAAATTGTATACTTGGGGTTCATTGTTGGTGCTAGAGAGCTCTAAGTGGATCTGGAGAAAGTAGAGGTTATCACTCGATGACTTATACCCAGTTCAATGACCAAAGTTCGAAGCTTTATAGGTGCATGTCAATATTTTAGAAATTTCATTCGATATTTCTCTTAAATTGCAGCACCATTGCATTCTCTCACGAAGACCAATCAGAAGTTTAAATGGTTAAAGAAACATGAAGAAACTTTTCAGTTGTTGAAACAGAAGACTACTTAAGCTTCTGTGTTAGCATTGCCAAATCTGCACACAACATTTGAAGTTGAAGCAGATGCATCTAGCTACGCAATGCGAGTCATATTACTTTAGGATGGTATACCAGTTGCATACCAACCTGACATGCTTAATGGACCAGTTTGAACTATCCAACTTATGACAATGAGCTATATGCCTTGCATCAAACAGTGAAGCATTTGAGAGCTTTTCTGTGGGGGAAACAAGATATGGTTCACTCATATCATAAAACTCTTCCGTATCTAACTACACAGTTTAAGTTACAACAAGCTCGACATATGAAGTGAATGTCTTATGTACAACAGTTCTATATTGTAATTAAGTACAAGAAGGGAATGACTAATAAGTTAGCATTCACAACTAGTGATAAGCAATTAAGAAAAGCATGTTCAAGCATAGAAATTTCTCAAACGAGTTACAAAGATTCATTTAGAAGTGGAAGCATAATTGCAACGGTCTCGGCAGAGAAATAAAGCTCGTCATGACAAGTATCTTGTGCCATGTACCTTTAAAGAAGGTGATTAGCATAGTCACACCTTCGGAAAGAACGATTAATGTAAGAAGCTTAAGCTTATCCAATATGGATCGCTCAAGATCATAAAACAAAATGGTGATATTTTCTTCTAGCTGGATCTGCCACCATACATGCATATATACTCAGTCATTAGTGCCGAATATTT